>OX401411.1:36767614-37192657 GCA_947846245.1 Cerastoderma edule
GTGTTTAAACACGAAATAGACTGGTGTAGGATTTTAATCGGTTTCCGGTTATAGGGGGTTATTCGAATGCGTGTTTTAAGGTAGACTGCCCATAGTTCGCCATTTTGAAACTATTTCTTTCGTCGGATTACTTCGGTCGTTCTCGGTATACATCGATCGATGTCGTAATTCTTCGCTTTACACCGAATAGTTCCAGTCATGACCGATGTATACCGAGAACGACCGAAGTAATCCGACGAAATAATTTGTTTCAAAATAGCGGATTATGGTTGCTCTACCTTAATGATATTTGTTGTACGCATAGACCCGGAAAAGATATGCTAACTTGAGATGTTTCTTTAGTCATAAACGCGCACCATTTTGGATGTATAATCGGTCACGATATTTTCAGAGGCGTTCCGAAATTTATTCGAAATAATTCGATAGTTTCGCTGATCATCGTAAAATAAAAATAAAGATACTTTATTTAACGAGGAAACATATTTGACAATTTAAACTGACAACCTTCCATAAGATCCACAACAATGAACAAGTAAACAAGATAACTTAAAGACCAAGGAAAATTACGATATTCTGGCCCATATGTCGTCTCTCAGTGAGGTATCAAAATGCTAGAAACGCAATTCAAAACCACGTAAAGCACAAATAACCAATCCAACTTAGTCCGAATGATTCAGACGTAGATATGTCATGTAACACATTTCCAGCTTGGATTATACGAGTTACGACCCTTTTTTCTAAAAGCCCGGCTGTTAAATTATGAAGATGTTCCCCTGTAGATGTAGATGTAAGTTGACGCCGTCCTTTTGTCGAGGGATGAGTTTACAAGTGTCATGTTTCGCATTAACATTCCTTTGCGACTTGTTCGTTAATATCCTGTATGAACGAATGTATGTATTTGTATATATACTGTATAAGCCTGTTTAGAGATAGTAAACAACCAGACAAAACATCATACGTAGTGGTTTGTGAAATTGCTATACATGTATTTACATATTAACGCTAGTGAGATTGTCTATGTGTGTTAGTTTGTGTGCAGACCACACTGACACAGTGTAGTAGGAATACAGGGTTTGTGTTTATATTGACGGATTTACAAATAACTTCAATAATGGTTGGTTGACATTGTTTTTATTTCAGAAGTTTGATATCCATAAGGCATTTGTTAATTCCCTTTCTCTTCATTATATTACTCTCTTTCTCATCTTTTTGCCTCTCTCATCTCCTTCCTCTCCTAATCCCTCTCTCCTCTCTCCCTCTTTCTTCTTCTCTCCATTCTCTTTTTTCCCACGCTCTCTCCTGTATCCCTCTCCCTCTTTCCCTCTCATTCCATTCTCTCTTTTCTCACGCTCTCTCCTGTATGCCTCTCCTTCTTTCCCTCTCTCTCTATTCTCTCTTTTCCCACGCTCTCTCCTCTATCCCTTTCCCTCTTTCCCTCTCTCTCCATTCTCTCTTTTCTCACGCTCTCTCCTGTATGCCTCTCCTTCTTTCCCTCTCTCTCCATTCTCTCTTTTCCCACGCTCTTTCCTCTATCCCTCTCCTTTCCCTCTCTCTCCATTCTCTCTTTTCCCACACTCTCTCCTCTATCCCATTCCCTCTTTCCCCCTCTCTCTCTTTCCCTCTCTCTCCATTCTCTCTTTTCCCATGCTCTCTATTCTATCCCTCTCCCTCTTTCCCTCTCTCGCCATTCACTGTTGTCCCACTTTTTCCCTTTCATCCCTCAACCTCGTTTCCTCTCTCTCTACTCTCTCTCTTTTCCCACGCTCTCTCCTCTATCCCTGTACCTCTTTCCATCACTCTCCATTCGCTCTTTTCCAACGCTCTTTCCTCTATCCTTCTTTCTCTCTTTCCCTTCATTCTCTCTTTTCCCACGCTCATTCCTTTTTCCCCCCTCTCTCTCATTTCTCTCTTCTTCCACTCGTTCTCTCCTCTATCCCTCTACCTCTTTTCGTCTCTCTCCATTCTCTCTTTTTCCACTCTCTTTCCTCTATCCCTCTCCCTCTTTTCCTCTCTCTCTATTCTCTCTATTCCCACACTCTCTCCTCTTTCCCTCTTTCTCTCTTTTCTCTCTTTTCCCACACTCTCCCCTATATCCCTCTACCTCTTTTCTTCTCTCTCCATTCTTTCTATTCCAACGCTTTTTCCTCTCTCTCCTCTCTCTCTCTCTCTCTCTCTCTCTCTCTCTCTCTCTCTCTCTCTCTCTCTCTCTCTCTCTCTCTCTCTCTCTCTCTCTCTCTCTCTCTCTCTCTCGCTCGCTCTCTCTCTCTCTCGCTCTCTCTCTCTCTCTCTCTCTCTCTCTCTCTCTCTCTCTCTCTCTCTCTCTCTCTCTCTCTCTCTCTCTCTCTCTCTCTCTCTCTCTCTCTCTCTCCCTCCATTCCCTCTTTTCCGATTCTCTATCCCTCTCCCTCTCTCTCTATTCTCTCTTTTCCCACCCTGTCTCCTCTATCCCTCTCCCTCTCTCTCCATTCTCTCTTTTCCCACTCTCTCTCCTTTATCCCTCTCCCTCTCTCTCCATTCTCTCTTTTCCCACTCTCTTTCCTCTATCCTTCTCCCTCTTTTCCTCTCTCTCTCTCTCCATTCTCTCTATTTCCACACTCTCTCCTCTTTCCCTCTATCTCTTTTCTCTCTTTTCCCACTCTCTCTCCTGTATCCCTCTCCCTCTTTTCCTCTCTCTCTCTCTCCATTCTCTCTATTTATCACACTCTCTCCTCTTTCCCTCTATCTCTTTTCTCTCTTTTCCCACTCTCTCTCCTGTATCCCTCTCCCTCTTTTCCTCTCTCTCTCTCCATTCTCTCTATTTCCACACTCTCTCCTCTTTCCCTCTATCTCTTTTCTCTCTTTTCCCACTCTCTCTCCTGTATCCCTCTACCTCTTTTCCTCTCTCTCCATTCTCTCTTTTCCCACGTTCTTTCCTCTATCCCTCTTCCTCTCTCTCGATTCTCTGTTATCCCACTCTGTCTCCTCTATCCCTCTCCCTCTCTCTCCATTCTCTCTTTTCCCACTTTGTCTCCTCTATCCCTCTCTCTCTCTATCCATTCTCTTTTTTCCCACTCTCTCTCCTTTATCCCTCTACCTCTTTTCCTCTCTCTCTATTCTCTCTATTCCCACGCTCTTTCCTCTATCCCTCTCCCCCTCTCTCCATTCTCTGTTTTCCCACTATCTCTACTCTATCCCATTCCCTTCTCTCACTCGACCTCTCTCTCTATTCTCTCATTTGCTACTCTTGTCTGCTATATCCCTCTCCCTCTCTCACTCTATCTCTATTCTCTATTTCCCACTCTCTCTCCTCTATCCCTCTTCCTCTTTCACTCTTCCTCTCTCTCTATTCTCTCATTTCCCACTCTCTCCTCTATCCCTCTCCTTCTCTTACTCTACCTCTCTCTCTATTCTCTCATTTCCCACTCTCTCTCCTCTATCCCTTTCCCTCTCCCTCTATCACTCTACCTCTCTCTCTTTTCTCTCATTTCCCACTCTGTCTCCTCTATCCCTCTCCCTTTCTCACTCGACCTCTCTCTCTTTTCTCTCATTTCCTACTCTGTCTGCTCTATCCCTCTCCCTCTCTCTCTATTCTCTCATTTCCCACTCTCTCTCCTCTTTCCCTCTCCCTCTCTCACTCTCACTCTCTCTCTATTCTCTCATTTCCCACTCTGTCTCCTCTATCCCTCTCCCTCTCTCTCTCTATTCTCTCATTTCCCACACTCTTTCCTCTATACCTCTCCCTCTCTCTCTCTATTCTCTCATTTCCCACTCTGTCTCCTCTATCCCTCTCCCTCTCTCTCTCTCTCTATTCTCTCATTTCCCACTCTGTCTCCTCTATCCCTCTCCCTCTCTCTCTCTCTATTATCTCGTTTCCAACTCTGTCTCCTCTATCCCTCTCCCTCTCTCTCTATTCTCTCTTTTCCCACTCTGTCTCCTCTATCCCGCTCCCTCTCTCTCCACTCTTTCTTTTCCCATTCTGTCTTCTCTATCCCTCTACCTCTCTCTCTATTCTCTAGTGTATTCAATGATAGCGTAACAATGCATAAGGTTGATTATTTCAAATCTGAAAAATACTTTTTGGCGTTTCCTTTGGCGATTCTTCTGGTGTAGTCCTTGAAAATATTCTATATAAAATAAATAAACGGCGAACACATCTTTCATCGATGAACCTGAAATAACATTGTTTGAAAGTGAAAAGAAAACTGCATTTCATCCCTTTAAAGGTCATATTGTTTGGGGTTGGATACGAATTTCACACCCTATTATATCAGGACCCAGAAAAATACTGCGGTCAAAAGGGTTCTGTCATTTAAATCCACCGACTGCCTTTCTATACATATCTGCCAATGGTTCGAGTCCCACAAAGGGCAACACCCAAATTAGGTGATTTCTTTTTTTTTTTTATCATTTGTAATGTATTTTCTTTCAACCATTGTTTTAGAAGATAGGAATTTATGTCTCGACAATTTTTCATTATCAGTATTTTTCTCCTTTTCATCAAAATAACGGGACTTCATGGTCAGTTTAATCAAGATTTTTTATTCTGATAAGACATTATTTTACTAAATGGACATGCTTTTACTCTGGTTAGGCAACACTGGATTTTGCACTAGAACATGAATCTCTGATATTCATTGAGGAACATTTAGATAAGATGAATATAAGCGACACAGTCACCAGGGTACCGTTTTACTAAACAGTTTACGCTTAAGATTTGCGTAAGTCTAAAACAACAATTCCTCTTATTTCAATATTGGGCTGCGCAATATTGCAAAGTAACACATCATTGGAATCGTCTCTCCGAGACGCTTCGAATGACGTTTCACATTGCAGTATTGTCCATTCATTGAATATACTATCCATGTGTATCAGTTATGACTTACGCAAATATTTTCCGTAGGTTGTTTAGTAAAACGGTACCCAGGACCAATAAGTTCTGATTTGACGGCGCTAGATATTCGACTAGGACAAAAGTTCTAGATTTATGGCATATATTCGGTTATGTTCTACAAAGATGAAGGAGTCTGGATCCAGAACCACTGAGTAATGATTGGCTTACGATGGATATTCGACAAGGGCACTGGTTCTTGTCACATAGGTCTATAGTTATCCTGGGTCAGTCCTGTGTAATGTAATAATAAGGGTTAAAAAAACTCGAATGGAAAATTTGCTACTCCAACGATCAATGAAGTATATGCAATATTTTTTCAGATATCGAAAGAATTGTGTTTTTTTCCTATCAAACAAAAACCCTCCCATGACAGTACCTTACTTATTGCGATCACAACAAGGTTTCTTTTTACCCGAAATGGACTCAATTTCAGGGCCCATTGACAAGGAAGGGTGGGTTAACCTCATTTACTCCCTATACAGCAATAACCAGACATCAGGCGGTCTACAATTCGCACTGGAATGATATCGCTAGACATTTTTGCCGCCCTCAATTGAAAGAGACTGCAGACGACAACGGATTTTGTCAAACAGTTAGAAGCTTTACCTCTGGTATGGTAGAAATATTGTAGAAAAGGAGAAATTTCTCATACAATATTTTCGAACTCTCTAATTATCAAGCCCGTGGTAAAGGAGTAGGTTTCATTATTGTTTCTGCTCGAACCTACAACCCTGCACATCCTGCCTGCTGAACGTAAAGAGTCCTGGAGTGCGTAAGAAATACATAACACTTTTTTCAGACAGTTTATACGAATTGTTCTGTCATTTAAGGCGGTAATAAACATACAACTAAGTGTCGTAGATCGTTAAGCGTTTCGTTCACATGTATTTGACGGATATGCTGTTCTGCAGTGGACCGTTAGGGATTCATCAACTGTGAACTTTTGAAACAGCGGTCACAAACAAGTTGACTTTTTCACATTCTCGATTATCGCAGTTAATTTAAGGAGACTTGTCGATTGTTTAAATAAGGCGTTTGGAGTGATGATAACAAAGCAATATTAACGGCAATAAAACAGATATCTCCTAATAAAGTTTTTTTCCCTTACCTTTTGTCTCAATCTAATATTTTAAGAAATTAGTGTAATGAATCAAGTTTAGCCCAACACACCCGGCGGTTTTCCAGGCAATGGTAATCAAAAGACGAAATATAGTAACAAAGATACTGATGATATAAATGATACTACTAATGATAATGATGATAATGGTGCTGATGCTGATGGTGGTGATTAAATTGTTGTCCAACTTTAAAGATTTCCCAAGATGGATACAGTAAATGATCATTCGCCTTCATTCTCTTTATAAGTGGAGTTTGCAAAAAACAAGTTGACACTAATTCTCGTTACCGATTACGAGGAATTTTCTCCTTTTTTTTCAAACGCTGTTTGATTTTATATTATGTTGTTGGTGCGGTAACATTACATGAAATGAAATAAGGGAAGTGGTATTAATAAACATGTATATACACAGTCACTGTTAAATAGGAAATAGATAGATAGGAGATAGATAGATAGATACAAATACCTAGCTGTCAGGCGAATGAAGGTTGACTTTTTCTATGAGAGTACTTCCCTTGGCTTTTCGATGATGATTGGATGACTGATTTGAGTCTGTAAATATCTTTTTTACTAGTATATACATGTATTCAGTCTTCGTCTGAAATCAGTCAACTTTTGCATTTGTATATTCATTGAATTAATTAGTTCGTACATTGATTTGTTCGTCCGTGTGTTCTTTAATTGAATCATCAATTTCATTCGTTCATCATTTATCTGTATTTTTTGTTTCTATTGAATATCCTTGGTTTTCTTAAACAAATCATCAAGTCAATTGTATCTTTCAATCAAATACATCCTCAATCAATCAATCATTCAATTAATCGATTGAATTATTTCGCACACTTTTCGTGTTACCAAGTAAATAAGCCACAACCGTCGTTCTAGGCAACGTCAATCACTTAACTTCTCAACGGACGGATCAATTTGCTTGAGACCAATCAGTTAATTGAGTCATTCATCCATTGTTTACTAGACGTGATTTCTATTTTCAGATGCTGTGAGTGCATAAAAGAACGTTGACAAGAACGTGGATTATATTTGCAGTGCAGTAGTAAAAAGAAAGGCAGACATATACGAGAATGGCAATTGGATATTTATATGTCGTCAACTTAATTGCTTAAGGAATAGCATTGTAGTTTAAACGAGACGAAGTCATAGGTAAATAAGAAAGTGAACGGTGATATGCAATCATCATTAACAAAATTGAATTTTGAATAAGGATTTTAATACGATAAAGACATGAATGGTAAACATACAACCGATAAGACACTGTTACTACACAAGGAGCTTGGAAACGCGCACAACCACGAAACAACAGCCGAAAAAGCTTACGTCAATTCTCAGCTTGAAAGTATGCACACCGGTTGCCAAGCAACGCTGGTAGACGATCCATTTCTGTCGCCAAGCGACGACGTTGGTGACCGGAAGGAGTCAGTGACTGCCTCGCCTTGCGCCGACAGTGGAATCTCCGTGAACTCGATTTCTCACCTCACGGACCAAAGCGAGGCTGAGGCGGAAGAAACACGTGACCGCCGCCCTCCACGTCATTCGATGGATGTGACGTCACCAAGACGAGGAAATTTCAAAGGGAAATCCCTCCACAGACGATCGTGTTCTCTGCCGGATATTCTCGATTTCGAGAAATCTGATACTGGTCTCGCGGTCGTAGAAAAAGAAGATGGCGGCTACTCACCGAACTACTATTTCTCGGCGCCGATTTGCGGAAGGATCCACGCGAAAGAGCCGAGTTACATATGCCTGAAAGACTGGGAAATTTACTGCAATGTGTGTGTTCAGGTGCATAACTTTCACTGCGGGGAGAAAGTGAAATACATACCGGAAATCGCACCAGAAATCCGCGCCACCATGTGTAAACAAACAACACGTGACCTACTGAGCATGCGCGAACGATATGAACGCGTAAAGAACGAGAATCTCGTGAATCTAAACAAGCTGAGACACAATCGGTCAACGTGTGTTAAATCCATTATGAAGTTTAAAAACGAGGTACTTGATATTCTAGATAAAATCGAGAAAGAAGCCATCCAAGAAATGGACGAAATCTACAAACGAGAAAAGACCAACATTGAGGAAAACATTGCACGTTTGGAGAGCGAAATAGACGTTTTGAATTCGTTTTACGACGCCATTGACAAAAGTTCCAATTCCGGTAGTAATGACGTCATCACGACCTTACAAGAGGCCGTTAAACAGTGCGCGTCGTGTGAGAGCGCCATTCGGTATCTCCACAAATCCTCCAATGTCGTGTTCTTCTCCTTCGAAGCGCTGGACAGAATGAACACCTTTTTAAACGATGTCGACAGCATGTGGAGAGTGCGCAGAACGGAAGCTGTGACGTGCTCATTTCCAGCGCCCTGCACATGTGAGAAGCCTTATGGGTACAGAAGCGCGGTGAAACAACACGAATTCTCAGGCCGCCATTTGGGCTGGTCCTACGACAAAGAAAAGTGCTGCTTCACCGGAAGCGAGTTTTTAGCGAACGGAAGTCTACTATTGAGCGACAACAGCAACAAGAAGGTCAAGATGTTCGATAAGAAATACAAGTGCATTTCGGTACTCTCACTTCCGTCGCTCCCATGGGACATTGCGGTTACGGAACCGGAAATGGCCGCCGTCACCATGCCGGATAAAAAGACGATACAGTTTATCTCCACCCACCAAAAGCTCACGCCGAAACACTCGATCACACTGGAGAAAAACTGTTGGGGCATCTGTCACTATATGGAGAGTCTTTACGTTACGTGTTGGTCTCCGGCGGGTGCCGAAGTTGACGTCATGGACCTGAACGGAAGCCGGAAACGCACGATCACCACCATCGAGGGAATTCCGTTCCATACGCCGTGGTACGTCGCCGTTCACAATGACGTCATCAGCATATCGGACTGGGGAACGTTCACCGTACCTTCCATGACGGTTTCCGGTCACTCTGTCCAGACGTACCGGAACAGGGGTCTGCAGGGCCCACTGGGGATGACCTTTGACCCCGAGGGGAATTTGTACATTTGTGGGCGTGACTCGAACAATATTCACCAGTTGTCACCGGGCGGCGAAACGAGACAGCTGATCTTGTCCGAGGGCGATGGAGTTCAGCAGCCCCTGTCCGTCTGCCATTGTCCATCGGACGACAGATTTGTAGTGTCGTCATGGATGTCGGACAGAATTTCTATTTTTAAACTCCAGTGATTCCGTTAACCCTTTACCAAACGCCAAATTTTCGAGTGTCCTAATTGAAAGAATTTGCTGACGACATATCAAAATGTAATGAAATTGGAAAATAATCTTCTAACAGGGCAGAAAGCATTTTTGGAAAAGGAAAAATTGCTCGTCACGAGCAATTTCTCCTTTTCCAATAACGTTTTCTTGAGTAGTCTGCAACAAAGTGGTCAATTGTCGTTATTGTTTGGTAAAGGGTTAATGTGTATAGGTCCATTGCGCCCTCTTGCGATGTTTATGTTTCAATCGTTCGATACCATACTCGATGTAAGGGGTTCGATCAGAGTTACCTGCCGTTGCATTTAGCCTATGTCACCTGTTTACATTTTTTGAACTCGACTATATACAGCGTTGGACAAATACTATACCCGACATAAGGGGGTTCTGATCAGAGTTACCTACCGTTGCATTAAGCCTATATCACCTGTTTACATTTTTTGAACTTGACTAAACACAGCGTTGGACAGATACTATAACCTACATAAGGGGTTTCTGATCAGAGTTACCTACCGTTGCATTAAGCCTATGTCACCTGTTTACATTTTTTGAACTTGACTAAACACAGCGTTGGACAGATACTATACCTGACATAAGGGGGTTCTGATCAGAGTTACCTACCGTTGCATTAAGCCTATATCACCTGTTTACATTTTTTGAACTTGACTAAACACAGCGTTGGACAGATACTATACCTGAGATAAGGGGGTTCTGATTAGAGTTACCTACCGTTGCATTTAGCCTATATCACCTGTTTACATTTTTTGAACTCGACTATATACAGCGTTGGACAAATACTATAACCTACATAAGGGGGTTCTGATCAGAGTTACCTACCGTTGCATTAAGCCTATATCACCTGTTTACATTTTTTGAACTTGACTAAACACAGCGTTGGACAGATACTATACCTGAGATAAGGGGTTCTGATCAGAGTTACCTACCGTTGCATTTAGAGAGAGAGAGAGAGAGAGAGAGAGAGAGAGAGAGAGAGAGAGAGAGAGAGAGAGAGAGAGAGAGAGAGAGAGAGAGAGAGAGAGAGAGAGAGAGAGAGGGAGAAAGAGAGAGAGAGAGAGAAATGGAGAGAGAGAAGAGAGAGAGAGAGAGAGAGAGAGAGAGAGGAAGAGAGAGAGAGAGAGAGAGAGAGAGAGAGAGAGAGAGAGAGAGAGAGAGAGAGAGAGAGAGAGAGAGAGAGCTGTGATGTCTTTCTTCTTTCTTTCACTTTGCGCAAAGCATCCAGTTGGAAGCAAAATGTGATATTTTCTTATCCTTCAAGGTATCTGTACAGTTCAGTTAATAAACATGTATTTTATTCCAAAAGTTTGACATGGCTTTGGAGATCCACCGCAAACAGACTCTGCAAGCTTAGATAAATGCTGCCTTCAACATTTTCTTTTAATTATCTCACAAACAATAACACAAAACTGTCTTGTCTCATCAACATTTCATTTTGACTTTCATGTTTTCTTACCTGTGAACAAGCTCCTTTTAACTGAATTTCCTTAGCTTATTCAAGTAACGTTGAGTGACTTTGTGGTTCTCAGACGAGGTCTGATATTCATATGTTTTTCGGATAATTTGTCTGTTTGAAAAGGGGTTTATCGTCGTGTTAACAAATGCCCTGTTATATTACGGTTTTCCTGGAATTGCCAATTACCATGATAGGGCTCAATCGTACATGAGGAAACTGTTCTCCTTTTGTCACAGTGGTTTCTAACGTAAGCTGCAGCAGATGCATATATAAGGGGATTTGTAAAGTAAAGTATAACGAATATAAACACAGAAGGCCTTTACCTTTTATTAACCCTTTCCCAAACAATAACGACATTTGACCATTTTCCCACAATGTTTTCTCTACTATTAAAAGATTATTTTCCAATTTCATCACATTTTGAAATGTCGTCTGCAAACTCGAAAATTTGTTGTTTGGGAAAGGGTTAAACGCATCTTTTTATTCATTTTAATTCATTTATCATGCTTAAGTCATTTGTGTTATTTTCCCCTTGAAACACGCTTCGAGGGTTCAATTCAAGAATTCAGATAGGTTAGTTTTACACCTTTGATAAGCCTTGCGTTCAATAAGGAAAACGTCTGCGCGAATATTTTATCACACTAAAATCACTATTGAAGGGAAAAGCTCTTCACAAACGTTCGCTCTCCTTGGGAGGATAAATGAAACCTTCATTCATTTTTTCTAATGGAAAGGGAGATCACTGCGTAGGAGAATTGGTTAAACTTATGTGTGATTATGTCTCTGTGCGAAAATAATCGCGAAGCTAAATCACTGTCAAAATAATCAATTTTAAGGAATAATGAGAGCAAATATCTCAGATTTCTTGTGGTGTGAAATAAAACGAAAACAATTGAAATGCATTCATTCTAATTTGATCATGAATAACCTTGTATACATTGCAAAATTAAAACAAACATTTCAACAAGAAGCGAAAGAATCCAAGGTACACCATTAAATTTCGACTGTTTGTCTTTTGCGAGTCAAACTCGATTTCGGTTTGCAAAAACTGCGAACGTTCGCGGATATGTTGTCGTAAAATTGCACGGATATACGGTAATTCGTGATCTATTCGGAATCGTTTTCCTTATTGAACGTAAGAAAGTACTTGCTACGGTCTTCCATTGAATCTTTAAAGGCTCACAAAAGAAGTTTTATTATTCATATTGCCAAGTTCCTCACCTCTGACCTGGTCATGCGATTCAACAAATCTTTGAACCGACCAATCAGAATTTGTAATTATAAAAGTGTAAACAAACATATTGTTGATAAACATGATTGAATTGGAGACAACTTTATTTCAAGCACAAAACAACGTACATTAAAGGAGTTTATTAAATAGGGTCTCACAGCATTAATAAATTAATGTTCATGACTTTTATGACCATAATAAAAAATTCCATTTATTTTTTCAGTAATTTATTTGTACTCATATCCTTTCATGTGCCTTTAAGTTTAGAGAGACTAACAGTTAACAAGGCTGGCATGGTTACAGACACCGTTCTCAAAGAGAGTACCGCCGCTACACTGCCGTCTCACTGGATCATTTCTGATGTTAATTGGCGGATATGTGACTTCCACTTCCGGAACTGCTCGGGTATTTCCGGGGACGGCTCGGTCGTTTCCGGTGGCTTGTCCCGGCACCCCATCAACCCTCGGCACGCACTGGTAGTAGTATACGCAGTTATTCGGATCCGGTAATAGAATGTAGTCAATTAGTGGAGGGCATACCTGCGTGAATGGTGGCTCTTTGGCGTAGGTTTCTGAAATAGAATGAAGTAAAACGTAAGCAATACACATATACTTGCTTCAATACGCGATGTTCGTTGGTAAGATTGTCATTGGTGGTGGGGTTTAACTTGCATCTGTCCATGAAGGTAGAATAACCATAATCTGCCATTTTGAAACTCTTCCTTTAATCGGATTACCTCGGTCGTTTTCGATATACATCGGTCGGTGCCGGAACTATTCGCTTTACACCGAAAAGTTCAGACCACGACCGATGCATACCGAGAACCACCGAAGTAATCAGACGAAAGAATTAGTTTTAAATGGCGGATTTCGGTTTTCCTACCTTAATTTACTTCTGTTGCGCGTACATTGTATTTCATATGTATCCAGGAAGCAGACTTGAGCGTGAGGAATATTATTTCTATTGATTTAATGACTTTCATCAACCAAATTTCACTTTTTTAGTGATTTCGTTAATTTCCCGATATAAAGAGGATCAAGTCAACACTCCATTACCAAAGCAATGGAATCATTCTTAATACATTTAACTGGTCGTTGCTGCAATTCATTTTGACCATTCAGGAATCGTTTTACGGAAAATTTGTTGAAACGAGACCGTAGAAATGTTAGTGTATTGAAAAACGAAAAGACATATGAAACTCGTTTTCTAGCTTAACTTACTTGGAAAACAATTTCCTTGGGCAACAACTTGAGTCGGATCTATTTCTGGAAAATAGAAAAGAAATACATATGTTAATGTCAATCATGCCCTGGTTAACTGATCACCGATATATAACCCCTATATGGGACAATTTTCTAATTGCAGAGCATCGGCCTCGGGGAACGAGAGTTTTGGGTTCGATTCTGATATGCAGAGGTATCAACATTCGGTCTTAACATTAATCCACAACCGGTTTATTACCGTTTTGTATCGATGAAGTACTATTCTAAGTGGTACAGATCAAAGTAGGTACAGATCGAAGTAAAGAAAATATCGTTCTCTTGAATATTACCCTCTGTTGGTGACGTCGGAGGCAGACTCTACATATACTTTTAACCTTTATGCTAGCTCTCGGTTCCCAAACAATTTGTCTACATTTGATTTTGTAAGTGTTCCAAAATCGGAGCTATAGAAGACGGCATCTACAAATTCTGAAAGAAAATACATTCTTTGTGATATATATATTTCTTTTGATATGATTTATTTCGACGTAATGGTTTTTTTTTTATTCACTATCCAATACAAACTCGCAAACCACAGGTTTTCTGTATTTTCGGTACTTTGATCGTTTAATTAAAACTCCTCACAGTGATCTCCCCTTGCTACGCTACATCAACCCCCATATAAGGGAGATAGATCACTGTGAGGAGTTTGTGTTCTATTCTGACGTACCAGAACAAATTCCACTGGCCAGGTAAGGGATGGCGGAGGAGAGACCGTCCGTGAAGTTACCCATGGAGAAGAGTCTGCAGCGATCACTTCCGGTTAACTCAAACACACCTCCCACCTCTGAGCTCACGTTCGAGCCTAGGTTATACATCACCACACCGGACTGCTTCAGACGGGCCGCAGCATCTGGAAAATATATACAATACAAAACAATACAATACAATACAATTTAATACAATGTAATACAAAACAATACAATATAATACTATTTAATGCAATATAATGCGATATAATACAATACAATATAATACAATACAATACAACACAATACAATATTTCTATATCCTTTCAAAAACAAAATGGGTGATACAATCCAATGTTGGAGGTTAAACGCTTATCTCTGGTTATGTAAATGTAATATTGATATTGTTAATGTATTGTATCTGCATTCTGTAAGATATGTTGTTTTATATTGAATAATAAAATAAAATACAATGTTTATTCAGTGATGACACAAGGAGAACGTGGTCGATCCATACAACCATGCAATTCCTTCTTTTGTCAAGGTGGTCTTAAGTGCAGCTATTTCTAAGAACCATGCAGAAGGTGATTTATCCATGGTGACAGAATCGCAAAATTTTTAGCCAGATGTATAGCACTTATGACCAAAATAAGTTTGGCTGAATATTTCTTTATTCCTGTTACAGTTGCCATGGAAACGGGACGTTTTCTTTTTTGTCATTTATCAGCCCAAAATGGCAAAAAAAGAGTGATTTTTGGTCATTTTCACAATAAAAAAACATACATACACAATAAAAAAAGAGTTTATTTGTTATATAACTTCTTCAGATTATCATATGGTGAAAAGAAATTTCAATACAAGTTGCTCCTCAACTTAATACTTTTTGACATATGTCAATTCAGGCTTCAACAGGTTTTGCATATTTGGGATTTTTAAGGATTTTTGGAAAATTGACACATTTCATCTCCAATTTTCTCTCAAGACCAACCTAGTACAGGGGGCTCATACTATTAAAACAGTAAAAGAATATCTCCTCTTACATAAACATAAAAGAAAACCGCGTGTTTTTTCTTCGTTTTTGAGAAATCTTGAAAAAGAATAGGTACCATAGCAACAAGAATGAAATTTGTCTTTCCATCTTAAAGCACTCAGAGTTAAATAAAAAAAAGCAGAACAAAGCAATATAAAATGTGCATTTATAAGTCTAAATATGAATAAGATGAAATATTAAGACAAACATTGGTTGTCAACCAAAAAAACAGTCTTTTAAAGGGTTACCAAGGAAACAAAAATATAAAAAATTCACAAAAAACATCAAATTTCGTCTCCAATTTCATCTTAAGACCAACCTAACACAATGGGCTCATTATATTAAAACACTAAATGGATATGTCCTTATACTTTAACAAGAGAGAAATCTTTTTTTGATAAATCTCAATAAGGAATTGGTCTCATAACAGCAAGAATAGAAATTGTCATTCCATCATTAATCATACTGATTTCACTCAAAAAAGCAAAACAAGGCAATACAAAGTGTGCATTTAAAAGTTCAAATACCAAAAAGATAATTTGTGGAAATAAAAATTGGTTGTAGACTTAAAAAGACTGTTTAAAGTGTTGCTATGGAAACAAAATATTGAACCCCCTCCCCCCCAAAAGGGCATATTTCATCGCTAGTTATCTGCTTTGATACAACTTCTTCAAGAATGCAATACTGATAAAGAAACATAAACTTATATAAGTATTCAAACTGTTAGAAATATGTGTTAAGCTTCTATTGTGAGCATAAAAGTAAGAATCATCTCCCTTACCTGTGAAAAAGCCTTATAATTGAAAAGCCTTATAATTCACGGCAAAAACCAAATATTCTCTATGTATTGAATCTTTTTTGCCATTAACAGCCCAAAATGATAAAAAAAGAGTGATTTTTTGGTCATTTTCACATTGAAAATACATACATAAAATGTAGGAAATAGATAAATATGCTATAACAGTTTCCAAGAATATCATTTTGTGGAAAGAAATTTCAATAAATGTTGCTGCTCTACTTGATACTTTTTTACTGAGGTCATTTCAAGATTAAACTGGTTTTGCATTTTTTTTTTTTTTGGAAAATTGACATATTTCATTTTAGATTATCTCTCAAGACCAACATCATACAGAAAGCTGATATGATCAAAACAGTAAAAGGACATCTCCTCTATCAAAATCATGTAAAAAATCCGCGTGTTTGTTCCTCTTTGTTGAGATATCTCAACAAGGAATAAGTACCCTAGCAACAAGAATAGAAATAGTCATTCCACCTAAAATCATTCTATTTTAACTATAAAAGGCAACAAAATGCAATTTTAATTTGGTAAACAAACTTTTGATACCAAAAAGATGATACATGAATATATAAAATGGTTTACAACATGAGAAAATCATTTAAAATGTGTTGCTATGGAAACCAAAAAGAATGAAATAATTCAAAAATGGCATTTTCTTGTCTTGATTTTTTTCTTGATGCACCTTACTTAGAAATGAAACACATATAAAGACATAAAAACATGTTTAAACTAAAAAACTAAGCAAATATAGATGTGCATTTCATATCTGACCACAACTCATAAGGAACAAGTAATGTAAGAAAGCATCAAATGAAAAATTTGAGCGACTGTGATTCAATATTTTTCACTCCAGTAAAGCTATCTGGACTTTTCACAAAATGCATTTGAATTCTTTTAGATTGATTACTGAGCTCATGTTAGAAAACATAGTGCAATACAATTCTGTTGCTATGGAAACATGAAGAAAACAACACCTTCCTGGTTTGACTCCAAACTGCTTCTATAGGATAAAATGTCAATGTTTTATCATTCAAGGGGCATAACACTTATATTTTGAGTACTGATTGATTTAAAAAATAATAATTTCATAACATTTGATGAAGATTAGATAAAGTTTTTTTTTATCATCATATTGTGGACAAGCCGAAAATGTCTCATTTTTATCATTCAAGGGCTTGAACTTGAATAGTTCGGGGAGATGGGGGGGGGACTTCTCATCAGTGCTGATTTCTGTAATAGATGTCTTCTTATGAGCATCATGGTTGGTCTGTCTTGTCTTTCACACAAGTTATTTCTGAATAAGATAAAAAAAAAGGATGGGTAAATAAGTAAGTCATTATAAGACTAATAACATATTTCAGACTCAGTTAAAGTGAAGACATGTGCTGAATAATTTCAGAATGGAATGTAAAGTACATTGTGTAAATCAAAATAATCTATCATAGAAAATCAACCTCATGTAAATGGACTGTATGATTGTCTTCAAAACCAACTGAGAGAACTCAAATTTGGCTTTATTTGGCATGACTTTAGATATGAATTCAGAAATTTTTACACATTATTTCATACAACCATCATTGTTAAGTGGTTTGTTTGTTTGTTTGTTTATAAATATATAGAGAAAGATATTGTGTCAACAATTTTTCAGTCATGTTACAGCTCACCTGGATTCATTAGTACATGTATTAGGCTAGGGATCTAGCTAATGTTGTGCCTTAAACAAGGGATCCCCAAGTACTAACACCAGCACCTTAACCACTAAACCAATCAGGACCCTTATTATTAGGCGGTAACAAGAATTCATCAGGTTTTTGATGTTATGGATTATTCAATTTTTCAATATACTTCATAATTCAAAAACTTGAAATAAATACTCACCCATTGCACAAACAGTCATTCCTACTTAGTTTAGTTGACTTTAATATAAGGAACACCTTTCTGTCATCAAAGAAGGGTCTCACCATTGCTTGTAAATGATATATTCATGGAGCCACTTGGGCACAACCCTAAAGAAATAAAAAAAACAAAAAACATAGTAAGTTACAATAAAACTCTACTGCATCTTATAAAGCAGATAAGTTCTTTTTTTATACATAAACAAACAACTAGTGCATAGGTGTTTCCTTTAAAGATAGAATTAATGTGAAAAGGAATATTTGCTTTAAGCCTCTTAAATTACCAAACCCTCTCCATATCTGTTAAAATCGTGGTAACGATATATTTGAATTCTCATGAGTGCTTGACTCTCGCCGAATAATGGAATTGGGGATGGCTTTATTTATCTTGACCGGCCCTGATGGCTAAAGGTAAAATAAGAGGTCTCCCTCCATCAAATTGCATCAATGATGAGTCGGGTATCCCAATATAACTGAAAAACTGTTGACATAACGTTAAATCCAAATAAAATAAGACAAACATGAATGAGGAAATCCTTAGTTGGACAATTTGGCTTAAGAATTAAGATATGAACATTATGGGAAATGATCTTAAAATATAATATATGGCATATTTAGTAGTATTAGACAGATGAATAATTCTGAACATAACAACACAATATGAGCAAAATACTTTACATATTACTTTAAAAGGAAGCTTATTTTCATCTCAAACTAAGTTTCTTCTAATCCATTGACCATGTGTGTTTTTGTAACTGATAGGAACTGTGAAATGTCTTTCATAAAGACTTTTTTTAAGAAATGATCATTAGAAATGGAAAAAAACCACTCTTAACAAAATTAAGCATGGTCAGTGAGTCCCTTTAATATAAGAGTATCACAAACTCATTATCCAAACAATTTTTTTGACATACAGTTTGCAAAATTATTACCCCACCCATCACAAAGAAATTAAGATATTTCAATAACATAAGATAAAGAAATCAAGCCATTTAATAGAAAATCATTTAAAGCATTATCTTACCTTTCTCCATTGCAGCTGTCTTTTGGGATAATTAAGTCATTCACTTTTTGTGACAAGGAAAACAATCTGTCATATTGAGACTCCTTCCTTCAACTTTTCTATCAGTCTAAAGCACTATGAGATTGCACTATAAAATATTTCCTACACTTTGTAAACGTGAACAAAGCTGAAGCCCTTGTGTCATCTTTTTCATTCTCATCAATATCAAAAGGAGATTATTTTTTAAACAATACAGCCATTCAACAATGGGTCAACAACGTTTACACTGACAACAAACTTTAAAACCCGCCATTTTTGCTGTTGTTGTTGTTGTTGCTAAGGGAGTCATTTGTAAATAAATTGACAAATGAACAACTATCAATAAAAAGAGCAAAAACAAGTGGTTTTGATTTTGATTTGTATGATTATTAAATAGAAGCAATTTTTAGATGATAATAACATTTAGTTTGAAGTACTAAAAGATGTTATTGGAAAAGTTTTGATATTGATTACTACCTCCCTTTTGGGGAAGTAATCCATGAAACCCCAGGTATACAGAGTTGCTTCCCTTGGAAATCAAATAAAATTGTTTTGTGTTAATTTACATCAAAATACAAAAAAAACACGCGGGTTTTAGATTTGAAATCAACAGATGAATACTGTATGTACCCAATGAAAGCATATTATTTGATGAACGAGGTTGGTCTTGGGAGAAAAATCGAACTGAATTTTGCTATATAAACCCTTTTGAATTCACCAAAAAGTCATTTTTTGAAACGCTTCCAGAATCCACCAAAATCAAATTTTTGAAGAAAAAATACTTGTTTGCTTATTTTTTAGGCTGTTATCTATCCGAAAAACATAACTTTGTTAGATTTTGTGACATGCGATAAATCACTTTCTGCAGGTTTTGCATGGTTTTTAGGCGGAGTTGGACTTAAGTCATAGTCTTCGTTTGACGGGTATATATAGCAATTTACAAGAAGGTTTAACTCTTTGAATTTTAGGTAATTTTCTAAAAATATTTTTTATTGTCGTCTGCTTTCCAAAATCTTAAATATCTGCTTATTTTTTGTTGAGAAAAGAAACAGCAACCAGATTTGATCACAGAGCAGCCGCCAATTTACTCGGCGGCTGGCCTGGATCTAACCTGTTTGCATAAGAATGAGGTTACAGGTTAAGAAGGAAAAACGATTTTTTTTTTTTTTAACATAACATAATTTTATTAAGACATTAAGCACACAAGCTCATAGTCAATACATATATAATTAATTACATGCGATTGATATGGTGGTCAATATAAGCAATATACATATTCACAAAAATTGTAACAAAAATACAAAAATAAAGTAAGGAAAAATGTGAAAAAAGATAATTAGGAAAAAAATGGTGAGAGTGGTTTGGTTTTGATAGGTGCTTCTGAAAGGTCTATTGTTCTATGGAAACGCTATTTCTTCTTAATTTGAATGCGTGTTTGTAGTAACTGGATAGTCGAATGAGAAGAGGTTTTCTATCGGTATTCAGTAACTGGGTGAATTTAAACATATTTGGGTGATTAGCAAAATGTTTTGGAATATAAGTTGATCTAAGGTCTTTGAAATAAGGACACACTAGCGTAAAATGATATTCATCCTCTATGTCATGTAGAGTACATAAATTGCAGTATCTTTCGTTTCTTACTATATTGGTTTGGCGTCCTTTTTCTATATTTAGTTCATGTGAAGATAATCGTATTTTGCTTAAAATGGTGCGCTGTGTTTTGTTTTCTATAAGTGTAATGTAAGTAGATAGTTCGTATGTTGTTTTTAGTTTATGAAATATTGCAATCACATGAAAATCAAACAAATGTTTTCAATGTTAATCAATTAAATGATTTTATCATGAAGACTCTTTTGTAGAGTTCGGAATATGTAGAGTTTGACATTTGCTTTACATTAATATTTGTGACACGTACAGTTGATAAATCTGTCTAGTATTTTTTTTTCTATTTTCTAACTTTTTTTTACATTTGTGTTATTTAACATTCTATTAAAACTAAGCTACACAGTGTGAACTATCAATTTGTTTTCATTATGCGGGTTTGTGGTTGTTTTTTTATCATTTTTTTTCATTTGATTTATTACGGTGCGAATTATTCGTGTGCTTTTAGTTTGTTTTTTGTTTCTTAATTGCTGACGTTGCTTTGTTTCTGTTTTGTATGTTTCGATAATTCATTATTCCAAACATGCAGTCAGTCAACATTATTTAACACATTACAACACTTTTTTTACGTCTTGCAATAGACGATTTTCAAAAAGCATTGTGACAAAAGGAGAAATTGCTTGTCACAAGCAATTTCTCTTTTTGCCATAATGCTTTTTCAATTCATTCACATATTACAACAGCAGAACTAAAAAAAAAGTTCACATAATTACAAAGGCTTTCTTAAGTCGGCTGTTTCAGGTAAAACATGTCGTCTGCAGTCTGCAAATGGTAAAGATATAAGACATTTCATGACAAGATAGGGAGAATGGATTCTTCTGAACCCGTTCCCAAACAACAAATTTTGGACTGTCCCAAATTGAAAGAGTTTGCAGACGACATTTAAAAATGTGATGAAATTGAAAAACGCTTTTCAGATAGAGCAGGAAACCTTGTGGGAAAAGGAAAAATTGCTCGTCACGAGCAATTTCCCCTTTTTCCCACAATCATTTCAAAAGTCGTTTGCAACAAAGAAGTCAAATGTCGTTATTGTTCGGGAAAGGTTTAAACTTACTTTACTTCCTGTCAATTATACATAGGTAACTCTACCATGGTCTTGCAATACATGACAATAAATAAACTCACTGTCGTTTACCTATCTATGATAAATGGACGAGTCCAATATAAAGCGTCTTTTTAAGGGTTTAATCTAAATATATTATATTTTAAGAAATGTTTTTCTAAAATCTGATTGGGACGGAAGCTTTAAGCTTATTGAGTCCCTCTCCTTTGTATAATTAAGATAATATGAAGGTAGGTAAGTTTTAGGTAATAGAAATACGTACTTTTTTTTAAAACTAAACCATAGACATAAAGCATTTACTATAGAATTGCACTGATCCATCGAAAAAATTCTCCGAACATTTTACACTGACTAGCACGTTCTTACCCAAGATAACCATAGTATTGCACTGAGCACTCGGAAATATTCTCCGAACACATACACAAACAAACAGGTTCTTACCCAAGATAGCCAATCCTTCCTCCGCCGTCGAGTTGATCAGGCCCTCGGAAAACACCATCCCGATCTTTTTGACCCCCGGGGGCACGTTCCTAAACATCGTCTCCATGGCAACCAACCCCTTCACCAGGTCCTGACCTTGACCTAGGATTCCGGAATAGTACAACTGTCGCTGGCTCATCAGACTAATCTGGGTGTTCACTTGGGTTCGATTCCGGAACTCCCCTGAGGTCAGGACCACGTGACTCTGGTCCCCGTACAGCAGCAGTCCGATGTTGATGTTTAGCGCGTCGATGGTGAAATGGTACATGAGGTCGATAAGGTTTTCCTCCAGGACTTTGGACGCTTGCCCCACGCCGCCTGGTACCGCCAGAATAACGCTAGCGCTGCCCATGCATTGATCTGTAAAAGGTTTATGAATGGTTATGTCAGAGTTATGTCCCTTTCGTTTTGTCGATATCATTCCAAATGGGAATGTTTGACGGGTTCAATTTCAAGTTTAAACATTGGTTTCCAAAGGCATAAGAAGCATATGCGACAGCTTTGTTAAACAGATTTGTAATGATATGAATATTGTTTTCCTTGCACTGGCCTTGCACAGATTTGTAAGATTTACGATTTGTAAGTTGAGAAGCGTTTCTCGCACATATAGTAATTAAACCTTTGGTCACATTGGTTTCTAAAGGTATAAGCAGTAAATGCGACAATGTTGTGTATTAAGTTTGTAATATAGCTATACTTGTTCCTAGCTCTGTCCCTGTACTGACCTGTAATGTTTACGATTTGTTATATCAGAGTGATGTCCCTTTCGTATTGTCGATGTTACGCCATATGGGAATTTTTGATGGGTTTAATTCCAAGTATAAACTGATTAATTTGTTCATCGATTATGTGAAATCATTGGGTATTGATGACACATATTAGCTCTACCACTGTATTAGTTTAAAACATATTTATTTCTCAATTTTAACATGGTTTATCGCCAGTGTGTTTAAACCTTATGAGAATTGGACTGAATTGATAGATTAAAGCTTACTAAAAGTCCATTCCAACATGAAATGCAAACTCCTCACAGTGATCTCCCCTTGCTACGCTGCATCGACCACTGCCACCACAAGATTTTTCATCCAGATTTGGATGAAATTCAAATGATGCTGTTTTGTTAAGAGATTACCGGATATCTTAGTTAATTTAGTTACAATATTTTGTTGTATTGATTTCTGACCAGTTAAGTTGAACAAAAAAAAATTGGTTTTGCTTATAAATAAAGCGGTAATGGATTACAACTTTTTAGTTTGCTGCCATCTTGTTATGCCATTTTCGTTTCTAAGTAGGTGGTCACGTGACATTTGTGATGGCAGTGATCATCCCATAAAGGGAGATCACTCTGAGGAGTTTGCATGAAATGATGTGCTATAACACCAGTGTTGTTGTTGTTCTTTTTTGGTTGGTTTTTGATAGAAAATTGTCGATTTATTAAAGTGAGGTCTTATCAGAATGTAGATCAAACCAATTATGAATTATTTTTATTGTGATGAAATAAGAAAAATGCTGATTATGAAAAACTGTCGATATATAAATTCCTATCACCAAATACAATGGATGAAAAAAATTATCATAAAAAGAAATATTCGTTTTGCGAGTTTGCCTGTGTGAGACTCGAACCGTTGGCTGATAAGTATAGTAGGACAGTCCGTGGATGTATATGGCAGAACCCTTTTTGACCACTGTACTATTCAGGGTCCTGATATAAAAGGGTGTGAAATTCGTATCCAACCCCACACTTGGTGACATTTAAAGGGATGTAATAAAGGTTTATCCACCTAAAAACAAAAGTATTTCAAGTTAAATGATGAAGTATGTGTTCGCCGTTTATTTCTTTTAATTGATATATTTCAAAGGATTAAAACAGATGATTTTGCAAAGAGAATGCCAAAACGTATTTTTCCTCTTTAGAATGATCAACCCTATGCATTGTGATCCTCTCATTGAATAAAAATACAATCATAGATTGTAAAAATAAATTAATAAGTCCTTTTCTATAAAGCAAGACATTCTCTTTTGACTTGATCCTGAAGTTAAGGCCAAGTGTCTGAGTCCCTGAGAGAAAGAAGGGGAGAGATGGAGAAGGGAGAGAGAGAGATAGAGGAGGGTAGAGTGAGGAGGAGGGAGGGAGGGGAAGATAGCGGGGGAGACGAAGAGCGAGGGTAGATAGATAGAGGAGGGGGAGGGAGAGAGAGGATGGGGGAGGGGAGATATAGATAGAGGGGGAAGGAAAGAGAGGGGGATAAAGGAGGGGAGATATATGGAGAAAGCGAGAGGGAGAGAGAGAGATATCAAGACTAATATACATTTCATTCGTGATATCGCGTAGAAACCATTCTGAAAAAAAGACAATAAATTATTTGTGTTCTCATTACAATATACGGTATGGTGCTTAACGCATTATCAACAGTTTCCAGTTATATTACGGCTTTCCTGGATCTACCAGTACTAGGAAAGAGCTCTGAATTGACTTGCAGCATGTCATTCCTACGAAATCAGAAGTGTTGGTGTGGCTCAAACCCGGGAACCCCGAGTTTTAAGTCCGCATTCCCCATAACAGAAGATAACAACAAAACCGTGGTACATTCAACAAATACATAATTAAAATGTTTACTTACCAGTCTGAGCTTGCGCCATCCATACAGAACACAACAAAACAAACGTTCCACATAAAATACTTTTGAAGTATATATTACACATGATTTTGGTAAATAATCCTGGTGATTATATACAGTTAATTACGATTCAAAGCTAATTCGAGAAGAAAGAAATAAATCCGTGTATCTTATGTATTAAGGTGTCCCCTTTAAAAGAGCTAAAATGGACTGTTTTTCTAAAAATCCGTCAAGTATATATTTGATTTAAACTTTTCTCTTTCGACAATATGTATATAAGAAATAGGTGTGTCTGCCAAATCTGTCTTATTCACGAAAGGAAGAAAAACACAGACAATAAACAACATTTATGTCCGTTTTTATTTACGATCGATGTTTACTGATCCTTCCCTCAAAATAACCGTTTTTCAAAATTCTATCCACCAGTCAACATTTGGAAACATTGTAGCGAAAAGGAGAACTCGCTCATCCTGAGCAATTTCCTTTTTGCAACAATGAATTAGTTATACAATGCATTCTTTGTTATATTTACTCTATTGCTTAAACAATTGAATTCAAAATCGTCTGCTTTAGAAATATTTCGAAACAAGAAAAGTGTTAATCGTTTTGTTACCTCATTGTGACTAAAAGGATAATTTGTTCATCCTGAGCAATTTCCTTTTTGCAACAATGATTCGAAGAAGTATAGTCAAAAATATATACTTCGTTACATTTTCCTCGTTGCTGAAACAATTGAATTTGATGTCGTCTGCTTAAGAAATATTTCGAAACAAGGAAAAGGGTTAATCGTTTTGTTACCTCAGTGGGGGAGACTTGTGATGAATTACAACTTGAAAACGATGACGTCCAAAACGGCAAAAACCCGCACGAATCCGGTAACATGCAGAAAAGCGATCGCATCAATTACCGCTACAGTGTCTCAAACCCGAGACTTCACTCATAAAGGGCGAACCCTCTACCTCCTAGCCGTTTGGCTGTCTTTGGAGTATTATGTACGGAAAACATATATAAATTTATCGATGTACTTTTCGAACATTGAAATCGGCTTTGGTCACATCTAGTCAGCAATACGGGATAAGGATAAATCTCATGAGTTGTTTACAAAATCGTTTCGTCGTATTTTAGTTTTAACATTGTAAGATGAATTTCATTGGCTCTTTTCTCTATATACATGTATATAATTTCCGTAATGGGAGATAACAAAACAGGAAGCCAGCTTTAGCTTGGGGCTTTGGCCCGATGGTATACTCGGCACTATGCGGGGTAAACACACGGGCCAAAAACCCAGGCTTAGCGAATATTGAATTACAACTGTTAAAGATATCTTAAGGGTAATTTGCTGCTGTGATCTTTGTAACCGCTGAAGGATCTTAGCTCAGTGATGAGCGTCTGCATCAGGACAAGAGGGTTGAGGGTTTGATTCCTGTTAGAAGCCGATTCCACTTTTCGACCTTTCATTAATCTACATTGTTTGATAAGGAGTCAATGATTACATTTGCCAATAATCCAACCGTGTCTAATGTTGATGATGGTTTATTTATCTATGGACCGCAGCGTTACTCTCGTGTCATACGTTATATCAACTTTCTAGATGTGTTCGAATCCCGTAGGAAACAGGGTCGACTTTGCGACCTTACCTTAATCCACATTCGACACCAGTGCGAGTACTGGTTATGTTTAAAGGAAACAGCACCGAAAATAATTAACATAAGTCGCAAGACACCGCTCCAAATTCGAAGTAAAATAAATAAATTTGAACTAAACTAAACGTTGGGGGGGATGGGAGGGGTGGATCGCTGAATAGATCTGCTATGCTATTGTTCTATTGAACAACGTATTGACGTGCATATATGCTTCTTTACACGACAGCTGATCGGATGCTCCAGATATACGTGCAATGAATAGAAAAGATATACTGTTAGAAAAAGAAGCCACATAGAAAATCTTTTTATTATCTTCGTCCCATATCAGCCTAGTATGTAACTGAGAGTCTGCCAGAAAATTGGCATTTCCATCTACTTTCAAGCATCAGGAAAGTACGAGAAGATACGTGCCGTTAAACCAATTTCCCATCAATATTCTTAGAACATTCGTTAGATTTTAACAGGGAATTTTCATGAGAGATGGTCTATCGATTGTCAAACGAAATACTAGCCATCAATATATACATACCCTTATGAGCATTTAAGAAATGGGTATTTTTCTACAGTGAGCCGAATATCGTCATGTAACAAAGAACTTGGTTGGAACTCTGTAAAAGCACAACTAGATTACTTCAATCATTTTAATAAAGCTATGCACACGACTTGATGAGGAAAGTGACAAAACATTTATAGAGAAATAGCTCTCAATATATTTATTTCATCGACGAAGTAGAAGAAAAGAAGAAGAAAAAGAAGAGAACTGGTGGAGGAGGGGAGAGAGAAACAAGTGGAAAAACTCCCGTTTTTATACAAGTTATGTAGACGGGTCCAATGAACAACGCCTTCAATTATTCGTATTGTCGGCTCACGTTACTCATTAATCATATTTAAATCTGAAATATTTTATTAAAACCAGTCTGACGTAGTGTCAACCTTATTACGAGTCCCAGTTTTATTTCCCAGTACGGGAACCATACAACTTTCCTTGTTTTATTTCACAGTACGGGAACCATACCATACAACTTTCCTTGTTTTATTTCACAGTACGGGAACCATACAACTTTCCTTGTTTTATTTCACAGTACGGGAACCATACCATACAACTTTCCTTGTTTTATTTCACAGTACGGGAACCATACAACTTTCCTTGTTTTATTTCACAGTACGGAAACCATACAACTTTCCTTGTTTTATTTCACAGTACGGGAACCATATCATACAACTTTCCTTGTTTTATTTCACAGTACGAGAACCATACAACTTTCCTTATTTTATTTCACAGTACGGGAACCATACAACTTTCCTTGTTTTATTTCACAGTACGGGAACCATACCATACAACTTTCCTTGTTTTATTTCCCAGTACGGGAACCATACAACTTTCCTCGTTTTATTTCCCAGTACGGGAACCATACCATACAACTTTCCTTGTTTTATTTCACAGTACGGGAACCATACAACTTTCCTTGTTTTATTTCACAGTACGGGAACCATACAACTTTCCTTGTTTTATTTCACAGTACGGGAACCATACAACTTTCCTTGTTTTATTTCACAGTACGGGAACCATATCATACAACTTTCCTTGTTTGAACTGATTATAGCAGACCCAACAGGGACACGTACCTGCCCCACAAAGGTTAATTCGATAGATTTCCTCGAAAACGAAAATATAATGACAAAATATTATTTCAGAAAAGTATTAACTAAGACGTAAACGGAACATGTGTTCTACCTGTGAACTCTTTATCGTTATTCTTAACGCATGTCTATTTGCACTCGAAGCAATAAAACTATTTTGTAAACGTGGACGTATGTTGACAAATCGTTGTGAGAAATCTGAAATGTCTTATTAAATCCAGTCTCACGTTGTGTCATCCTTTTAGCGAGTTACAGTTTTATTTCACAGTACGAGAACCACCTCCAACACCGTTCCTTTTTTGAGAAGAACAGAGCAGACCCAACCAGAACAGGTGGTGTCACATAAAAGGTTTTAACGATAGATTTCCTAGGAAACGCAATTAAGAAAATGAAATAATTGTTTCAGAAAAGCATCTTCTATGACGTAAACGGAACATAAGTCCTACCTGTGAAGTATTTATCGGACTTTAAAACGGATGTCTATTACCATTCACAATAGTTAAGGATATGTTCTACAGTTTTATAAGAAAATGATCCTTTCATAGAATTTTCTAAATTTTTGATATGTTATTGAAAATTCTATTGTGAATTCAAAAATGAAAAGAAAAATGCAGGTTGACGAGTTAGTTTTTTCGTAAAATGACAGTTTTTCATGGTAACCGTTTGGGCAAAAATGTCAAAATGACCATTTCATCTTCCAAGGTAATAAGATAATTTCTGGAAGGTTTATTAACACAAAAAACATGAATTCATATAGTCAATACTTTATAACTCAATGTTTATTCAAATTATTACAATCTGAACAATTTTTGTAATCCAAATCAGTTTTTCAAATTTTTGTAATCTGCAAAAAAACAAAGAAAATTGATATGTATACATGTATTACAAATAAATGAAGATATTTAAAAATTCCTTTCATAGAATTTTCTTAATTCTCAGTATGTGGAGTAAAATTTAATCTTGAAATACAAAATACAAAAATGTATATGTTGACGACTAAGTTTTTCTGTAAAATGACAGTTTCCATGGTAACCGTATCTGAAAAATATTTATAAAAAAAAGAAGATTTAGATAACTTTAAACTTGAAAAATAGAAGCTTGGGGCTTTATATGCATGAGAAAAATATAATAATGTTAATAACCTCTTAAAGTTGTTTCGAAAATATGATTATTCTTTGGAAAAAAAATGCATACAGTAATTGTCATCCGAATACAAAAGCTTATTCGACTACTATGCAAGTACCTCTTCGGTAACAGATTATTATCTCCCTTGGATGCGCAGATGAAGTGCGCAGATAAAACTACCAAGAACGTCCTTAAGTCTTTTTGTAGACGTAGACGTATAGTGACAATTTTGTGTGAGATAGGTCCGATTTTTATTTAGACTTTCACAAAGAACATCGCCTAAAGAAAACAGAAAATGCAGATTAATGTAAACATGACAAGTTTAAAGGGACTTCTACAAACGGTAATGAGAAAAAAACGTTTCTTTTGTCATTTCATGAGTTAAGAGAAAATCTTTTTACATAAATACTCAGGATTAAAATCCAAAAGGCAATAGGCATTCTTTGGTAAGTATATATTAAAAAACAACGTTTATCAAACTTGTCACTCTGACATGTTTTGTGAAATAACGGTAATTCATAAACAGTAGGTCCAACATTTATGTACGGTCGCACAGATGTGACATGTATTTTCCTTTTTATTATTTCGTTATTTCGACTTACTTACTCGAAATAACGACTTAGTTTTCTCGTTTTGTTCGACATGCTAATTCGGAATAACGATACTCTGTCTTCCTTTACGCATAACATGATGACTAATAAGAGTTGTACAAGAGAAAGGAAGACGTTATTTATCTTCACTTTTGGGATTTCAGTTTGGAAGGCACTTTAAGAATACAGCATACAGAATACAGACAAAACCACTGCGCAGTGGTACTCTTTGAATTCTTACCGGTTTCAGTTTTTATTAAAAACATTCCGTAAGTCGCCAGTTTGGCACGTATCCAGTTTTAGAATGTTGACCAAGGAATGCGAGAGGCGTGAGTTCGAATCCCACCAGCATCACTATCATAATTATTTTTATGTTATAATATTGATATTCTTATCGACTCATATATTTTGTCAACTGATCCTTGTCATATATCACCTTCACATCACGGGATTCCTTTCTTTTGTACAACTCTTATTAATATTAATCTATATTAATATTAATCTATGTGCAAATGAAGACATCGTTATGTTACCTTTCTGAGAAGGAATGGCCTAATCTAATATTATGACAGTATGGCCATAGTCGCATCTGTGACGCTATCTTTCTAACGATATATGAAATAGAAAAAAATACTTAAGAAAACAAAACCAAAACTTATTTGTATCTGTTAAATTCTCTGAATACGGAAATAATGAATGCGTCATTTTCAGACAATGTGTGGCCAATCGGACGTATTCTCCCAAAAAACACGCCGTCTGTCTAGATAAAGCTGTTGAAACGTTGACGTTTTTACTAATGAGACGCGTCAAATACGGACGTTTTTACAAGAAAAAGAGGAGAAAAAAAAAACTTATAAGTGTTAACTCATTAGTTACCAACCGTTCAACAATGGTCCCTAATTTATACAGTTTGACGACGAGAGGCGACGACGGGATTTGAATTTGTGAATAACTATGATGCGTTCTTTTCATAGGATAGAAAAGTTGATGAAAATGGAGAGATTTGTCTCCCCTTTTCATCGGTATTCATTTGTAGTTGATACATTACATTATAAAGTAAAGGGTGATAAATGAGATATGTTGTAAAGCAATCATAGTAATATGAAGTGTCACGAGGTCATACTTTTACACTGATAACAAGATAATTACCAATCGGAACTACTCGGGTATTTCCGTGAGCTGTGAAATACACCTCGGATATAAGTGTAGGGTTACAATTTTTCGGGTAAATCGGCATCCGCCAATTAACACCTTTTCTAAGCGTGCAAGTTAAGTAGTTCAATGTGTATGGAAGGGTTGGACATCCTTTCAAGTAATCTTTTTATCAGTTACTCATACCAAATGGCAAAATTGTTGCCGTGACATGTTAAGTTGTTTCCTCAATCAAATTTAAAGACTTTTTAGATTTCACATTTAAGATCTATTTTTAAACACGAATGTGAAGTGACGTCATTCCGCTGGGAACCAATATGGCGTCATCCCTATTATTTCAGAGGTGTTTTCATTTGATAAACCCGATGTGTTCAGATTGGATAATTACGTGTCAAGTAATTATTGTGTTCGAGCGATGCGATTATTAATATTTCTGGCCATAACAGGATAGAAACCCATTTGTTTCGCATGAAACGAATGAAGTAGCTTTAATGATGAATCCTTCAATTTCAATTGAATCAATTTCATTATTTTCATTTTTGTTTGTGTTCATTTGAAGAATGTGTCTAGATACAATACACTTAACTGAAACAAATATGGCTAATAAGATGATTGTGACGAAATTGGTGGTACCGCTTCAACAACAGAAACTTGTAATACTTGATAACCAAACTCTCATTAAATGCCAATTAAAAACTGTGAGCTGCCAATTTGTATACACTGACAAATATTATTGGCAATTATGGAAAATATGTGTTTGGTAGATGTTGATATGGTCATTTGGTCTTACATTGGCATTGCATGGTGTACAACAACGCTTCCTCGTTTTCTTTTCTTTAAAAATATCATTTTACAAACAGTTCTCATGTTATGTCGCACACATAGGGGATCGTTTAAATAACACTTTATTACTAACGATTTTATTTGTAAATTGTACTATTGTATTATTATGTTGTTCGAATAATTGTTAAAGTGAAATTTGTGTACAGTAGATATAAATATGGACATTTTTTCTTACCGTGTCATTACATTGAAAATAACAACGCTTCCTTGTTTATTTCTCTTTAAAACTATCATTTTACAAACAGCTGTCATTTTCTGTCACAAACATAGTGGCGTGGCACTTGATGTTGAACACATTTTGCCATCGTAATCTTTTACACATATCGTAGTCGAAAGCAGCGGTAGAAAATAGCACAATTGCCCTTGTATTAAAGAAAATGGAAAACTTTAAACCAGAAGGAGTCATTGTCCGTTTCCAATTTTGTTTGCCCATCACTTAGACTATCAAAGAGTGAAACTATGACTAATATTGAAGGTGTTTTAACAATGATGTCTTCGGGTTTAACCAAAAGTAATCAGATAGAAACGTGTCTTCTTAGCTTTATTAATCGAATTCTACAACAACAACAATTACAACAACTCACACAAATGCGCATGCTCCGACAATCAAAGTACATACAACATTGAATCAGTGTGTGAACAATATAGTTTTGTATTTTAGTTTCTTTCGAGGTTTCTTTTTTTTTTGTCATTGTTTTTGATATAATGAAGTCCTGGTTCAAGCAAGCAAGTTTCCACTGTCTAAGCAGAAACTCTATTGCTAGGCCCATAGGTGGTCTTTGTTCTCGGTCACCGCATGATTAATTGAATAATTAATTGGTATGTCATTATGCCACCCAAATAGAATAATTCTGAATGTCGACGTCAAGAATCGTGTCCCCAGTGAAGAATGTTTAGAGTATCACGTGAACCCCGGAAATCATCGGTAATTTCCGATAAAATCCGGTAAATTCCGGTAAAATAATACGTTCTGGTAAAAAACTATCTTATATTGTTTCAAACCTGTCTTGCATTTTCAATCGTTTATTTTGTAAACAATGATTTAAACTTTCGACCTGTCGATAATATGAGGCGGTGGAAGTATCTTGGACCCAGACTGGGACGTGAAGGTGGTAAGCTAGCAAGGTGTTCCAGAAAGCAATCCCGTTACTATTTGTTTACAAGATTTTTAAATGTTTGTTTAACAGTTGTTCCATGTAAACGCACGTTGTTAGCATTTTTAGATAAAAATATTTGATATCTATGAAATACCATTTACCGTTTTTGGTACCGGATAAAGGCATTAGCCTGTGATTCATAAGACTAAAGATAAGGATTGATAGAAACATCTTTTAAAGCCATACTTGCGCTCATTTACACTTAAATTGTGAAAGTTCTGGAATAATTGAAAATTAACTTAAAAGTACTTTAAAATCCCTTTTCAGAGGAATTAAGACAGTAACACGATAACATGATGCTTTTAAAAGAGTGAATATTATAAAGTTTGTTTACAATTATCGGAAAAACTAGGTCAGTCGAGAAACGTTGGGAACCAATAAAACCCAAAAAATTCTCCATTTGGGATGTTCACGTTGTCAATATTCGATAAATGAAAGCATTTATACATGTTCAAAATAATTATCTATCCAGATGATAGACACGCGTTAATGCGAGCACTCCTTGCTATTTTAGATGTTACTCGAATGTAAACAATGGAGTTAAATAGGTGGGCACCTCGTTTGTCAAAATGACACTTTGAAAAATAGATAATGAATAGCGCAGTCGTTATATTGTCATGATTCTGTGATTTTTCGCTATGATTCAACATATTCTATCATAATCTATAACTCATATTACCAAGTTTTGCAGTTTTTCTGAGCGCTAGTATGCTTTTAATGTTTGTTACTCGCATAACACAATCTGTGAGATAGTCCCTTTAAAGGTACTTGTTCACAAAAGGGAGAATTTGAAAGTCGAAATAAAATGTCTTTGAAACAATACAGTTTTTGTTGTTTTTGTTAGATAACAGTTTAAAGTAGCTTCTATTAGCACAATTAATTCAGGTAGCGTCATTTGTATACATGTACATGTGAATTCAATATAACTTTGCTTCCTCTGACCGGTCTTCAGTTTCTATCATATGACAGTACAGCTGTTGTGCAGTTTGAAAGAAAATAATCTTATGTCTTCAACTTTTCATCACATGTGTAAACTAGTACCTTTATGTCCAATCATGTAGACTAACCCAATTTTGTTTAGATTGCCGATAAAAGATTAGACGTAGGTCTTTAACCCAAACTTGTCTTGTTATTTCATAATCATTTCGGGTCAATATCTAACAAAGTAATGTCCCACATAATGATTTCTGTTTTTATAACAGGGGCAGACATTTGTTTCCTTTATGTAGTAAATCATATACGTACCACGTGCTTCATCATTTATGACGTTAAAAATGTCATTTATTACTAATAACGCGTGAATTAAAACAAGTAAAGGAGACATGATTTGGACAGTCGTATTCAAATTTGACGGGCTTTATACAGTCCTGTGTACTGTTTTATTAAACGACTTAAGAAATATCTTTGCGTAAGTCAAAACTGATATACATGGATAATATCTTGAATAAATCTACTCTATTACAATGTGACACTTCATTGGAAGCGTCTCGGAGAGACGATTGCAAGTATGTGTTACTTTGGAATAAAGCTTTTCTCAATATTGACAAAAAAAGGAACATTGTTTTAAACTTATGCAATTGTTTAGCGTAATATGTTTAGAAAACCCTATCCTGGAGCGTCTACTATGGTCGAGTGATTTGAGTCTTTGAATGCTGGGTAATTTTCTAAAAATACATTTTTGTGTCGTCTGCTTTCCTGTACCTTTATTATCTGCTTACTTTTGATGAAGCAAGATACTCAGAGTAGCAAACAGGTTAGATCACAGGTCAGCCGCCAATTTAGTTGGCGGCTGGCCTGGATCTAACCTGTTTGCCTAAGCATGATGTTGGTTCCAGCACTATACGGGTTAAACATTTGTATTTAAAACCATTGGACCACCTCTGTCAAGGGGTTCTCTCAGTGTTGCAATGTCTTTCATCCAATTTCATTTCGTACTGCTATCCGACCAAGATTTTGATCTATTGATGTGGCGTTTCTTTCTGTCTATTTCACAATTATTTGGTTTGTTAAACAAATTCATATTCCTTTCGTTCAATAGCCACTCTACAAATCACATAATTTCCAGGCCTTTAATTGAATCATTGGGGTAAGCTTAATAAAGAATAAGGCTTTTTATCTGGTATAGATGTAATGATGTTTTGGTCTCCAATAGTTATATGTAAGAATTCTATAGATTAACTATGAAGATGGCAGATGTTAACGTTTGCAAGTTGAACTTGCTTTTCCAATACTCAAAATATGATAAAGAGACTGATGGTCACGACATAACATTTTGACATACGTAATAGATACCCCCCCCCCCCCCCCTCAAAAAAATGAATAAACTTTTTACTGTACACAAAACATTTTACAAAACATATTCGATGGCAAAGAAAAACAGAATATGCCATGTGCATAGAACGTATCAACAAACAGAGTAGTTCTTCGTAAAAAAGGAACAAAAGACATGATACATGAAAATAAAGATTGAATCCGGTAATCTAATGCGATTTCGGTTAATCCTAGTAAAACACCCGAAAACGGTAAAACGTTTCACTGGATCGACACGTAAGTTGTCGAACTAAAGATCAATACCATTTGCTGTGTATAAGCTTTCTCTCAAATGCTTCATTGGAACTGGGTATACCAAGAGGTAGTCATTGAATTGGACCTGGATATGAACTAATGTCCCAGTATGCCTTGAAATATGTTGAAAATGGTCAGTAACATACACAAAAAAAAACGTACAAACGTTATTTATTCCATTGGTTTTCACGCCAATATTTCGAGGACAGATTAAAGCAACGAGACAAATGTTATATAAGCTATTAAAATTCAACATTTGTTTTTCTATGTCAGCTATTTGTTAGTTTAGCCCAGGGCTTTTTGCGTGGCCCCAATGCTCATAAATCAATCATTAAACTCATACATCTGGCAGATTGTACCATTAACGTGAAATTTATACCTAGTTTTGTACACGATGACCGACAACTGTTGTCGTAACGAACGTAAAGCGGCTTCGGTTCTGACACAATCGTGCTACTCGGGTATTTCCGTGATCTGTGGAAAACATCTCATACGTCAATCGTAACTACTCGGGTATTTCCGTGAACTGAAAAATATACGTCGTCCATAAATCCAAACTGCTCGGGTATTTCCATGATCTGAGAAATACACCTCGTATGTACATCGTAACTTCTCTCGGGTATTTCCATGATCTGAGAAATACACCTTGTAAATGTACGTCAACCGGTTCTGATCCAATCGTAACTACTCAGGTGTTTTCGTAATCTGAGAAATACGCACCCTCTGTGTTCAATAAGGAAAAGCGTTTTCGGCGAACAATTTGTCTCACGGAAATCTCTATTGAACGGACAAAACTTGTTCGCAAATGTACGGTTATAAGGTAGATAATTCAAATCCGATAAAGGGAAATGACCGTGAGAAAGTTGGAAATTGGTTACGAATATGTATGTGTGCGAACATGGTCAGGATATTGTCAAAATATTACTTTCGTGGATAGATTGCAAGACATGCCTCAAATTTCTCATAATCTAGATTAAGATTAAAACAACCGTAAAACGTTAATTTCAATTTTATCATGAACCAACCTTTATTCACTACACAATCAATGAAAACATTTTAACGAGAAGTGAAAGAATCCATTTTTGTTCGCCACTTTCGTTTGCGAAATTCGCGAGCGCTCGCGGAGATAATGTCGTAAAATCTTACGGATTTACGGTAATTTACAAAAATTCGCAAACGTTTTCCTTATTGAACGCAATGCTTGTACATATACGTCAACCGGCTCTGACCAGATCGTGACTACTCGGGTATTCTCGTGGTCTGAGGAATTCACCTCATAGGCCAATTGTAACTACTCGGGTATTTCCGTGATCTGAGAAATACACCTCGTACATATACGTCATCAGGCTCTGCAATCGGAACTACTCGGGTATTTCCTTGAGCTGTGAAATACACCTCGGATATAAGTGTAGGGTTACAATTATTCGGGTAAATCGGCATCCGCCAATTAACACATTTTCTAAGCGTGCACGTTAAGTAGTTCAATGTGTATGGAAGTGTTGGACATCCTTTTTAATCATTTTTTATCAGTAACTCACACCAAATGGCGAAATTGTTCTTGTGACATGTATAGTGTTTCTTCAATCAAATTTAACGACTTTTTCGATTTCACATATAAGATCTATTTTTAAACACGAAAGTGAAGTGACGTCATTCCGCTGGGAACCAATATGGCGCCATCCCTATTATTTCAGAGGTGTTTTCATTTGATAAACCCGATGTGTTCAGATTGCCGGCTCTGATCAGATCGTAACTACTCGGGTGTTCTCGTGGTCTGAGAAATTCACCTCGTAGGCCAATCGTAACTACTCGGGTATTTCCGTGATCTGAGAAATACACCTCGTACATATACGTCATCCGGCTCTGATCAGATCGTAACTACTCGGGTGTTCTCGTGGTCTGAGAAATACACATCGTAGGCCATTCGTAACTATTCGGATATTTCCAGCTAGACGTAGACCAAAGTAAACTCGTGCATTTATCCACAAATGTGCTTATTCGCTTACTCTTCATTTCTAACGCGTAGACCAAAGTAAACTCGTGAATTTATCCACAAATGTGCTTATTCGCTTACTCTACATTTCTTACGCGTAGACCAAAGTAAACTCGTGCATTTATCCACAAATGTGCTTATTCGCTTACTCTACATTTCTTACGCGTAGACCAAAGTAAACTCGTGCATTTATCCACAAATGTGCTTATTCGCTTACTCTACATTTCTTACGCGTAGACCAAAGTAAACTCGTGCATTTATTCACAAATGTGCTTATTCGCTTACTCTTCATTTCTAACGCGTAGACCAAAGTAAACTCGTGAATTTATCCACAAATGTGCTTATTCGCTTACTCTACATTTCTTACGCGTAGACCAAAGTAAACTCGTGCATTTATCCACAAATGTGCTAATTCGCTTCCTCTACATTTCTTACGCGTAGACCAAAGTAAACTCGTGAATTTATTCACAAATGTGCTTATTCGCTTACTCTACATTTCTTACGCGTAGACCAAAGTAAACTCGTGCATTTTTCCACGAGTGCACATACTTAAGTACTCTAGAATTTTTACACGTAAACCTAAGTGCACTCGTATAATAATCCACGAGTGTATGTCCTTACTCACATACACTACCGTTCTTACGCGTAAACCTAGACAATCACGCGTAAGAATTAATCACGAGTACGCTTATGTTTGCACGTAACAAATTTGGAGTCATTGCGTAAAAGCATCTGTGCATTAGTCCACAAGAATCCTGTGAGGCCAAGTTAATATGGTGGTCTTAGAACTCGTGGTCCCTGGTTCGAGCCCAACCAGTACATATGGTTTCATCCGAGTGTCCTTTAGCAAGCTACTTCAGAGCCCTAACCTACCAAATACTGGTGAACCCATGCATTACTGGTGAACCCATGCATTACTGGTGAACCCATGCATTACTGGTGAACCCATGCATTACTGGTGAACCCATGCATTGCTGGTGAACCCATGCATTACTGGTGAACCCATGCATTACTGGTGAACCCATGCATTACTGGTGAAACCATGCATTACTGGTGAACCCATACATTACTTGTGAAACCATGCATTACTGGTGAACCCATGTATTACTGGTGAACCCATGCATTACTGTTGAACCCATGCATTATTGGTGAACCCATGCATTACTGGTGAACCCATGCATTACTGGTGAACCCATGCATTACTGGTGAACCCATGCATTACTGGAGAACCCATGTATTACTGGTGAACCCATGCATTACTGGTGAACCCATGCATTACTGTTGAACCCATGCATTACTGGTGAACCCATGAATTACTGGTGAACCCATGAATAATAAGAACACTCTTTGTATTTAGTATGAATAAGGTATTTGTACATAACTTGACTCTTCCAACACATTGACTTAAAGGCTTAATCAACGTGATAAGTTAAGTCTGTGAAATATATAACACCCTATAAAGGTGGATTTGTCGAATTATTCAATATAGGGAGTGAATAAAGAATATGAATCCGTGATAAAAACTGAAAATTCTGGTCATGACGAGATTGCAGCAGAACAACTGAATATGTAAATTAATAATAGATCAAATGGGGGAGTTATGGAAATATAATCAAAATGAGCAAATTAGTTTAAGCAAAGTTGACTTTTGAAATAATCATAAAAGAAAGAATGATTTATAATTACGAAGGTTCTATGCCAAGACATAAGCATCTCATTGTGAAATATTTCTTCATTTGTCACGGATTATTCCTTCAAAAACGCGTGTCTGTTGTATTATGCACTTGATAATTTTAGAGGTGGAAAGACATTATCTTTAAAAAAAAACGTTGGTGTTTAATTGAGCAATATAACGTTAAAACGCTATAAACCTGTAAGCATGAACTGACCCCGATGAAATATTCATTAATGGCCTGTCATTATGCCGAAATTAATTTCACATAAATAAAACGTTCTTCTCATAAATGCACTTCTTAAGTAGAAATAAATAAGCACGAAATCATTAGGAAACTATCCAATAAATTACCAGCGCGCGTTTTCGCGTCCATTTTCCTCTGATCGCTTTCAATTATGCAGTAAATATATTCCATCTAGATAAAATATAACTATTTCGGTAGTTTTACCTAAATTAATAATTCTGTATTGTTTCTTATGCACGCATAACACGCTTGATATTAGATATGTTTAATAAGGTAAGAGTATGCAGACGGTCTATTTCTCCTAATTAATGTAGTAATTAATAGCCCACAAATTAAGGTTTTTCAATTTCCCTTCAACATAAATAAATAAACAAATGGAATCGTGTTTTCAGAACACCTGTCGCACCATAAAGATTATTTTGAAAAGCTATTTCTTCCGACCTTAATCATTTATACAACAATAAATAAAAACATGATGGTTTTTTTTTTATATTTAAAAGATTTTGTCTTCGTAATCTCGGTAACTTCTAAACGTGCTATATTTCAAACCAAGCAAACAGCCAAATACAGTGTCAATTTGAAAAGTTGATACGCATCTATTGAACAGTGAAATCGTTGAAAAAAGCAGACTTAATTAAATGATGATCAACTCCAAATAAGTTTTCGCAATGTTTTCTGATGAAAAGAAATTAACCCTTAGAATGCTTGGCAATTTTCTAAAAAGAGATTTTCAAGTCGTCTGCTTTCCCAAACCCTAAATAATCGCTTAATTTTGATGAAGAAAGATACCTAGCAAACAGGTTAGATCACAGGCCAGCCGAAAATTTACTTTGCAGGCTGGCCTGTTATCTAACCTGTTTGGATAAACATGAAGTCGGTTCCAGCACTATTAGGGTTAAACCGTTGTAAATTTTTTGTTTAGTTTAAACTTATTTATTTTACATCGATTGTGAAACAAGTTCTTACAACTTAGATTAATCACTCTCGATTCTGCCTCCTGGATACATAACCAGTACTCGCGCCGAATGTGGATTAATGAAAGTTCGCAAGGCAGATCCCGCTTATCACGGGATACGAACCCACGACCCTCGTGTCCAGAAGCCGACGCTCTACCACTGTCCTCCACAAATTTGTTAATTTTTCGTTTAAAATGACGATGTACTGTATTTGTATAAGTCAAATAAAATAATTCTGATTCTGATTCTGTAATCGAGTGCATTAGGAAAGACGGTTATCATACGGACTATTTGCTAGACCTCGTTAGAATGGAAAAGGCATATTTTGGGAGAATTTCTAATCGTATGCAAACATTAGCAGACTACAATCGCACCATGTGTTTTCGTCTGCGCTTAATTGCGTTTTTGACTTGAAACGTTTGAATGTTAATTGGAATTTACCAGATTTAAGCATTTTCTTCCAATGAAAGTGTTGTCATATATTCTAGAACATTTGATATATGCTTACATACATAATTATTTATATGATGTAAGATGTATACGTATTCAGATCTATCATAGTTTCGCATTACTTTTTGTATGTTTATAAGTATGTATTTACATGGATTGTTCATTACTTCATGTATGTGTATATGTTGTAATGACGATGAACCTTGAGTGTTCAAGTCATGAAATAAACTTCTGTTCTGTTCTGTTCTATCATTTAAAGCAAAACATGACTGATAAGAGAGGAAATGCGAGAGCATTATGAAAAAGGAGCCGGTGACAGTGAGCGACAGTGGAGCAGAGGTAGAGCGTCGGCCTCTTGTACCGAGGGTTCCGGCTTCAAATCCCCGTTTGGCGAGGTGAAAACTGCCAAGACTAACCCACGCATCGGTGCGAGTACTGGTGTAGTAGTTTTAAGGAAGCAGTCATCGAGAATGAACTCAATAAGCTTCAAGCTTCCATCACAATCCATGTAAAATATGTAAGTTTAACCTAAAAAGGAGTCTTCCAGCATTCATAAAAAAACAAATCACCGCAATAAAGATGAAATATGAGTGAAGAAATATAAACAGAAATAAAATCCAACAAAAATAACCTTTATTAAGCAGTAATGTGTGGGGTCTTCCTCAATCATTTTAAGGGCCAGTTATTTTACCTGAGCAATTGAAGTTAATTGTTTGAAGACAGGGTGATTAGTGCTGTTCGAATTGTAAGTCGTTCTGTCGCAATAAAATGACACTTAAGATAATCAAAAGCGCGACTTGACAGATGGAATACGCACCGTGACAAATGTCTTATTAACACCGGTATTGAATATATTTCCTTTCCCTCTTATGGAAATGTTTGGACTGGTCAAAATTGAAATCAACAACAGACATCAAACGAAATAAAGGAAATTTTCGTGAATGGTATGAAATAGTGGAAATCATTGTGGTAAAAGGATAATTTTCTATTAATAGCAATGTACATGTATTCTTTTGGTACAGAGGTATCTAATGTCTACAGATGAGATAGTGATGAGGAAAAAGTTTATTTGTTTCCAACAGTTTCTCTAATTTGCATTATGTAGAAATGTACACAATAGATTCGATAATCATAAAAAACAAAGATTACATGATATAAAAAGCCAAATTATGAACAAATGAATTTTGAAAACATTGTGACAAAAAGGGTTTTTTGTCTCATACTAAGCAAATTCCCTTTTTTCACAACGGTTTTCAATATCATCTTTTGCGAGGGCGTATAACCAAATGAGTTTTTGAAATGTTTTGTGTCAAAGACAGAAAGGTTTATTTCTACACAACTTATCGGTATGGGCGGTTTTATTGCAATGTTTCGCAATAATATTTCTCATCATCGTTAATTATCTCGAATGCACTTGATTGTATTAATTGGTTGGGGTGAAGGTCCTTTAGATAAAATTATTAAGTTGGAGCCTACATTATCAGTTACGTGTAATTTTGGTCATAACTAATGCCTTCATATTGTCATTTCCGTCAAATAAAAGTTGAATAAACCATCAGAAAGGTCTCCCTTCAAATTCAGATGTTCATATTGCTAAGCTATAACTTAATAAGTTATGTCTAAGTATTGGTGAAATAAGGTAGGAAACGACATGTTTTAACAAGCATGTTCCTTGCAACGGTGTAGACATATATGTATTCTTATGTTAAAGGTATGTGAGTTTGCATGATAAGATATGTTTCTACGAAAAGGGCAATGAAATTATATTGTAATCATGTATCAAATCATCAAAGCACGATCGAACAGATGTGATTAGTTTGTATAGTCATTTTAAGTGACTAGCTTATATATCTCCAAAGAAAAAACTTTAAAATGGAGGTTTAGCATATTTTCTAATCAAAAGGTCATTTTTAATTTCTTGATTCTACATTTGGGTTTTCATTAGAGAAATGAAATGGGTTTTTCATCTTTTCAGTACTTTTATTCGGTCATTTTACCTGACGGAAGAAAGGTATAGAAGTACACATTCAAATGTATGTGAAGTGTATGTGCAGGGTGTTCCCCAGGCCTATTAAGCGATGTGGTACCCCAGCGCCTGAATTTCAAAGCAAGCACAACCCTAGCACCTGAATTGGTCCCAATGTGTTAAAAGTTTGGCCACAGTGCTTTAAATCTGTCCAACAGCCAGTCAACCTGCTTGTCAAAGTGTTTGTTACATTTGATTTGGTTTAAAAACAGATTTTATTTGTCTTATTATTCCAAAAGTATTCCTAAATATTCACAATTCAATGATGCACACATTGAAAAAAGTCATCATGGGAAGGGGATACCCTCTCCTTTGTCAAACCCCTTTCCCCCATCAAACACCCCATCAAACACAAAAAAGTCCTGGGTACCGTTTTACTAAGCAACTTAAGGAAAATATTTGCGTAAGTCATAACTGATACACAAGGATAGTATCTTCACGGAAAGTACAATATTGCAATGTGACACGTCATTGGAAGCGTCTCGGAGAGACGATTCCAATGATGTGTTACTTTGTAATATTGCTTCGCTCAATATTGAAAAAAGAGGAACTGTTGTTTTAGACTTACGCAAATCTTAAGCGTAAACTGTTTAGTAAAACGGTACCCAGGGGAAGACCCTGAATTTTTATTGTGAAACACATGGGGTGATGGTATCTTAAACAACCACCGTTCACCCATGGATAACGCAGTTATTGAAGGGGTGGGAAGGGTGTCACTGAGTTTTGTATCCCTTTATAGCTCTGTGATGTTATTTTATTAACAGAAAAATAATTCATCTAAAAAGTATCAAAATCTCAATCTTTCAGGTTGTCTTTTTTATGCAGATATTTTGCAGTCTTAAAGTCCAAATTATTTGCTATAAGTTCCTGTAATCAAATTGTAATCGGCAAAGGTTAATATGGTTTAACTTCGCAGCAACAACTTTTAGTAGTATTTGCTGGGTTATCGTGGAACGAGAAAGTAAACACTTAATTTGAGGACTGGTAAATCCAGGAAGAAACACTAGCATTCCTTAAAAGCATACTGCAACACTAGGTAACGTGAGATATAAATTATGATAGAATATGTTGAAACATAGCGAAAAACCACAGGATCAAGATAATATAACGTCTGCAATATCTATCATTTATTTTTCAAAGTGCTATTTTCACAAGTTTGGTGCCCACCAATTTAACTTATTTGTTTACATTCGAGTAACATCTAAAATAGCAAGGATTGATCGGATAAATGAGTGGTGTTCACCTGGTTTGAAAAATCACATGAAACACATAGAAATACTGTCATTTATTCAATATCAACAACGTGAACACTCAAAATGGAGAATTTCTTGGGGGGTTTTTTTTGGTTCCCAACGTTTCTGCGGGCCTAGTTAACGAATTATCGCTAATTGTAAACAACCCTTGTAGAATTTACCTTGTAAAAACACCATGTGCATGTGTAAAAGTCTCAATTCCTCGGTAAAGTCAAACTTAAAGTACTTTTAAGTTAATTTTCAACTATTCTAGAATTTACAATTTAATTGTAAATGAGCTCAAGTATGGCTTTAAGCCAGCCGGGAGACTTAACATAATTCCGGATTACTACGCGCCGGCTGACAGTATGGCGGCCGTAAAATGGCGGTCCGATTGTCAAGAGCAAATCTTCGCACGAATGGGTTTGTCTACTTCTGTCAGATTTGATGCTAGGTTGAGTGTCATAATTTGGTAAGAACCTCATAAACGCGTTTAAACTCGACAAAGTCGGACGCTCTCACACTTCTGTGCACGTGATTACAGTAAGCGGATATACATATTTATCGGAACTACTTTTTTTTCAATTTCAAAGTGTTTTACAGTAACCATAGGAGGTTAACTTGATGTGAGTTATTCGGATTTTTGTATTAACCTTTACATTTGATTTCGCCTTTTTAAGGCTACTTTCGTTCATAGTAGTTGTTTTCTTCGTTTTATCATTAATGTAACCAACGCTTGAGATGCACCATCGTTTACACTTTGAACATGTCATTCAACAATAAAAAAGCATTTCACCAATAACTAACACTTTGTAACGAATTACTTACACGATTTAGCTATAGTGTTTTATATAAATACGACTTTTCGTTTAACATCTTTATCGAATTTAGCCAACAAGAGTTACGTCATCATTTCCAAATGTATATGGAAAGCAACTTTTGAATCAAAGATGATAGGCGTCTCAAAAGAGAAAGGCAATTTTTGGAACTTTTCTTTAAAGTTTCTGCGCTTTCTGGAAAGTTTTATTTTGAATTTGGCTTAAAAAACAAGAGATCGCTTTTATCTCATACTAACCCCATCTGAATTATCAAATGCAACTTTTAAAACATCCTTTGCATTCTGTCAAACGGATAAAATTAATCGTTGAGAACATTCCCCTCTTTTCCTTGGGCACAAATCAGGGCTAAATACAATTCTGAGACTGGTCTCTGATAACATATCGAAAACGTCATACGGATGAACTAATTTACATGAACACACGACGTAGTAGCAATTAAGGTTCCAATGTTATATGAACTACATGTTAATACGAACACGGAAACCAAGCAGTAATATTGTTACAAAAAATGCTCGTAATAGTTAGGAGACCAATAGTTCTTGGTAAAATTCGTCAAAGCAACGTCGGTTAAACCATGGAGAAGAAGGCTTGATAATAGAGCTATCTTGGCTCCTGCTGTTATGTTAACGGATTGTCTATACGGCTGGTTTATTGTAACAAACACTGCTCGTAGCGAAATGGAGACTGTGTTTCTTTGTAAAACGTCGCCTAAGCCATATCGATAGAGCCATTTACACTAAGGTTTGACGACAGGTCTATGTTGTCTCCCGCTAATTCATGTAAAGGTTGTGCACAGTTATAAAAACCAAGCTAAAAACAAGGCATTTTCATTGTAACAAATAGTTCTCGTACCAAAATGGAGGACTGGTGTTCCTTTGTTATAATTCGGCCAGGCCACATCGATAAAGCCATTTCTATTAAGGGTTGGCGACAGAGTCATGTTGGATCTCGCTACTTTATGTACAGGTTGCGTGAACATATATAAAAACCAAACAAAACAAAAAAATATATAAGAAATGTAATTGTAACAAGAAGTGCTTGTAACAAATGGGAGACTTGTGTTCCTTTGTAACAATTCGGCAAAGCCAAGTCGATTAAGCAAGCCATGTACACGAAGGCGGCTTAACGACAGAGCGCGTTTGGCTCCCGCTATTTCATATACAGACTGCGCGTACAGATGATTTATTGTAACATGAAGAGCTCGTAACAAAATCGTTTAAAATAACGTCTGCTAAGCCAGTTCTTCTAAGCCACAAGAAGGCTTGACGACACATCCAGGTTCGCTCCCGCTTCCGTTATGTACGTTTTGCTTATATAGCTATAAACACAAGACAGTGCTATTGTAATAAAAGTCTTAGTATCGCGTTAAAAATGATAAAATGCGGAGAAAAGATGTTTTAACTAACTTGAGGTATGAGTCATTGCAAAACTGTTGTCTCTTGGTTACTTACGGCACCGATGCAACCGTTTGAGCCAATAAAGCTTACCGCCTTATTAACAATGAACCCCATGTTTTGAACTATTTGTCCTTAGAGAAGAGTGCTCCTGATGCACCTTTCTCTTGCTCTCATTGTATAACCTACGACAGAAGAAATCTGCACTTATTTCTTATATCCATACATATGCTTTTTTATTTATGTAATTTCTACAAACTCTTTGTGTACTCATGACTGCGTATATATAACAATTCGAAAACAGGAACGCCAGTTCGTTACCGTTTATGTGGTATATAATTGACACAATTTTATTTCCTTGAGGATTTGTAAAATTTTGTCTCGGATCTTCGAAAGTGGCGCCCCCTGATGACCGGATGGTATGGTGCCAGATTGTCGTCGGTAAGTGTGGAAACTCCATATAAAGTGCATAAAAACTGCCAAAAACAATCCAATGTCGCAAATCTATGGAAATGTATGCACGGACAGGAGTTGAAAATTGCATGCTCATTTAAATTGGTTTACTGCATTTGTTTTCATTTTAATTGGATTTTTTTCCATCTTGTTCGATATATACATTTTTCTACATCGTATGATATCGTGCGTTTTATTTTAGTATTACATTTTATGTTGTTATATTTCTTATAATTAAACTTTATGATGCTCAGAATATTCTTGAAAATAGATTTTTGTGTCGTCTGCCTTCCAAAACCTTGAATATCTGTATTTGCTTAATTTTGAAATATACCCAGAGTAGCAAACAGGGTAGATCACAGGCGAGCCGCCACTACTTGGCGGCTGGTCTGGATCTAACCTGATTGCATAAGCATGAAGTCGGTTCCAGCACTATAAGGGTTAAGTAATACTCTGGAACTTGCTTGTCTGTCTGCGTCGACGTATATGAATTATTTATAAAAGACTGGCATGTAATTGAAATGTCCCAAAGCACGATCCAATACGAAATTAATGCGTTCATATAGAAAAACGGTATCTGTAGCTTAACCCTTAGAATGTTGGGTACTTTTCTAAAGATATATTTTTGTGTCGTCTGTTTTCCAAAGCCTTAAATATCTACTTAATTTTGACGAGAAAAGATACTCAGGGTAGCAAAGATGTTAGGTCACAGGCCAGCCGCCAATTTATTTGGCGGCTGACCTGGATCCAACATCTTTGCATACGCATGAAGTCGGTTTCAGCAACATATGGGTTAAAAACTAAATGTTGTTTGTCCTTCTCTATAGATTAAAAACTACTTGTTTTCGATTAATTTCAGAAGTAACATTCCAACACAATGCTGCGTGAAAGTGTTCTACGACTGATCCTGTTGGTTGCCGCCATGAAATGTTCTCTTGGTAGGTTTATTCATTAACTGGTAGATATGACTTCTGAATCACTTGTTGCTCACCTTGACACAACTGTCCTGGAGTACTTCAATAATCAATTTTGAAAAAAACGTATCATGACCTGTGAGAAATTTATGATTTTGTCTCAATTTTTTCTATCGAACGCAATAGAAAAAAAACTATAAAAAGATAAAGTTATAGTTTTGTCACATTGGTTTCTACCCATCAGCGTAGAGAAACAATTAGTTCAGTGTTGTTTTTGTTGTTTACTGTTGCTTTCAATTTGAACCAGTCACGGATGATCCTATATGGACGATGGACTTCTTTGCATAATGCGATGGTGGCATGGAGCCATGTGTGGTGAAGTCTTCAATTTTTGCTCTGTGGTTTATTATTTTCTGCTTTAAAATCAGATCTGTACAGAAGTTGAGAGAAACATACATCGTTGTGTTCAAAAAGCTCAACCATTCTGTTCACTGATTCGACACTATTCAATAGAGACAAATGTTGACCATTCAGTACCAACAATGATTGAAAAATTCGGACCGTTTTAACGATACATATACACAAACAGAGAAGGCTCAATATATCATGCAACATAGCTGGTTCATCAATGCAAGTGAATGTGAAAAGACCAATTTTTATAGACCGATAGCCATTTTCTAATTAGGACTTAATTGCAGGAGACGCCATGGATACATTTTGTAAAGTAACAAGAATATACCATTTATACATAAATCCTTGAATTGTGAATTATGAATTTTGAAAACACTGGAGAAAGGGAATACTCATACCTTCAGTTACATCAATTTACGTAGTTTAAACATATCTTATCGTAATATAAAACATTTTTATAATAATTGGCACACAAGCTTGAAGCTTACTTAGTCCATGTTCTATATTCTTACTTGAACAATAACCCAGGGTTGCAAAATTAACCTTTTTGTCCAGGTTTCTGAAAGCCTTAAATGGCAAGTTTTGTTTTACTGAAATATACTATATAACTATTGTACGGACAAGTATTGAAAGGGATTGTGCATTAACAGATATGTTATTAGAAATCAGGTTTCGCCTCCTCTGTAAATGTTGTTAACTTTGAGCGCAAGAGAGATTATTTTAATGGGCATCTAATGCCGTTAACGTTCTGATTTAGATACCACTAGCCTCAATGCATACACATGTGTTCTTGAATTTAAGATTTAAAACCAAAATTGTTTTCCAGAAATAAACATACGCTCCCCTGACTTCGCTTATGATTTATCCCAATTTTAGGTCGTAAGCACCATTAATATAAGGAACGCCCGGTGCTTTTAGAATTTTTGAAAATGCTAATTAGAATAAAAGAAAACAAAACAACAAAGTGTTTACAGCATGTTGCACTACTAAATACGTTTGGGTGAACATTTGCACAGACGGATTTCATAAGAATGACGCAGACAATTAATCTTATTTTTTTGCATAACCTACTCTCCACAAAGAAATATCTAGGCGGTCGAAATCTAAAGCAAGAGTAGATTGCAATTAAGGAGTGTAACAATTACTATTTTGTGATTCAAAGTAGAAACCGTTGTGACGAAATAAGAACCTGTATGGTACAAGCAGAGACATAGATAACATGTTATCAACGGTATGTCTCTGGTACAAGCAATTTTGCCGTTCGGCACAGAGGTTTCCAAAGTTTTCTACTGCAATTGCGACAGAGGTTGGTTTATCAAAACACGTTACCATCTAACGCTACAGTTTTGCGTCTTGCAGCAGAAGACTTTCAAAAAGGCATTGTGGCAAAAGGAGAAATTGCTTGTGACAAGCATATTTCTCCCTTTGCCACAAATGCTTTTCAACCTTTTCACATATCACAACAGCAGAACTGAACGGTTTTGCACATGTTTACAGCGCCTCTCTTAAGTCGTCTGCTTCGAGTAAAAAGTGTCGTCTGCAGGTGGTAAAGAAATAATGGAGTAACAAAGTGAAAAATGAGTCTTTGTTAATAAGAACCAAGTGACGTCAATGAAAGAGAAAGAACTTTCAGTCCGCAAAGTCGTATCGTCTACTGCGATATAACTTTAATACCATCAAACCTATACATAATTTTAAAACCATTCAAAATCAAAACAAAGATAAAAACAAAATGGACCCAGAAAGTTTTGCCGCGGATAAATTCAAAGTGATTTTACATGTTGAACTCCACTGACTCGTCTCGGTGGATATGTAGGAATCACTGTTTTGTCCTGCGCAGTTCTTTTCTTGTTGTGTGGTTGTGCCAAGACAGGCGAAACAACCATACGTAAATTATCTGTATCACTACGCCAACGCAGTACACTCATCAAGCGGATGGATTTGGTTGCGTAGTAATACATTTACGGCAGAAGACACACCTAAGAATGGAACCAGTAATTTTGCCGTGGATAAATTTATAAATTTAAAGTTATTTTCACATGTTGGTCTCCACTGACTCATCTTAGAGGATTTGTAAGAAGCACTTTTTTGTCCTGTGCAGTTCTTTCCTTGTTGTGTGGTTGTGCCAAGACAGGCGAAACAACCGTACGTAAATTATCTGTATCACTACGCCACCGCAGTACACTCATCAAGCGGATGGATTTGTTTGCGTAGGGATACATTTACGGCAGTACACACACCTCGATTGGGAACCGGTCTCTGGTCTTTTGAATAAAGAGACCGTTGTGATACAAACCTCCCAGGCAGAACTCGTGTTGGTAACGGAAGGAACGAAAACAGTATACTGTCCTTAGAGATGAACGGTTGCCGGTTCAAATTTGCCGTGTTAAAAAGTTTCCCTAGCGATATTGTTTGTGGAACTGTTTTGAAATGGAAATTTAGACAAAAGTATTAACACAAATCAGTGAATAAACTAAATTATGATATATGGCTGTCTGCTTTGATAAAAAAAACAATGACTCAGGGGAAAACCGTGTTTGTTGATTTTTGTTGTTTTTGTCGTATTTTGAATCGTTGCATTCCGACCAATCAAATCGTTCAGAATGCTAGGTTTCCCATTGTCTATTTTGTTTAACAGAGGGAAGTCAGTAGACAGCGAAGAACCAGTTTACACACCTAGTTGATATATTTGGTGGCGTAGTGGCGTGGTGATCTTTTATGTATCACGCCATTACCAAATGCTGTTACCCGAACAATGAAAAAGAAATATATATATGGCGGTGATTTGTTGGGTGATTAAACACCATTTCCGATATATTTTTCCAGAAAAATGATAAAGGAATCTATATCCAGATGGTAATTCGTTTTGTCTTTATACATCATTATTGAATTGTTTTATCAGAACAATGATAAAGGAATCTATATACAGATGGTACATGTAATTTGTTTCGTCATCATATTCCTAAGGGATAGTAACTCTTTCATTATAATGAATGAGACATGCCCGATTTTGGACTACAGCGGCGAATCGTAGGTAGCATGTAAGATAAATGACATCATTTTTTTGAAAAGGAGATAAATAATGGCTACAAACGTGGAAGAGTTCCTTGTGCTCGTTTAACATTTATAACGCGTTTCTGATATCACAAACATCTGTTGAGAGTTTGAAGGAATACATCAATCAATTCTTAAAGATTGGTCAAAATGTTCAAATTTAAGAATGGAATAGACGACAAAATGACGTATGGACAAGTTTACTTTTTCATTGATATAAGACTTATCTAATTTTGTTAACATTGATTGTGTAGGGAATTTAAAGCTTGTTAATTTCACTCTCAATGAATGCGTCATGGATAGTTCACTAGTACTCGTACCGACTGTAGGTTAGTTTCGGCATTTTCATTTCGCCTAACGGGGATTCGAACCGAGACCTTCGGTCGGAACCGACACCATTCGATGTAAAGCGAAGTGTTACGGCACAGACCGAGGTATACCGAGAACGACCGAAGTAATCCGATCAAGGAAAGAAAATCGAAATTGCGGATTATGGGTATCCTACATCAACTTAATTGTTCAGACAATCTACCTATTTATGTACATGATTCGAAATACAGTCCAGCTTGTGTTTAGCAACCTCCCTTTTAAGCAGCCAACATGCCTTAACCAACCACTACAGAAAGTCCCATTTTTAGATTAATAGTGTTCATCAATTTGTGTTAAGCAGCCAACCTGTCTTAAACAGCCAAATTACTCTGTCCCATAGGCTGGCCTCTTAACACTTAAGTTTGGCTGTACAATGATGTTTGAATGAGTTGTAAGGCAATGACCAAGGCCTTGAGGCTTTATGTGTGTTCGCTTCCTGTTTGTTTCTATAACACATGAAAGCAGGTTTAATGCAGGATGCTGTCAAATAAAACAGTTTGTCTGAAATGGATTAATCACCAACTCGTGGCATTGATGTGGTAAATTAATCATTAAGACCGTGATATGGTCAAAAACGTGTGCGTCGTGTATACATTCTAATGTAGTGAATGAACCGATCAAATAAACATCTAAAAGACACAAACACGACCGTTCAGTGGAAAACGTTGTCGTCCACTGATCAGGTGTCTTGTCTAGCTATACCTCCATGCTTTCTATAACAATGGATTAGGTTCCCTAATGTACAAAAATGTTCCACAAGCGTTAGACTCAATTTAAAACTTGTTTAATGTCGGTCGATTTTAAGGGTCTTTTCGCTTTAACAGTGTTTTAGTAACGTCATGGAACATAATGAACCTACAAATACATGTTTAATGCCTTTAATGAACAGGGCCTATTCAGCCACATACTTCTAACCTACTTTAGCGAACTATCTAGCGATAAATTGACACATCTAACATCTAGAAAGAAGTTCATGCCTGTAGGAAAATTGGCTTTGTTGTGTTTTCGAACTTGGGACTTTAGTAAACCATATTGGACCGACATTTCGAATAAGTATGAATTCTAACTTGAACGAAACACCATCATTAGAAAATATTACTGATCAAGGCAGAGTTCGAGAACAAAATTTATAAAGAACGAACACAAATTAAGAAAAAAGGGGGATAGTTCGTCATAAGCATTGCAAGTTTCTCCTTTTCTTTTTTTAATCTAAAAGCCCGATGCTTTAATGAATTATTCATGGAGATTGTAGGTTAATTTAGTATAGCTTGCATTTCCTTTTGGCAGAGGATGTTTATTTAATTCTAAAAACAGCATCACAATATATGTCAAGATCGTTTTGAAAGCGTATACATCAAAAGAATCAAAGTGACAGCGGTATTCGGTAACGTAATTAATGTTGGTGCAATAAAACCCGTTTTTGAGTAATCACGTAACGATGTTTAAATTAGAATGTTTAAGCAAACTCCGAGCATGACCTAGTGAGTACATGGTAAGCCTTCGACAATGTCGCTTATTGTCAAGTGATAAACCGGAGAGGAGCTTTATAAGCTTTTAGCTTTCGTTCCAATCCGTTTCACTCAATTGCTTGTAATGTATATAATGGTGTTTATTTATTAAATAAAATATGTTTAAACTAAACAAACCACGAGAGACTCCTCAAAATAACATGCACATTAGGCTGTGCTTCTGAGAAGCTAAATTCATCAACAAGGATGATGGTCTTTCAGAACACAGAATCGATAGGGGCATTCTCAATATGAGGAGGTATGAGATTATTTGTCTTGGAAAGGGTTTTCACATTAGTGCAATGTTTAGCCAGGAGATTGGCCAACCCGAAAACCGAATTGATACATGTAGGAGTATCCCCAAAGGAGAATTGAAAATGAATTGCTTCAAAGATGGTTTTCAAATTATTGCCAAGTTGGTGAAATAGAATACCGGTCAATAAAGATCAGAATCTTTGATATACGTTTCGAAATAAGCATATATAAGACATTTTGAGAACCGTCAACAATTAAGTAAACAATAATGTTTTACTTTGGAAATGGTTTTCCAAAGTCTTGCCATTTTGGCTAGGAAGAATAAAAGTCAACCAAATACCATAATTCATGAAAATCGTCTTTAAATAAGCAGGCATAAGTTGTTTTCGCTTCGAAAATTTAGTGAAGCAGGATATATTGGTCAATATGATGTCAAAAACATTGAAGTCCTTTCCGATGACCAAAGTAAGGTTTTATTAATTGCATAATTCATATATCAAAGTTTTTCAACAATAATTATTCTACATTTAGTGGGTTCATTATTTTTTATCGTTTTCTTTACTTATGCAAACGATGTGTTTTATGACGGTTTTGATTTATCGCTTATGGTTGATGCAAGAGCAACACGGGTAATAAATGTCAGAACTCGTTTGTTTGAGTAAAAGTTTCTCTTTTTCGCGTAAAATTAAAAACATTTAAACTGTCTGTTGTGATGAATCGTTAGACAATATGATAAAAAGTCGGGACGCATTTTGAGATGCATCGCGACGTTTATTGGAATTCTTTCTTTGGAGGTAAACAAAGAGTGATTGGGCGTGACTCAAATAAAACTTCTGGAAAATGTTTTAGATATTTGCCAGCTTCATGTTAAAGATATCCCAAAATAGACACACGTGCTTAAATGTAAAGTGTGAAATTTGTTGAACCTTTATTGTATATCGATCGTTTTAGTTTAACCCTTACAGTGCTGGAACCGAGTCCATGCTTATTCAAACAGTTTAGATCCAGGCCAGCCGCCAAGTGATAAGTAGCTACAAACCCGGTTTTCGTTTGAGCATGTGATATACGTGCTGGTTATTAATAGAGAGGCCGCATTAAGGCGAAACCTTTAGCGAGACCGTCTTAGTTGATGCATCAAGCAAATTTCATATTCAAGATGGTAAAATCGTAATTAGAACTGGAACTTAAGTTATAGGGTTATACTGTATAATACAACGACAATGACAATGACAATGTTTTATTCAAGACGTAAACTATACAGTTTCTTGTCACAAATATGAATACAACTGAACAATAATATAAAGTACATGTAATATCATAAAAAGTGCTTTCATCGTATTCACTTTGGAACTATCAAAATACCCAGAATTTTTATACTGTATCATATTTAGCTACTGGAAGAGTAACTCCGCATAGTGCGATAAACATTATAAAACTATACCCTGTATTGTTGATGCCTCAATGTTGTTCATACTACTAGCTCTTAATGTAAATGCAATACACTGTAGAATACATACATATTACATGTGGAACGGAATACATATTTTACATGACTAAGGTAGAAATAAGTTCCCGAATGCGGCCGAACATAGATAGATACCTTATTATGGTACAAAGGCCTCAGGCCCACAAGTACAGGCATATATCATTTTAAATTACACAAAACAAGTCAATAGCAAGGTATTATAACATACTTCTTGTCGTTGTTTGCTAAGAAAGTGTTAACTATACTGTTTTTTTTTATCCCTACGAGAGGAAAGTGCCAGTCTTTGATTGTGTCATCTGATTACCATTATTCAAAATGCATATGCATAGATGCACACTTACAGACAGATGTATATATGTGTGAGTATGCATGTGTATACACACACATATACACTCAGACCCAAAGACGTGAACATACACACATATACATGTACCTATATAGAGCAACGGTACTCGCTTATCCCTTTCCCAACCGCCAAATTTTCAACTGTCCCAATTTGAAGGGTTTGCAGACGACATTTCAAAATGTGATGTAATTGGAAAGTGATCTTCTGATAGGGCGGAAAACATTGTGGCAAAAGAAGAAATTGCTCGTTACGAGCAATTTTTCCTTTTCCCTCAATGTTTTCTAAAGTCGTATGCAACAAAGTAGTTAAATGCTGCTATTGTTTGGTAATCTTATATGCCCAAACGAAATCTTGTTTTGAAGTACCTGTCCCTAAGACAATGGTACTCGGCTATACGATGTACCGCTGAGCACCAACAAGTCCTATCCACTTGTCTCACAAAAGAACCAACAACAAGCCATGTTGTGCGTACAAACAATCGGAACTGCTCGGGTATTTCCGTGAGCTGTGAAATACACCTCGGATATAAGTGTAGGGTTATAATTTTTCGGGTAAATCGACATCCGCCGATTAACACATTTTCTTAGCGTGCACGTTAAGTAGTTCAATGTGTATGGAAGTGTTAGACATCCTTTTAAATCAATTTTTATCAGTAACTCATACCAAATGGCGAAATTGTTGTTGTGACATGTATAGTTGTTTCCTCAATCAAATTCAACGACTTTTAAGATTCACATTAATTATCTATTTTAAAAACGAAAGTAAAGTGACGTCATTCTCGCGGGAAACAATATGGCGCCATCTCCATTATTTCAGAGGTGTTTTCATTGGATAAACCCGATGTGTTCAGAGAGACGCATGTATACGATCCCATGTGCTATATGATGTACCGCTGAGTACCAAAAAGTCCTTTTAAAAACCATCGACTGCTTTCATACATAGACATGCTAGATCTACAATTTGAGGTAACTAATCAAGTCTAATCTTCATTCATTACAGCCCAATGCCCGGGTCGGACAGACCTCGTCATCGCGATACCCGGCTCACAGATAGTACCAGGCCAAGAGTTCTTCCCCTTTGAACACTTCCTCATCAATCTAGTCAGCTACTTCCAGATCGACATGGACAACGTAAACATTGGTCTGATCCTGTACGGCAAAGAGCCGATCCCGATCAGCTGGCCGCAACCGGACAAATCCGCAAAACAGATCAACACCCGGATCACGTTAATGAGCCAGAGACCGGTGTTTAGCGACCGACTTAACGGCGGAAATGACGTGGCGGCGGCCATTAATCTGATGCGTCACATGTTCAAAAATCCGAACGGCTACCCGACCCCGGGGCCTCGCCCGCACGTCAAGAAGATCGGGGTGCTGTTCACCTACGACAGCGTCGAGCCGGAGGACCAGGTTCGAGTCATGCGGGCGGCCGAGAGCATTCATAACGAGGGTGTGGTTATGTACGCGGTCGGAAAGGGGTCGACTGGACCCGAGTTCGCGTCGATCGGGTCAGACTACTGTAAATCGTTCTCAATGGGGCGCTTTGTGGACGGGTTACCAAGCGTCTTGCAGTTCCTCGGGAGCAGTATCTGTACGGAGATGGACCCCTACGTGAATGTGACTGCCATTAATTGTTTTCCACGTAAGTTGGTTTATATACAGGGTCTTCTTCAGGTCTTTAAAGCGATGTTGGGCCTCAGCGACTGAATTTCAAAATAAGCACTCCCCAGCGCCTGAATTGATTCCACCGTGCTTCATATTTGATCTTAGTGCTTTAAATGAGTCCCACCGCTAATCAACACGCTTGTAACATGGTTTTTTTATATTTGAATTGGTTTAAAACAAGTCTTTTTTGCCTTTTAATTCCAAATAAATTTAAAATTTCGCCATTTAAAAATGATCTGTATTTACCCCAGCGCCTTAAAAACCTGGGAAAGACCCTGATATGGCAAGGGTTGACTCTAAATTCTATACCAAGGCGGTCTACAGGACCAGTAACTTGTAAAATCCAAGGGTCCTACACAACTTATACGGGACCTTAGTATATCATGTTTTCAATTCTTTAATATTGATTATGAATTTTCTCATGAGAGATCAAGCAAATAAGTAACAATATCCTTCTTTCTGAAATCTGTTGACGAATTTCTGTGGAAAGGTTTGATTTCATTTGAACTTTCCACAGAGTCTCGTCATAAGGGTCATCAAGGCTATGAAGTTTCTGGACCTACTGGAAAAACAGGTGGTCAAGGATCAAAGGACTTGAATATCTAACCCTTTTCAAACAGTTGTTTGTCGCTGTTTTAAGCACTTTATCTAACTTCTTAAATCTAAATTACGGATTTGCTGAATCAAAGTTTGTATCATGTGATTTTGGCCGGAAAATGAATCTTTCAGACTTCTCCCAATGAACATTTGTTTTCAAATATAGATCTTAAATGTGAAATCTAAAAAATCATTTAATTAATTAAGGAAACAGTTTACTTATACAACTTATATGTTTACTATTATGTACGAGTTAACGATCAAAAATAATGATTTAAAATTACGTTTAACACTTATATACACATGTACATTGAACTAATGAACGTGGTCGCTATAAATAGGAAATGTGTCATAAGCCGGGGACGATTTACCCGAAATAATGCACCCCATACACTTACGTACGATGTGTATTTCTCAGCTCACGGAAATACCCGAGTAGTTACGATTGACATAGCCAGGAAGACTAAAAGAACAATATCAGAGCAGTGAACCTTCACAACCTTGCCCTAATTTAGTCTATTTGAAAGATGGTTTTATTGTGTTATATGTAATAAAACTGCGTGTTTTATGGTCATCATAATTTTGCATTTCATAGCGGTTTTACGCGTTATTAAATTACTGATGTTATGTTCATTCCGACAAACCACCAATTCAACAAACGGGCGCATTAATCTATTTCTTAGTAAAAGTAGTTCCTCACTTTATAATATCTGCTGCAGATGATTTAAGAAACCACTGTGACATAAGGAAAAATTGCGTATTACGAGCACCTTTTCATATCGTTACAAGGTTTGGTACGCACAAATTACAAAATGCCAAGTTTTTTCTTAATTGTCGCCTGCTGTTGTTTCAAATTCAAATTTACATATTTGGTTAAAGGTTAAATACTTTTCAAAACCACAAACCCACATGTTTAGAAACACAATGATGGCGTCTGCGACTTTTTCAATTGCACAATGAATACATTTTTACCCGATTGTCAACCATGTCTTAATTGAATACAACAAAAATGCAACAGTTATTAAGAACGGTAACGTTTTTCCTGGTGATAATTGGCGCGAAACAGTTCTAATGTACATGTAGTGAAAAGGCATGATACTAGTCCTGGCTCCTTTTGCTAATCTTTCTTCTAAAGTCTTTCGAAATTGCAAACAAGTGCCTCGTACCTTTGCAGCAAACGTGTTTTTAAAACATTTGCAGATATATTTTAATTTTCGATAAGAGAAAAAAGTCCATGATCTAAATCATATTAATGCTGTAACGTCATAGCAAGGTCAATGCTCAATTCTGATATGACCAGATAAGAAAAATTACAGTCGTGATCAGGACCTTGTTCAAGTTAGAGGGTGCTCGTTGGTGCTCGACGTTACTGGATCTCTGGTCCCCTTGCTCAAAGTATCGCGAGAATGTGAGCAAGGGGTCCAGCGACTAAGCGTTAGCGTACACCTAACATCTTGGACAAAGCCTAATGTGTTGGAATCTCGTTATGTACTAACTTGTTCCCTTTGCCCCTTTTCCGTCGCGAGTTCAAATCCCACCGGCGTTTTTTTTTTTATATTTACATTAGAAGCAGATGACTTAAAGTATGCCGATGGTTCCTCCTGGCTTTACCAGACCTTATGGACAGTCGAGTTATGGATATATCTTTTTTTTTGAGTCGGTTATCGCAATACAACTAAAATGATATCAACTTCCGTTATTCATTCGGGAGACTTTCTCTCGTGAAAATCCGAATCTACGGTTGCCGTAATTTGAACCAAGCAAAGAAGGACAAAGTGATTTAAAGAGCTGCACTTTTAACACTGGACCGAACTCCTATTCATCATTAAATGAAATCAGAGATGCGTAAAGAGCAATATTACCCGTGCCTTATTTCCTTATGTAATTTAAAACTTATGGCAAAAAGAAGACATCGTAGAGACGAAATATCTTAAAATTTTAAACAAATACGTGAAATTTTTGACAGCCCATGTAATTTATGAGAAGACTAAAACGCAGGCGTCTCACTTTTTGAAATGATCAATGTTCTTTTGTATGAAACCAAATGGCGTGGAAAATGCCAAACTCGCAACAAATGTTTATTTGGCGACAGTCTTCCTTAAGCTGTGTGAGCATATAAATGATAGGCTACGGCATTGCTTTAATACTTCAATTACGTGTACCAACGCAATTTCAAATTTACATGACACTCGTTAAAAATATTTGAGTTGACATATATTTGGAACTTTGTTTGTGGTAATTGGAATGGGTTTTGAGTATTGCCATCGGCATTACTTTTCAATATATTAAAGAATGTGTATAGATATGTGTATAGATGGCTGCAGCTATAAAGATCGTAGAAGTAATTGTTTAGCATCAGCAGCATACTCGATATCAATAGTAATAGAAGAAAACGAAGCATTAAGTCATACTTGCGCTTATTTACACTTCAAAGTTCTAGAAAAATCAATAATTAACTTAAACGTACTTTGAATTCCCTTTATGGGTTTTGAGTATTACCATCAGCATTACTATTCATTATAGTAAAGAATAGGTATAGATGGCTGCAGCTGTAAAGATCGTAGAAGTAATTGTTTAGCATCAGCAGCATACTCGATATCAATAGTAATAGAAGAAAACGAAGCATTACGTCATACTTGTGCTTATTAACACTAAGATTGTGAAGGTTCTAGAATAATTAATAATCAACTTAAACGTACTTTGAATTCCCTTTAATAGAGGAACTGAAACGGTGTCAACACATTCGCATGATGCTTTTATTAGAGTGATTACGGTAAGGTTTGATAGCAATTAGCGATAAAACAAGGTTAGCAGAGAAACGTCAGGAACCAATTAAATCTTGGAAATTCTCGATATCGAACATTTGCGTGCGTTCTTAGTGTTGGACAAATGACAGTATTTTAATATTTATCCTGTGACCTTTCTTAACCGGGAACACAATTTGTGAAAATAGCACATAGAAGCATCGATAATAAATAGTGCATGCGTTATAATGTCATGGTCGTGTGGAGTTTCGCTACGTTTAAACATACTTTTTCATTATGTAAAACTTATTTTACCCAGTTCATCATCATCGTTTTCATCCTTAAAATCGTCATCAATATCTAATAATAACCTTATCATTATTTCCCTAGAATTGTACCAGCGGAAGGAGCCGTCGCTGGTCCAGTGCTCGCCCAAGTCGATCCTGTTCGGGGACCCGGAGAACTGCGCCTACTACTACCACTGCCTGTTCGGCCAGCCCGTCCGGGAGCGATGCCCGGCTAGCATGTTGTACGACCCGATCGCCCGTTCCTGTAACTGGAAGGAGTACGTCTCTTGTTACTCCGACATCGTGTGTCCCCGGAAGGATGGACTCTTCCCCCACCCCACGGACTGCAATAAGTACGTCAACTGCTTCGACTTCCGGCCCTATATCCAGCCCTGTCCCGCGGGTCTCTGGTTCGATGCGACGACCGGCGGATGTGAGGCCGCCCACTCGGTGGCGTGCCCAATGATGATGTGAGCATGGCCGCAACGGAAAAAATTCATCCAAATATTTTCTTAAAAATCTAAATCGGAAAATATTTTTGTAGAATAAAGTCTGTATTCCGTTCCTTTCCGTTTCTTTGGTGAAGTTAGCGTATCTCATCTTAAAACCGGTCAATTCTACACATTCTTACATGATGTATACACCAAGAACTGTGACGTGTTACACTACATTTGTTGCTGTTGTTGTTGTTGGTTTTGTGTATCACGTGACAAGTCGCTTTTCACAAAATATCATTCTTCTGGTTACCCCGTCAAATCTTTAATCGAATAAATTGATGACCCTGTTGAATGAACTCCAACATCGATGACATCAGGTTATTAATAAAGACATTTTGTAAAGAACAAACAATTCGGAACCCCGCACTTACTTCGACGAATAGAGGAGTTCGACACACAGAAATTTGAGGTAAAGATGTCCGGAAAATAAAGACATCATACAACATGTATAAAGAACTAGCTCCTTGTAGTTTAGGTACATCCCGTATTTACTTCGACGTATAGAGGATTTCGACACTCAAAAGTTTGAGCTTCAGATACCCTACTGTATCTTATTTGAGAGGTTAGCAATTTGGCTGACATGTTGGTAGCTCATAGCGGTCGCTTACAATAGATTGCCCTCTCAGTTTTTTTCGAACCATTTGATACATTATGTATATATTGCCTATCATTTTATCCCAGAGAATGGTTGGTAATTCTTCTGAAAATACATTTCTTTGACGTCTGCTTTCAAAAACCTATGGTATCTGCCTAATTTTGATGAGGAAAGATACTCAGAGTAGCAATCAGGTTAGATCACAGGTCAGTCGCTAATTTACTTGGTGGCTGGCCTGGATCTTACTTGTTTGCATAGGCATGAAGTCAGTTCCAGAACTATAAGTGTTAAATGATACATGTACGAGTGGTTTATTTCCATTTAATGTTTCTTCGAGGACTCAGTCCAAGATTATAGTTTCTTCATGAATTGCCGAATATTGTTGAATATATGTTTATTTATAAATGTGTGTAAAGTGTATTATTACGTATATATACACGAATTTGTGTATTGTTTTTATAATCATTGATATTATCCTATAATACATGTGACCTTTGAGAATTGTTCCTTTTCATTGTTTGCCCAGATCGCCATAGAGAACCACGTGATTAATCCACATTTTATTTACATTCACGCAAAAAATGAAACAATCCATTAAACTAAAATCACGTAACAAATTAGAATTCCATAAATGTAATCATATGACCAATGCGAATTTCTAACATGAAAGCACGTGACCAATGGGATTTTCTTATAATAGATCTCGTGGCCAAATAGAGAGTTCTTGCATAAACAACGTGACAAGTAAGAATTCTATGAAATCGCGTGACCAGTGACAATTTCGTACATGGAATCACAAGACAAGCAGGAATTTCATGAAATCACGCGACCAGTGAGAATTTTTTACATGAAATCACGTGACCAGTGAGAATTTCTTACATGAAATCACGTGACAAGCAGGAGTTCCATGAAATCGCGTGACCAGTGAGAATTTCTTACATGAAATCACGTGACAAGCAGGAGTTCCATGAAATCGCGTGACCAGTGAGAATTTCTTACATGAAATCACGTGACAAGCAGGAGTTCCATGAAATCCCGTGACCAGTGAGAATGTTACATGAAATCACATGACCTGTAAACATTTTGCTTACTGTAAATAAGTATGTCACCAGACCTTCAGCCTGCATTTGTTTTTAAACAAATACTGTGAATTCAGTTTGTACACTTTAAATCGTTGCTCTATGACTGGTTTTGTAAACAATAAAAAATCTTAATGATATTTGTCTTAGTATATTAGCTTTGTCGGAAAGAAATTAACCGATCGTATGAGATTGGTTCTTTGGCATCAGTGTATACATATAACATTAATTTGCATATACATACTAGACAGCTTTAATGTTTTACGCAATTAAAGTACACAGTTTTTATTTCTTTTTTGACGCACACGCCCTGAATGTGCCTAAATGTCATTTTGATTACCAGTTGTTCGGAAATATGCAAGCAAAGGATTTTTATACACATTATTTAAATCTAAAGCCACACGATTGGAATTCTTGATATACCTCATCTGTTTTGGAGTTTTTAAAACATAGCTAAAACAAAAAAAATCTAAACAAAGTACACATCTCCATATATGCAGGTGTAAACAAATCAGCAGCAGAAAAGACGGAACCCCTGTTATATGTATCTATTAAATGTAGAGTGCATTGATCCCTCTTTGAATACAGGTAATATTTGTGCGATAGCCACGCTGCGTTTTGAACGTATACTCGCATATAAGGTTCGTAAAAGTTTCCGAAAGACTTTTGGATACATCTACACCTTGGTAAACGTTTATCAATCAAGTAAAGACCTATTGCTAAACCACTTCTTCAAACACAGATGAATGGCCATGGATTGACAAATATACACTTTATATTCCAGTTCGTTCCGATCTGTAATCCATACAACACTAAATAAAAGTTTGGACAACCGGATTTGTTTTAGAAGAGGAGATCTAAAAAAAAAAAAACTTTGTTGGCCATGACAAGATGGCGTTTGCAATTCAACACCTGCAATTATAAATCATATGAATACTGCATAAAGTCATTCTGTGTAAGTTAAATGATTTTCTATCATGGCACGAATTTCCTATGAACACACACAACTGGTATTGCGCGGCCATAACAAGATGGTGTTTGCAATGAAACACCTGCAATGATAAATCAAACAAATACTGCATAAAGTCATGTTGTTTTTATTTACTGATTTTCAATTATGGCACGAATTTCCTATGAACACACACAACCGGTATTGCGCGGCCATAACAAGATGGTGTTTGCAATGAAACACCTGCAATACAAACGAATACTGCATAAAGTCATGTTGTTTTTATTTACTGATTTTCAATTATGGCACGTATTTCCTGTGAACACACATAACCAGTGTCACGCGGCCATAACAAGATGGTGTTTGCAATTCAACACATGCAATACTAAATCAAACAAATACTGCATAAAGTCATGTTGTGTATATTTATTATAAAACAATATTTAAAGATTATCTTTATCATGGCACATGTTTCCTTTTTACACTCACACCCAATTCCTTTAGGGATATTCAAGTCTATTTCGCTTTGGGATTTTTGACGCCGTAGTTAAGCTCCGCCCCTCCCGAGAGAAATATGTTAATTCCGGTGCAAAAGGTGGCATCAGCGGCAAGATACAGACAGGTTTTTCCGGCCTCCTCAATGGTACCGTACCGCCCGAGAAGCTTAAAAAGAAAACCAAAAATCGGTTTAATAAATAAGGGATAAAAAGGCGGGGAGGGGGCTGGGGAAGGGGGGGGGGGGCACATGACCAATGCTTACGATCTTATGTCCGAACAAGATGGCCGCGCCCATGTACTTTTGCTTTTTCCAGCTGTTTTTGTCAATGATATCCGCATTGTGTACCCGGCATAAGTTGACCATCAACTTTCTGATTCTGGTGGTATATGATAACCAATGCTGTATAACGGGGTTACGCCTAACACTTGACAGAGAAATCACAGTCGAAGACCGACTGTTTTGAACATGGGCACCCGTCGACTTGCATTTCTCGGCCGAGTTGACATGGGCGCGGCCTTCATTTTCAAATATAACATTATAAACATTTGTCGCGTGATTCACCCGCCTTACAATAAATAATGCAGTATTTCGGACATGTTATCGCGACCAAACTTTACAGAGGTGTCCAAATAACATTTGGTCATCTGTAGAGCCTAAACGGTCGTATGTCAGAAATAACAAAAATCATGGTAAAACATTAAACAATTGAAAATTTCTAAATAAATTCGTCAAACCTTTCCAATAGATATATTATCAGCTGGAAAATAAACGCAAATAATTAACCATATGCGTTTTTCTAGATATTCAAATCTTGGAAAATTTGCAGCCCCATGAGATTACGCCGTTTTAAAGCATAAACAAACAACTCAGTACTAATCGATTGCATGTGTTTTAATTAACAAAGCTCCCAAGAAATCTGCATATTGAACACATACTACTGCATCATCCGGTCGCTGGTGTCCCACCTCACAGTTTCGCGAGACACAATAACAGGAGATTGTACAACGCTACACCCGCATGTATGTTAAAAGGCGCACTTTGTAAGTTTACCTGAGCATCTTCCCCGGCCTTCACACTAGCTTCATAGTCCTCCGTGGTCTGCGCTAGGCCATCCCACATTGGTGTCCAAACGTTACCTGGAGCAAACCTGAATAATTAAAGAGAATGTTGTCGCCTTCAACATTTTATTGAATCACGGCGATCAATGCCTCCTCTTCAAAATAAGCTCTTGTCGTTGTGTCAAAATGTTCTTAAGAAATATGATTCCGAATCAATAAATCAGGTTTAAATTCAGAGTTGAATTGTTCTTCCAAGTATTGCTTGTTTGACACTTTCTTTGGTTTGAATATGTTTTGCAGGCAAATATGTAAACTATTTCACACTGAATATATGGTGTGTGTTTTTAAATAGAGTCAGGGTCAACAGTATTCTTTCTTTTGAAATTTCGTTTTTTTAATTTTTTCTACTCGTCTTGACCAAGCCGCATGAAAAGTTTAGTAAGAAGGCATTCCTCCATTCAAAAAAGACGGGCACTGCAATATTACTGAAAACCATGTTGTGCGGATGTAAAGACGTAATACGAGTAAAGCAAACAAAACAACCTATCCGACTTCATAAAGAAAAGATGGAAATGTTGTTTTGACAAGAGGCTTAACTTTAACCCTTATAGTGCTGGAACCGACTTCATGCTTATGCAAACAGGTTGAATCCAGGTCAGCCGCCAAGTAAATTGGCGGTTGGCCTGTGATCTAACCTGCTTGCTACTCTGAGTATCTTTCCTCATCAAAACCAAGCAGGTATTTAATGTTTGGAAAGTGGACGACACCAAAAATCTAATTTAAGAAAATTACCCAGCATTCTAAAGGATATGATAATATTTAGTCTCACGTGTTAACTCGAACGCCGTTTATTGCTTCGTCGATGGCGAGAGCTTTCGTCAATGACGTTACACCACCCTAGAACAAAGAGCAGGAGACTCGCTAAGGGCTCAATGTGACAGAAACGTGGTGTGCAGAGCAGCCTTATACAGCACAGAAGCCGTAAGAAAGTCCTCTCCGAGCTTTATACACGGCTTGTGCTCATTTAAGAATTTTGGACACCTTAGCAAACTTCATGTGAAGGGTGTAGAGATCATTTAGGACACGTTTGTAAAATGTATATTCAGTTATGCGTCTAAAAAGGTGTACAAATGATTTCGGACACGTTTGCAAACTTCATGTGTGCAGTACTTTGTCTAAAAGAGGCGTACAAATAGTTTTGGACACGTTTGCAAACTTTTTCAAATGAGTCACATAAACAAGCTTTGGACATCTTTACAAAATTTGTCCAGTGGTTACTCGTCACAGATAACGCGAGACATTGACACACACGCACGCTATGTAATGCATAAACGAAAGACAGATAGGTGTGTGTGTATGTTACCTTTGTGGCGACGTATGTACAGGCTCCTGGCTGTCCAATCTCGGCGACCAAGCTAGAGTCCTGTATGATATTTCCCTTGGTCTTCCTGAGGTGTGGCAACGCATACTGTAAAAGAAATGTTTATACTCTTGTATGGTTTTACTATACTTAAAGATATGTCACCGAGGCCTAGTGGTTTTGTCAGCCTCGGTACGTGGAGGTCTATGGTTCGAGCCCCACGGGAGGCGTTGGTCCGTATTTTTTTCTCGCGGGACTTCTTCCGTAATGGGCTGGTTCATGAGCAGCGAGCTAGTAAAATTCATGGTTAATTAAGTTGTGGTGTACTTGATATAATCATAGAATACCTATTATCCGCCATTTTGAATCTTTTTCTTTCGTCGGATTTCGCCGGTCTTTCTCTGTATACATCGGTCTGGGTTCGAAGTATTCGCTTCACACCGATCACTTAGAACAATATTACGATGCAGATAACTATGTCCTTAAGGTACGGCCTGGGTAATGGAAAACTGGTTATTGCTTTGGTGAAAGAACAAATTTAAATTTACAAAATGAATATCAACGTTTTGTTATTTATTTCATATTAATTACCTCCCTTTAAATTTCAATTTTCACATTAAAATTAAAATTTCATAAATGAAGATGGCAAATACAAATTCTAATCCGGAAAGATTCTTATAATATGAAACTTGATTTTAAAATGGCATCTGCTTTGTTTAATCTTTAATTTTGTTATTTTGACTTTTATTCATTACCCATGTCTTACCTTAAAGCTTTTTTGTCCGATTGGACTAACTTAAGTTGGAAGCAGTTATAGTAAACGTATTGAAAAATCTAACAAATAAGTGTTTAAGGATCACTATAAACATTAAAGTGTTTGATTAAAAGCCTTTATTTTAATTATTCCTATTGAAATATACATATAAACGCATTGGTTACCTTAGCAACGAGGAAATAACTGACAAGGTTGATGTCTAACAGCTTTCTAAAATCATCTCCGGAGATTTCGTCAATGGAAAACGACGGCGGATCTGTAACGGAGTCGATATAAAAGTTAGGGACAGAGGTCCAGCGGGTAAAGCGTCGTCCTCAAGACACGAAGGGCGTGGGTTCAAATTCCATGAGAAGTGGGTTCAACCCTAGGACCCTTCATTTATCCACATTCGGCGCGGGTGCGGGTTTATGATTCAAGAAGCAGAATCGAGAATGCTTAATTTAAGCTGAAAGAACTTGTGTCATAACCGATGTTAAATCAATAAGATTAAACAAATCAAAAGCCGTTGGGTTGTCTTTAGATGACAGCAAAAGTACCATTGTTTCAAAGAATGTTTTTAGTGACCACGTTAATCAACATGCTCTTACTAGTAATATGCATAAACGAGCAATTTCTCCATTTGTCGTATTGGTTTCTTCCAAATAAAATTAGGAAAATGTCGTTTCCGTAGCTAATCATTGCATGTTGTCAAACGGTGTAATTTATATATAGCATTCCAAACCAAAAGCTCGAATAAGTACCACGTTAGGGTAAACGGTAAAATCAGAACATCGAGCTATGTTGATTGGTTGGTAGTCTTGAATCGAAGTTAAAAGCATTTTCAACAGTATCATTTTGAAAACTCAAATCTATATCTATCGTTAGGGGTATTTGTGATTTCTAATCAAGTACTTCATCCGCCATCGCGGCCTAGTTGTTAAGGCGTCCGCATCGAGACGGAGAGGTCGAAGGATCAAGCTCCGCGAGCGGCGTTGGTCCGGGGAATGTTTCTCGTGAGACTTGTTCCTACATGGCCGGTTGGTGAGCTGCGAGCTAGTTAAATTTAATGGTTACCGACTAATATCCGCTAGGCGCCTGGCATAGTGATAGTAGTTGGGAGGTACTTGGTACAATCAGTTAAAAGTGGCTTATAAGCCAAAACTGCTTGGCCCTTTCAATAGGGGTGACATTATGATAAAATGACCTTTTTACTTCACTAGGCTACGGAGGCCCAAAATATATTTATAATAGGACTTACGTGAGCCAGCGTTGTTAATCACACAGTCAATTCTACCGTATTTCTCTACTGTCTTGTCGATCAGGTTCTAAAATAAATAAACCCAGTTTTACGGTGGCGGATTTCTGCTTGAGAACACCTGATTCTTTTATAAATTGCTATGAGTTGTGAATATTTTGTTCATATTATTTTCAATTATAGAATTAATATTCAGATTACGCAGGAATTCAAGGGGCTTATAGGCTTTATTATAGAAAATAACACCGATGGCTTTATAAAAAAAAAACCAGTTTTTCTGCGTGTATGACACATTGTTTTGACCTTTAAAGTTGTTCTTGTGCAAAGATGAAAACCTCTGATCAATAATTTATTTTGATTTTCATTGAAACAAAGGTAATTCAAATGGTTCATTCTTCTTTGTAAAATATTTAGCTTAAATACACTGGTGTTTGCATCCTACTTACTTTGATATCGTCTTACCTTGGCATGCCACATTCTCATATACTAAATATTGAGTGTGAAAAGATGGGTGTTTGCATCCTACATACTTTGATATCGTCTTACCTTGGCATGCCACATTCTCATATACTGAATATTGAGTGTGAAAAGATGGGTGTTTGCATCCTACTTACTTTGATATCGTCTTACCTTGGCATGCCACATTCTCATATACTGAATATTGAGTGTGAAAAGATGGGTGTTTGAATCCTACATACTTTGATATCGTCTTACCTTGGCATGCCACATTCTCATATACTGAATATTGAGTGTGAAAAGATGGGTGTTTGAATCCTACATACTTTGATATCGTCTTACCTTGGCATGCCACATTCTCATATACTAAATATTGAGTGTGAAAAGATGGGTGTTTGAATCCTACATACTTTGATATCGTCTTACCTTGGCATGCCACATTCTCATATACTGAATATTGAGTGTGAAAAGATGGGTGTTTGAATCCTACATACTTTGATATCGTCTTACCTTGGCATGCCACATTCTCATATACTAAATATTGAGTGTGAAAAGATGGGTGTTTGAATCCTACATACTTTGATATCGTCTTACCTTGGCATGCCACATTCTCATATACTGAATATTGAGTGTGAAAAGATGGGTGTTTGAATCCTACATACTTTGATATCGTCTTACCTTGGCATGCCACATTCTCATATACTGAATATTGAGTGTGAAAAGATGGGTGTTTGCATCCTACATACTTTGATATCGTCTTACCTTGGCATGTCACATTCTCATATACTAAATATTCATCGTAAGTACACTGAATATTTGTTACCTGCTTACTTTCATATCATCTTTATACGGCATGTCAGATTCTCATATACTGAATATTGAGTGTGAAAAGATGGGTGTTTGAATCCTACTTACTTTGATATCTTCTTCCTTTGACATGTCACATTTGATAAACATTGCACTTCCAGGACCCATGCTGTTCATTTCTGCTTCAAGCACCGCTCCTTCATTCTCTGTCAACGAAACAAAAATGACAAAAAGGTAAGTATTAGTTCAAACTTTTAAACGTGAAATATAAATCAGTAAATCTATTCCAAATTTTGACAGCATCAGGCGTTAACCACTGCAATATCTATATTGCATTAAAACAATTGTTTATAGCAAAACAATACAATTTAACAGAAAGACATTTTATTTTTTACAGAAAAGCAATTCAAATTCAAGTAATATATACTTATTAATAGATTAATGAACCTCATTAACAATGTTCGTTGGTGTTTTGGCATTATATTTATTAATTCGCCTTTAGTTTACCATGTGTAGTAGTAACAATTTAGCTAGTGCTGCCTTAATTCTTTATGCTTGGTGCAGATGAGAAGTAAGTGATATTCGCTTTCCACAGTATTAGAATTGCACTTTTTGACAAACACGTTCGTTTCTTTGAATGTTCGTATACTAGCCATGTTTAATCGTATATCTTTAAATATCTCTAGGTATCTTTCAAATATAATCGACATTCTATATAAACAGTAAGATTCAGGTCGAGTCGAGAAGTAACATCGATTGTGACGGAAGCTTGAAGCTTATTAAATTCACTCGCGATGACTGCTTTCTGGATACTGCACCAGTACTCGCGCCGATTTATGAATTAGTCCCGGCAATTCTCACCTCACCCAACTGGGGTCGAACCGGGACCCTCTGTACAAGAGGCCAAAGCTCTACCACTGAACCAGTGTCGCCTACAAGGCATAAGGCTTTTGGACGGGCAAGAGACGATTAATTTTGCCACCCCTGGACCCTTTGTAGTTGATTAAGATAGATGTAAACACGTGAGGCAGCCTTACCTCCTCTTGCACAAAACACGACATGTGATCCATGTTGAACTGAAATGGGAAAGTAAATACATTTAGAACATATTGCTCAATTGCTCAAATGGAAGGGGGTCCATGCTGGATTGAAATGGGAAAAGTAAACACAATTAGAACGTATTGTTCAGTTGCTTGTATGGTAGGGTCCATGCTGGACTGAAATGGGAAAAGTAAATACAATTAGAACATATTTTTCAGTTCCTTGTATGATAGGGTCCATGCTAGACTGAAAATGGGAAAGTAAATACAATTAGTACATATTGTGTAGATCTTGTATAATAGGATTAATGGTGGACTGAAATGGGAAAAGTAAATACAATTAGGACATATTGTTCAGTTGCTTGTATGGTATGGCTCATGTTGTACTGAAATGTGAAAAGTAAATACAATTAGGACATATTGTTCAGTTGCTTGTATGGTATGGTTCATGTTGTACTGAAATGTGAAAAGTAAATACAATTAGGACATATTGTTCAGTTGCTTGTATGGTATGGTTCATGTTGTACTGAAATGTGAAAAGTAAATACAATTAGGACATATTGTTCAGTTGCTTGTATGGTATGGTTCATGTTGTACTGAAATGTGAAAAGTAAATACAATTAGGACATATTGTTCAGTTGCTTGTATGGTATGGTTCATGTTGTACTGAAATGTGAAAAGTAAATACAATTAGGACATATTGTTCAGTTGCTTGTATGGTATGGTTCATGTTGTACTGAAATGTGAAAAGTAAATACAATTAGGACATATTGTTCAGTTGCTTGTATGGTATGGTTCATGTTGTACTGAAATGTGAAAAGTAAATACAATTAGGACATATTGTTCAGTTGCTTGTATGGTATGGTTCATGTTGTACTGAAATGTGAAAAGTAAATACAATTAGGACATATTGTTCAGTTGCTTGTATGGTAGGATCCATGCTGGACTGAAATGGGAAAGGTAAATACAATTAGAACATATTGTTCAGTTGCTTGTATGGTAGGGTCTATTCTGGACAGAATAGGAAAAGTTGATACAATTGGAACATCTTGATAAGTTGCTTGTATGGTAAAATTCATGCTGCACTGAAATGGGAAAAGTTAACTTTATTAGAACATACTGTTAAGTTGCTTGTATGGTAGGGTCTCTGCTGGAATGAAGTAGGAAAAGTAAAAACAATTAGAACATATTGTTCAGTTGCTTGTATGACATTATCCAAACAATTGAGTTTTCATTAAAACGATACATACGTAACTTTTCTAACATTATATGATTGTTATAATATTTTAGCTAACACCTCCTTCAAATGCGTTTGTTTAACGAAATTACTTGAACTTACCAAATACTTTCACACAACCTTTTCCGATTCCTTTACTTCCGCCCGTCACTATGGTTACCTTGTCCTTGTATCGCAGTGCTTCGGCCATGGTTATCGTCCTTGTATAGCGCTGCAAGTAAATTTATGTTGTTTTTTTAATCGTTAAGGCAGGATGAGCATCTACTGAAAACAAGACGACAATTTAATTTCAACTAAAGCATGTATGTTACGGTACAGATAAGTAGAACCTCCCTTGAAATTAAGCCATGTGTTCAAAAAGAAAAACATTCGCGACAAACAATTTGTCTCACGGAAAAACTCTTCGATAACGTTCGATCTTCATAAGAAGATAAATGAAGCATAGTTGAAATTAGGTACGAACATGTCTGTGTGCGAAAATGGTCCTGAGGTTACAGCATTGTCGAATTGTTCCCATTTTTGGGGAATTCCATCTTATGCCTTGCAAATCGCATGGTGTAAATTAAAATAAAACCAACCATACTTTTCATTTCAACTTTATTATGAAGTAACTTTCTATTTTTCGTTAGACAACCAATGTTAACATTTCAACAAGGAGTGAAAGTATGACAAGTCTATCATTGTTTACCAGTTAATAACAACATGTATGGATCGTTTACAATAGTTTAAGTCAAACATTCACGTCAAACACGGAGGAGAAGTACTCCAACACAGCATATCTCAGATAAGCCTGTGTGATCGACACATGCTTGTCTAAAACGATGATTCCGCTTGATGCGTCGCGTAACTTATACATTTAGATAGTGACGTTCGTGATATGTCTAGCCATATGGGCGACAATGGTGCAGTGGAAGAGCGTCGTCCTCTTGAACCGAGGGTCCCTGGTTCGAATCCCAGTTAAGCAAGGAGAAAATTGCTGGCACTAACCCACATATCGGTGTGAGTATTGGTGAAGTCTCCAGAAAGCAGTCATCGAAAGTGAATTCGATAAGCTTCAAGCTTCCGTCACAATCGATGTAAAATAAATAAGTTAAAACAAAACCAACGTATAAATAAACAGACTCACCAAATGTCCTTAAGGTCAGTACATGTATACGGTAATACAGCTATGTTTACATGTCGTTAGAGAGTACACTGCTTGGACTATAATCTCGACAATTGGTAGATAAGCTTGAGGCTCATGTATTTCTACTTTAACTGGAAAACAAAGCAATTAAATAGCAGTAATTGGTATCCCTCGCTAGTTACTATATTGTAGGTAGTCATCGAAAACGAGTTAGGTGAGAATCCACAGTAGTGTATATGCATTTGAAACAATGGGAGATAGTTGGGGTTTTAATTTCCTTGCTCATATCTTGTGCATTGTATGAAACGTAACAGAGTCGGCCTATTAAAAAGGGGGTCGTGTATACACATTGATGTCATTATACAAAGTAAGGAGAAGGCATAGTTGCAAGATTAGCATTAGATATAATAACGCAAGCAATCAGTTTGGAATTAAAAGGACAGTGGATTTGTTATCGTAAACAATAATTTTCGATAAGTTTAAATAAGAATTAAACTATAAGAAACATTCAATCTTTGTTTTCACATATAGCATTCGAAAATTAAAGTATATTTGTACAGAAATGGCATGACAATCCTTTTGTTGTTGCTCTTAGTAAAAAAAAAGGAAAATGAAATCCGGACGTGGAGGTATATCAGTCTGGATTATCTCATTTGGATCGCGTATGTTGATCATATGGACTGCACAATAAGCAGAGAAAAGTTGTGATTGTTTATTTTTGTGGTTTTTGGGGGGGGGGGGAATCACATGCCTATGCGTCTGCACTGTGAGAAGAGTTCATTTTCCCGGTCTTTCTAACAGCGGGGATATAAATATAGAATTGTAATAACTATTACAATTATGTTATGTGATTAGGTTATGTTATTTAATTTAAACTACAATCCTTTTTTGTTGCTATTAGTAAAACTAAACAAGGAAAAGGAAAGCCCTTCGGATGTGGAAGAATATCACCTTGTCTACATCACAGATGTTGATTCAAGGCTGCACAATTATCAGAGATCTATTTTCGAAGGTAGTGAGAAGGGTTTTGATCACATGTATCGTCCCCTGCTTTGTAAGAAGAGTTCATTTTCCCGTCTATCTTAATGCGAAGAGGTAATCCTTAACTCGTTTTCCTTGAAACCTATCTTAAACTATACACCATGTTTCTTCTATTTAGTAAAAAGTAAAAAGAAATTCCTCCGGAGATGGAAGTATGTCAATCTGAATGTTCACATCTGGATCACATACGTTGATCAAGGACCTCACAATTTGAATTAACCCTTTACCAAGCACCAAATTTTCAACTGTCCAAAATTAAAAGAGTTTGCAGACGACATTTCAAAATGAGATGAAATTGGGAAACAATCTTCTTATAGGGCAGAAAAACATTGTGGGAAATGGAGTAATTGCTCGTTAAGAGCAATTTTTCCTTTTCCCACCATGTTTTCCAGAGTCGTCTGCAACACACGGGTCAAATGTTGTTATTGTTTGGTAATGGGTTATTAGAGAGATGGTTTCCAGGGGAGTAAGTTTTTTTTCACATGCCTCGGTACGAACATATACACTGTGAGTAGGGTTCATTTTCTCTTCCTATCTCCAAGCGAATATGTAACCCCGTTGACCCCGATTCATTGATAGCGAGTATAACCTTACCACCAATCGGAACACACCGGGTTTATCCAATGAAAACACCTCTCAAATAATAGGGATGGCGCCATATTGATTCCCGCGAGAACGACGTCATTTTACTTTCGTTTTTAAAAATAGATCTTAAATGAGAAATCTAAAAAGTCGTTAAATTTGATTGAGGAAACAACTATACATGTCACAACAACAATATCGCCATTTGGTATGAGTTACTGATAAAAAATGATTTAAAAGGATGTCAAACAATTTCCATACATATTGAACTACTTAACGTGCACGCTTAGAATATGTGTTAATTGCCGGATGCCGATTTACTCGAAAAATTGTAACCCTACACTTATATCAGAGTAGCCTGGTGGAGCCTGGCCCGTTCGTATACCGCGAACTAATGCGGGTTAGCATGGGCCAGGACTCCAGGCTAATATCAGAGGTGTATTTCACAGCTCACGGAAATACCCGAGTAGTTCCGATTGCCATTTTAAAATTAGGCCATTGACGAAGGGCAGGTTCGTTTGCAATCGTATCTACTCGGCAATCCCCGACACAAGCCAGGGATTGCCGAAAAGACACGATTGGGAAAATATGAAACAAAGATGTGTTGTTATGATAATATCTTATAAAAACATTAAAAAAAACATTCTATTGTGATATATAACCAATTTGTGTGTATTTACATACATATATAGTGCCTGTGTGCGTGTTGTAATTATGTGCGTTATCCGCCGGAAAACAGCCAAATTACCCCAGGATTTCTGGTGTATACATGAACTACCTACGAGGTATATCTACCGACATGTGCCGGGGATTGCCGAGTTGATACGATTGCCTCGCTCGCTCAATATGGGAATTTGTGATTGGTCCAAATCGAAAGCAACAGCAGACGATGATTATGATTAAACCCTATAATGCTGGAACGGAATTCATGTTTATGCAAACAGGTTAGATCCAGCCCAGCCGCCAAGTAAATTGGCGTCTGTCCTGTGATCTAACCTGTGTGCAACTCTGATTATCTTTCATTATCAAAATTAAGCAGATAGTTACGGTTTTTTAAAGCAGAAGACAAAAAATATATTTTTAGAAATACCTAGCATTCTAAGGGTTGAGGAATATAACGTTTTCCTTGTTTGAATGGTGTTTAACGCCGTATCAACAATTGTTCAGTTATCTAACTATTTTCCCGGATCTACCAGTACTAGACTAGGGCTCTGAAGTGACTTGCTGCTTGTTGAAGTTAACTCAAGAGGTGTTGGTGGGACACGAACCCTCCCCCCCCCCCCGAGTTCTAAGTCAGTATCACTGCGCCACGCATGACCCTGACGTTTTCTCGGTGCTATTATTTAAAGATTATTGTGATAAAAGTGATTAGAGTGTCAACCAATCTCAACCAGGTAATTAGTGTCACACAATTACGGTCATAATTGAAGGCGCAACTGTGAAGTTTTTTTTCTTTTAAACAAATTCAATAACTAATATGCACCTATTGTCAGCTTCATTTGAAAACGAAAGTACATGACGAAAGTAGGCTAGTCCGAAGAGTAGCAAAATGGCGGCTTCCTTATCATGACAGATGTGTTTTTCATTTGGTTAACCCATGAGTTCAGATTGCAAAATAGATAAAGAGAAAGATAACAATACAAATAGTGAACAAAACAGACAAATAGAAGGGTAAAAAAAAACAATATAAACAGTGAACCATACTGCTAGAAAGAGAAGGTAACAATTTATACACTGAGCCATGCAGATGAAAGAAAATGTAAAAAGATAAATAGTAAAACATACAAATAATGACAGGATTACAATTTACAAACTATAAGACAAACATGTTAACATAGGCCTACGTAACAATATAGACAGTAAGACACATATAACACATTAATGTGTTTACATACATTTATCCTGCATTGAAATACACAAATCCATATGAGCAGGTTTAATTCATCTATGCAAACATGATATATTAAGCACACACCAGTATTAACCCAAGCGCACAAACTGGCATATGTCGGCGTTGCTCAAGGGTCAAATATCGAATTTCTGCATAAAACAAAACAACATCCTGCATGAAAATAAGCAAATCCATACGAGTTGATTTAATTCATTCTTACATGAACGCATTATCAACCCTTTCCAAAACAACAAATTTTCGACTGTCCCAAATTGAAAGAGTTTGCAGACGACATTTCAAAATGTGATGAAATTGGAAAATAATCTTCTGATAGGGCAGGAAACATTGTTGGAAAAGGAAAATTGCTCGTCGTTTGCAACAAAGTGGTCAAATGTCGATGTTGTTTGGGAAAGGGTTAAACATGCATCATAACAAATGCAAAGGAGTGCAAGCTAACGTTTGTCGGTGCACAAGAGTGTGTGAAATAGGAATACGAAAGTTCACAAGGGGCGAATATTAAATATACTTATGTAAAAAAAAACAGCCTATATATCCTGCATGAATTAAATAAATTCCCCATAAGTTGATTTACTTCATTATTATTTAATATGCACCATAATTCACCCAAGCGTGGAAGCTAACACATTTAGGGCTTAGTGGTTAACTTTGAGGACTAAGAACCCGGGTGCCCGGGTTAGAGCCCCACCGAGCCCTTTGGTTTCGTGGAAATGTCCTTTGGTGCATCAGCCCTAGCCTAGTTCTGGTGCATCCAGGAAAGCCGTTACAAAACTGTAAAATGTTGGTACAGCACTGTTGAAGAGACTTATATTGGGACTATGGCCTTACTATAACTATGTGTCGGTGAAAAGGTGTGTGTGAAAAAGGAAGACGCAAAATCGCAAGGTTCAAATATCGAATATGCGCCTAAAACATCCTATAGCATGCTTCGGCGAGGAAAAATAGTGACATATCAGCCAATACCGCGAGTTCAAAACTGAAACTTAATCTATAAGTGGTTGAATTGAATAACGGTTGAATCATTGATTACTTGTCTGAAAATGGGAAAGGAGGAAATTGCTCGTAATGAGCAATAACTCCTTTTCCCACAATATTTTCTACCCTACCAGAAGAGTATTTTCCAATTTCATCACATTTTGAAATGTCATCTGCACACTTTTTCAATTTGGGACAGTTAGAAATTTGGCGTTTGGTAAAGGATTAAAGGAACACGAAAACGCACAAGGGTCGAATATCGGATATCTTCATAAAACACCATATTGCATGCTGACGCGTTAAAGAAGGCTGACGACGCTAAAGAATGAGTATGTTGATTTGATTTGGGTATTACGCTGTTTACAACAGGACAAAAAAAGCATACTAATGTTAAAAAACCGAAAAAATGGAAAATGAGTTTTAATTATGAAATTAAGCAAATAAAACGCAAAACAACAAAAATAACTCCTGCATTATTTATTATCGATGCTTCAATGTGCTATTTCACAAACTGTGTTCCAAAAAATTTAACTATTTAACCCTCAGTGTTTACATCCGAGTTATTTAAAAAATAAAGAGATGAGCGATCGGAACAACATGTAGATGTCACCTGGTTAGAAAAGTCACGTGATACACACACACACACACACACACACACCCCCACACACACACACACACGTACTGTCATTTATACAAATCAACAACGCGAATCTTCATACAATTCGTTAGGTAATAAATGAATTATTTCATGGGCATTTGTGGAACAGTCAAATCTTTGGTTCTTCGGTGTCGGGATGACATTTTGAACTGTTGCCCAGGACTTACGGACTCGGATCAACAGTTCAAAGGTCATCCCCTCACCTCTGGACCACAGTTTTGACTGGTCCACAAATGCCCATGAAATAAATGTAAACAGTGATGTCTCGTTAATCCGAACACGTCCCCAACAAAATGTCCTAATGGACTAATGAAGCAGAGCATGTTCTTATACACATTAAGACATAAACGGTCAGTATGCACGTGTATATTTATAACCGTTTAGCAAACGCCAAATTGTCGACCGTCCCAAATTGAAAGAGTTTGCAGACGACATTTCAAAACGTAATGAAATTCAAAAATCTTCTCATATGGCAGAAAACATTGTGGTAAAAGGAGAAATTGCTCGTCACGAGCAATTTCTCCTTTACCCACAATATTTTCAAAAGTCATCTGCAACAATCTGGTCAAGTAATTCCGTTCCTAACAATTTCGTTCGGATTGCGAGACATCCGGATAATCGGAGTCCGGATAAACGAGGCTTCACTGTATTGTTACTTTCAGTATGGACCAATCCAAATATCACAATTTGGGGTGGTTTTAGAGTTATAAATACAAAAAAACGAGGTCGAGGGTATCAACAGAGATGAACGCCTGGTCCTTTGCCTTTGGCACCTGAAAGTAGACGGTTTGTACATATTTTAACTCGTTAACACCTGCAGACGACATTTTCTACTTGAAGCAGACGACATTTTTCTACTTGAAGCAGACGACATTTTTCTACTTGAAGCAGACGACTCTTTTCTGCTTGAAGCAAACGAGATTTTTCTTCTTGAAGCAGATGACATTTTTCTACATGAAGCAGACGACATTAGAAAAGCTTTTTTATTACAGTTGTCTTAAACTCTCGTCTCATCTTTTAAATCATGTACACTGTTTTGAATCGAAATCTTCACAGAGAACATCAGATTCTCCTCTCGCCTTTTAAATCATGTACAACGAGACTAAGTAAATCAACTACATGCTTAAAAAGACGAGACGAGACTCTGATGTTCTCTGTCAAGAAACCCAATTATCAAATGTGTCGCCCACATTAATAGCCCTGCCAGCAGTGGCGTAGCTTCCTTCAGGCACTTATTGTATGTGCCTTCAACTTTATTTCAGGAAGGAAAAAAATTTAAAAGAAAACAAACTCAAAAACGCAACAGCAAGGGCCTCTATTTCCTGCTTAGACAAAATATATTTTTGAGCTCTCAAGTACATGCCGGAACCAACCAGAGCGATTTTAGACTGTATTTTTTCCCATTGGAGTGCGTGCCTCTATACTCCTAGAAAGACATTCATTTCAGTCAATCAAGCTACGCACCTGGCCAGAGTAGTGAAAGAACGATCAGTTAATGATACAAGCACCAAACTCGGCATGGTTGAAGTTTATCTATAACGTTAGCAGAATAACACATTAGCCAAAAGGCGGCAATTTTTCAAAAAAAAATTAAAATGACGGACATTTACTTAAAAAAACAATTCTGAAAATCTCTAAATCACTTATAATTAAAACGCGTTCAATTATCTGTGTTAATATAAAGTTTTCTTCACGCTTATCTTATGAACATGAGGAAATTTAACACACACAATCAAAAGCGTTTTTGTTTCTCTATCCCAGACGATAAACAAGTACCAATAATATCCACCCAAGTCAATTGGTTCCCGCTTTGCTATGTGAGGAACGAACGATAACTTTGCAAAGGAGATTTGTATACCATCTTACCAAGCATACTCGCCAATACCGACGCGTAGGTGGCAGAGCCAGTCACGTGACCAATTTTGGCGGGATTCCGTCGGACGGACTGGCAATGGAAGGCGGAGTCAGCCTCTATGTCGCCCGGTCCCCATACGTCAACCTGTACCACGTGCCACTCTGTAAGGCTGGCGTTATCAAGAGAGGGGGAAAGAAAAGGGCGTGGTTAAAATAAAGGGAGGTAATTAAAATGCAAATGACCCTCTTAAAGACACAAACACATTCGATCAGAGAAAACACTGTCGTACATTGAGCGGTTTTGTTGTCTATTTATATACCATCATGTTCTCTACAGCAATGCATTCAGTTCCCTAATGTTAAAATGTCTAATTCTTCAAGTGACCTGCAAATGGCGTGCATATTTTCTAGATATATCTAGAAAACTTTAAGTTTCGAATAGTTTGAAGACATTGACTCAAACTCATTGCAAAGTTAGTAATATTTCAACAAGATGATTCGAACGAGTACTCACATTATTGGGTTCAAAGTAAACACTTATATGGAGAAATTATTACATCAATTTTTAATTATTTACTTTAGTAAATCCTTCAAATAAGCAAATCCATATGTTTACAATGTCAGTGGCCTTAAATAAACAAAGAATAGTACTGGTAAAGAAACAACCAGATCATTTAGTTGCAAACTGTTTATTCGTTTCTATGGATTTAAACTTCGTGTCAACATGTGTCCATTTAAATAACGGGTTTCCTGGATTACCACTACTAGTCTATGGCTCTTAAGTGTCTTGCCTACTGACATTCCTACGAAATCAGATGAGACTCGAACTGACCGGACCTGGCTCAAGTATTAAATACACACTTACCTTGGGTCGGAGACTAGACATCCGGTGACCTTGTCGAAGCCGAGATTGTGTGCGGCGACGGCAGCCGCAGCCATAGTGTTAACGTTGTTAGGAGCTAGCGGGCAGAGATCTCGCACTGGTCCTATGTATGAAAGAAAGACAAAGGTATAAGCAAAGTTTATAAGTATATTGCATTTTCAAGCCATAGTGTTTACGTTATTTGGGGCTAGCGGGCAGGGATCACGCACTGGTCATTTATATGAAAAGTAAGACAAAGGTTAAAGCAAAGTTTAAAAGTATATTGCATTTTCAAGCCATAGTGTTTACATTATTTGGGGCTAGCGGGCAGAGATCACGCACTGGTCATTTATATGAAAAGTAAGACAAAGGTTAAAGCAAAGTTTAAAAGTATATTGCATTTTCAAGCCATAGTGTTTACGTTATTTGGGGCTAGCGGGCAGAGATCACGCACTGGTCATTTATATGAAAAGTAAGACAAAGGTTAAAGCAAAGTTTAAAAGTATATTGCATTTTCAAGCCATAGTGTTTACATTATTTGAGGCTAGCGGGCAGAGATCTCGCACTGGTCCTTTATATGAAAGGAGAGACAAAGATCAAATCAAAGTCTAAGCCGTTTAAACGTAGATTGCATTCGCGGCCATGGTGTTTACACGTTGTATTCGAGGCCAAGGTGTTAACAAAGTTGCATTTGCAGCCATGGTGTATACACGTTGCATTAAAAGCCAAAGTGTTGACAAAGTTGCATTTGCAGCCATGGTGTTAACATGTTGCATTCGAGGCCAAAGTGTTGACAAAGTTGCATTTGCAGCCATGGTGTTTACACGTTGCATTCGAGGCCAAAGTGTTGACAAAGTTGCATTTGAGCCATGGTGTTTACACGTTGCATTCGAGGCCAAAGTGTTGACAAAGTTGCATTTGTAGCCATGGTGTTAACACGTTGCATTCGTGGCCAAATAGTTGACAAAGTTGCATTTGCAGCTATGGTGTTTACACGTTGCATTCGAGGCCAAAGTGTTAACAAAGTTGCATTTGCAGCCATGGTGTTTACACGTTGCATTCGAGGCCAAAGTGTTAACGAAATTGCATTCGCGGCCAAAGCATAAACGACATTACAGCCGCGTCTGGAGTGTTTACGACTTTGTTATCGCAGCCAATATGTTGACAACCTTGGAGTTGCGGCCAAAGAGTTTACGAAGTTGCATTCACCTCTAAGAACAGTGTGTTGTTTTCGTTTCTTCCGTTACCGGCCAGAATCCTACCAGGTAGATTTGTACCGTACCTGTCTCTATGTTCGATAGATGAAGACCGTTCCCAAGTTTTTTTGCAGTCATGGCCAAAGTGTCTAGACATTGCATACGCGGACATAGTGTGTACACTTGCTTTCGAGGCCAAAGTGTTTAGGACATTACCTCTCATGAGAATTCAAATTATGTCACCGCAATTCGAACTCCCAGCAGAGAGGGCCATGTGGCTTCAAGTAATGGACTCAATCCCTTTTGCCTCGGAGGTCCCCTTATGAATACAATCAAAGCTGCACTTAAATGGTTTTTCAATGACCATTCAGGTCTTCGGGAGTTCATTATTAAACGGTCACATCCAAAAGTTGATTTAACCCTTAGATTACTAGGTAATTTTCTAAAACTAATCTTTTGTCTCGTCTGCATTCCAAAACCTTAAACACACATTAGCTGCTTAATTCTGATGAGGAAAGACACTCAGACAGACCACAAACATGTTAGGTCATAGGTCATCCGCCAATTTACTTTGCGGCCGGTCTGGATCTAACCTGTTTGCATAAGTATGAAGAAGGTTCCGGCACTATAAGGGTTAACCACTAGTAACTCACCATCGTACAGGGTCACTGCAGAGTCCGTCACTAAATCATTTTTACTTTTCAGTGGTTCTCCCAACTTGAAAGACTGTGGTGGTTTGCGCATGGTCACTTTTAATGCCTACAATTAAAAATACGTGGGTCGATCTCGGTAGAATTATGCTGTCATATTTGTTTTTATGATTTTTCAGATGTAAACCGGGCAGTGTGGCTTTATTCTTTAGTTAGATCAAATTTCCTGTGTGATCCAACAATAGAAGGCAGATAACACATATGACCATTTTAACTGAAACATTGTTCCAGAGTGTGCTTGTTTCAGCAGTGTGATAAAATATCTTTTCAAACCCTATCAAAAATTATATCTTATATCTTAAAATCACAATAATACATCGTTACCCGAGAGGATTTTCTTACCCAATAAGATATTCGGCAGCATATTCTTCTATCATAAGACAAATTTAATGCATGAACTGACGGTTGACAAATGTTACAGTTTACATAAAATTTTAGACCATTCCTTTGGATCAATGACAAAAGAACCCCCGTTTATCAATTAAATTTCGATTTTTATGAAGAATGACACCATATGCAAACCACCTTACCTGTAAATTGCCCCTGTCCGCCATTTTCCGGATGTCCTCTCCACCCCATAATGCACCGCTCGGAACATACAAACCATTCCGATCGGCTGCAGACCGTAACTTCCGTTCTACGCTCGACTCCGCCATTGCTGTGGGGGATCCGATCTGTAGAAAAAACGTAAAAAGCCAGGTGGGAGAATGTTTACGATCTTATGTCCAAAACAAGATAAAAACTACGGCTAAACTTGATATATTCATGTTTTGTGAAGTGTTGTTGAATTCGATATTGATTCATCTAGAACTGAAAATCCCAATGTAACGTCATATCAACATTTTTAAACATGCATTTGGTTTATTATGTTATTGATTCTTTTATTCGTGTGTATTGTAAGATTGTAAGATTGGAATGAAATACTGTTGAAGTAACTTAGTGTGTTTCTCCTTTATCAAAAACCAGCTTCATTTTCCATGACTAAGAAACGGCCCTCGTCCCTAATTAATGGGATTTACACAGAGATGGGATATTCCGAGGATATTCCATTAACGGAACGTAAGAAATGGAAGATCCTACTCTGTCGTAGGAGGTCTAAAAAGGGAGTAACTAGCATGAATCAGACATGTCTGATTTGTTAAAATATGAGATGTTTCACAATATTCAGATCAGAAATACAATTGAGTGGGTATATTTACGGGGTCGTGTATTAAAGACACCAACTCAGGGATTAATAAACGTCAAAACTTTATATGAACAAGTATTATCACTAAACAGAGTTTTTTCAATTGCTTTATTACTAAGTCGCTGAAATCCCATGTTTTCGTTAAACAATGCTTCTATAGCCCGTCTATAAACCAATGCAGAATTATTTCTCGGGCAACTTACTAGTGTCACATTACAAGAGCGGTTGAACGTTTCAAAAGGCCCACATGGCAAAAATACAAAAATACCACACCTTATTCTAAGTTTACAATGTTTCACAGAAAACTTTATTTAAATGTTTGTAATATCTGCAATATAAATGTCATATATCTTTTCTGGGATGTTAAGAACGGTCTTGTGAATCTATCAATGATCTAGTCTTATGTCACTGTAGAAATCTATGTTGTCATTCTATCGGTAGAAGACAATTTAATTTCAAAAAGATGAAATCTCAATCTGTAAGATAGTCCCTTTAAAGCAAATATTTACCATATAGTCCGCATGTTCCAGAAACGCCGGCCCAAAGTCCCGAGTTATACAGGGGTGTGCAACCTCAACGATGAGATTGGCTTGCCTGTAAATAGAGAAGAGAGGATTGTTTGTTTTTATTTGCTTTTACATCGCGTCAATAATATTCACTTACATTGCAATGCCAGTTCATTATGGATGGAGGAGGTTTAAAGACCCCCAACTTAAATCAGGAAAGGAAATCCTGTAACAAATATTAACAATCATGCTCGAACAAGATGGCCGCCCACAGGTTTTTTTTTGCTTTTTCCACCTACTTTTGCTAATGATAGACGCATTGTGTACCCAACATGAGTTACCCATCAACTTTCCGGTTCTAGTGGTATATGATGCGATCGAAATTAGTTAACTTATCACACTTTATGCATCAACGAAAATCGTATTGAGGTCCCAAGACCTTATATGCAAGTAGTTTTTCGTGCTTTCAATTTGTTAAGCCCACTTTACTCAATACCAAACAACCACATTTAACCATTTTGTTGCAATGTAAGGAGCAATATCTCCTTTTCCCACAACGTTTTCTGTGCAATCAGAGAATTATTTTCCAAATGTGGGGTTTTGTAAAGAGTTACGCCCCTGACTACGCTACGTAACGCTCATCATTACCTTTCTTTGAATTTGGACAGATCTTCGAGTATGTATTTTGCGTCCACTTTGCCGTCTAAAGCTTCCTTGGTGCGGTTCCACACAAACGCCAGCTCCACGTCATCTCGGGTCAGGATCTGTTCGACTAGGTACGAACCTAATGATGATTGTGTAAAAAAGTGAGTTGAAATTCTCCCCCTTGACAAGGGTATAGAGGATTCGGAAAAGGGGAGAGAAAGGCGAAAGAAAGAGTGTAAGACAGAATAAAAGGAAAAAGAGACAGACCGTCATACAGGCACGGAGGGCGGGTGGGCAGGCGGGCAGGTGGACAGGCGGCCAGACGGACGGACGGACGGACGGACAGACAGACAGAGGCTGTAGCGGATAAAGAGACAGACAGACAGAGGCTGTAGCGGATATAGAGACGGTGAGATGTATCTTGAAGTTTATACTTACCTAAATGCCCATAACCTACAATACCGATTTTTCGACCCATTCTTGTTCACCGACTATAAACAAGGTTCAAGTTAACCTCTAACAGTATATGTCATGTGTAAACACGAAATGATACATAGAGTTTAACAATCGTTTATTCGTACTCTACATCTGACATAGTTGTTCTATTATTGTCTTTCGAGAGATAACGATCTTTATTTAGTATATCATAATTGTCATGCTTGGGACCAGTTCACCGAGTAACAAGATGTACACCGACACCGTTCTTGATATCGTGCTTACTCGTTTCTTCCACGGACAGAAGGTTGACTTTCGATTATTTTCCGAGTTTGCTGAATGAAATGAAACCAGATGTCCAAAATGCAGTTCAGCTGTATCGATACGTTTTGAGATGTATCAAGAAATTCCCAGAGGACAACCAATCATTTTACAAACATCAAGTTAGACAGGTATGGATAAGTGCGTCATCAATTAAATACGTACTAATTATGTAAGCATTTATCAAGGGAACTTTTTTATGAATACAGCTTCGTCCATCGACTGACAAGTAAAATCAAGATGTAATATAGTAGTGAAATTGTTCATACCCTTTTTTCTTAATTTGTTACCCATTTACATTGATATTTGACTTAGTTTTAGTTTAGACTTATTTGCTTTACATCATTCTGACGCAAGTTTGGAGCTCATTGAAATTACTCTTGACAAGCGTTTCATGGATACTAAACAAGTACTCACGCCAAATTAAGGGTTAGTCCCCTCAATTTTCAACTTGCCTAATATGGGGGAACAAACCCATGTACATGAAGCTCTACCTCAGCATCACTGTCGCTGTCATCTTCTATCCAACCTTTTGTTCTTCTTGTATTAAAACTAACAGTGAACTGTGCAATATGAAATTGTTACAATTCAATATGTCTTCATTTGTTAATACTATATGTTTTTTGGTGTTCCTTTATTTAGATGTACAAAAGTTATGGCGATGAAACAGATCCTGAGAGAATTAAACAAATTATCGACAGATCGCTTTCAGATGTGGAATGGCTTCTTAACAAGGTAAAGATGACTTAACTTAAATGAGATGTTACACATAGACATTAAAATTGCTATTCTAAAAAAGCATGTGAACTATGGGGAAATCAGTTGCAGTCTATCAGTTATTTGGTGATCCTGAAGAAATCTTGTCAGCATATTCAGAGACAAATGAATCAGTTTGCATCTTAAGTGTATTAAGAGTCCTCTCTCAAATAAGGCAATTCTTGTGGCAGCATACTTTTTCATGGTTGTTTTTAACACTTAGAATACTTTGTAATTTTCTAAAAATATATTGCTGTTTTGTCAAAAATTCAAATATCTGCTTTATTTTGCTGAGGAAAGATACCCAGATTAGCAAACAGGTTAGACCACAGGCCAGCCGCCAATTTACTTGGACCAGCTTCCAATTTACTTTGCGGCTGGTCTGGATCTTACCTGTTTGTATAAGCTTTAAGTCAATTCCAGCACTAAAAGGGTAAAATATGTATAGCATTAAATCTTTCAGAAAAGCATTGCACAAGCTGAATGTGTTTCTTATAAGGTGGGCACTTTTCACAATGAGTTGATTGCATCAAAATTGTAATTTGCTCACCTGCAAGTTGTTTTCTTTCATTGTAAATTGAACATTTTTGAAGTATGCAATCAACTGATCACTTTTACCATTTCCACTCTGATAGATTAAATAGTATAGTCATTTACCTTTATTCATCAATTAAATAAAATAGCCATTTACCTTTATCCATCTGATTATTTAGGAATTATACATTTATGATTTGCTTTTACATTGCCAGTATACCAAGAAGTGAAAAGACTCCTGAATCAACAGGGGATTTCTCAAAGAGCAAGATTGAAGACAGCCAAGTAAAGGGTGGTTATAAAATAGCAAGGCTCTCATAAATGAAGGAGTACCTGAAATTTCACTTGAAATGAAATCAGAGAGATTTTGGTTTGTAGTTTGTTTGCTCATTTACTGTTTGTGTTTTTAGTTTTTAATCATGCAAGTTAAAGTTATTGTCAAGAGTAACATATTATCCTAGGCTGAATTATATTATGTGATGTTTGAAGATCGAGACTTGGTCAATATGAATCATCAAAAGCATTCAAACTTGTCAACTAAAGGCCTGTTCCATTATTATTTTTTGTAAGGAATAGCAGAATATTCCTCAAACAAGGCTAAGAACTAGTTAGCATGGGACACAAGATGAAATGTGTACCAATGAAGAAATTATCACGTCTCGTAGTCTTTTATTTCAAATCCTATCTAACTAGGTCATGAGAATTCATATTAACCCTTAGAATGCTGGATAAATTTCTTCTAAAATAGTTTTTTTTTTGTCGTCTGCTTTCCTAAACCTTTAATATCTCCATGACTTTGATGAGGAGAGATACTCAGAGTAGCAAACAGGTTAGAGCACAGGTCAGCCACTAATTTACTTGGTGGCTGGCCTGGATCCAACCTGTTTGCATAAGCATGAAGTTGGTTCTAACATTATCAGGGTTGAAGGATAGAGAGGAATGGTATGAACTTGCACAGTGAGACCATTCTTGTAAAATAAACTATCATGACTTTCATTGGAGGAAGTACAAACATGTTGACTGTTGCATAATCATGTTGACTGTTGCATAATCATGTTGACTGTTGCATAATTGTGTTGACTGTTACATAATTGTGTTGACTGTTGCATAAACGTGTTGACTGTTGCATAATCATGTTGACTGTCGCATAATTGTGTTGACTGTTGCATAATCGATTGATTGTAATTATTTTTTGTTTGTGTGTGAATCTTAAGGAAGAATTTATAGCCAACTTTCATTCAGCCCTTATTCATTGTGATAAAGATTGTATTTGATAATGATATTGTTTACATTAAATCATGCTACACATGTAGTTTGTTTCTTGGTTGATTAATATATATGAACGTTTTTATTCCTAAATTAGTAATGGTGTAACCTTAAACTGGCTTAGCAAGAGCCCTACGTTTCCCAGTGGTTATGGCATTTCCCAGTGGTTATGGCATTTCCCAGTGGTTATGGCATTTCCCAGTGGTTATGGCATTTCCCAGTGGTTATGGCATTTCCCAGTGGTTATGGCATTTTCCAGTGGTTATGGCATTTCTCAGTGGTTATGGCATTTCCCAGTGGTTATGGCATTTCCCAGTGGTTATGGCGTGGGAAGTATGAGAAAATTCCCCATTCTATCCTCACCAGCAGCCTTAGGATTTTTCATGGGAGTGTCCTTGGGCAAGACACTGCAGAGCCCTGTCTAGTACTGGTGAAATCCAGAAAAACTGTAAAATAACTGAAATACTGTTGACACAGTGTTTAACACCATGTAGATTATAGTATTTAGCTATCTTTAACAGATAAAGAATACTTACAAGTAGTTGATCATATGTTAGCATGTTGGTTCAAACTAAAAAGGGCCTAAAGAAAGCTTTAATTATTTTTATGACGATTAATAATGGCTTCCTCACATGAACATGGTTTATAAGTATAACGAAAAGAAAGGGTTACGGTTACGACTCATTTATTATATTTAATTCGAACTTTGTAATGGGAATTGCTAGATAGACCTTTCTGAAAGGAAAATTCACATCAGTTTATTACATACACCCTCGAAAAGTCCAGGGAAGCATTTTACTGAACATTTTTATGCTAAGAATGTGCTTGATTCAAAAACAACATCCCCCTCTTATTTTTTGATATAGAGGAAAGCAATATCGCAAAGTAACACGTCATTGGAAGCGTGTTACTTTGCTATATTGTAGGTTTGCTTATGATTATATGCGGGTTAAACTTATGAGACTCACTATTCAGTAATAGGCCATTTCTGTATCTGGCTAAGGTGGTCTGTTTCAACACGTGATTTCTAACAGATAACTTACATTTTTACAAAAAATGCATATTATTTTGAAATCGTAATGGTCTTCTGTAACACATAAGATAAAGTGAATGTAGAAAACAATTGTAGAAAACAATTGTTTTCTTACAAAAAAAAATAAATTAAAAAAAAATCATGTCGTTTTTTTTTGCATCTCGCAGATACATAGACAACATATACGCTATCTATTTCTCTGGTTATTACAAACACAAAAGGTTTGCTTGAGTCATTCATTATAACGCTTCCCTGTTCTCTTTAATGGTCGAAAGGATTCATTGGTTGTTATGTTGTGTCTTCTTTTTTGATTTCGCCGTTACGAGTTAGATGTTCCCCATCTCGAAGTTCGACAGCTATTTGGTGGTTTAGCCTATGATGCCCAAATTGAACAGTGTTCTGAAATAAGAATATAAAAGCAATACGGTTCAATAAACCCAGTTGTCTACATTAATATGATATTTACTTGGTTTATTCAACAACTTAAGGGTAAATAGTGGTTGTAGGTATCAATAAGTAACTCGATTCATCAACTAAATAACCGAGTCTTTATTTTCGAATAATAAACTAAACTTGAGTCTTCAGCTAAGCAATTGATACTGTTAGATGAATCAATTGCATGTTTCGTGTGAAACAGTGGGTGTGTTAGCATCAAGGGTCTAACCAGTACTTCCATTGGTCTGATCTAGAACTTTATTCGGGTTGCTACAAGATCAATAGACATGAAGCGGGCTCACTTTCGGACCTTTTTTCTAATTGTTACTCTTCCTATTAATATACAGCACTCACTTCTGAGCATTCTAGTACATGTTCCCAGAATAACCTACCAGTACTATGCTAGAAAATCTGCACAATGTCACTCCACGATAAATAGATGATCGCCTTCGGGGATCGAGTCCCTGTTAACACCGGTCTCTAATCCATGAAGCTTACCAGTACACAACCGCAGAACCTTTCATTAATTTACATTCGGTGATTTATATAGGTTGTAAGGTATTTCTTCACAATTGATTTGAAACAAATAGGTTAACCATGATAGTGCTGGAACTGACTTCATGCTTATGTTAAAAGGTTATATCAAAACTGTTTGCCACTCTGAGTACCTTTCTGCAACAAAATTGAGCAGATGTTCAAGGTTTTCGAAAGCAGACGACAAGACAACCTGTTTTTAGAAAACTACCAGCATTCTAAGAGTCAAAACTGAACAAATCTGAGACATGTTTTGATAAAAAATAATTGAAAGCATGATAATTTGTAAGCAAAATAAGATGAGGCATATCTTATCATTAAACAACCATTCAATCATACAGTTTACTGGGAGTTGTAGTGGGACAGTGTAATGCGATGCATCGAGGTTGAATGACTGAACATACCTTTCTTCGCAAACGAAATACGAGGCTCTGTCACAGTCGAACATGTTCCATTCGAAGCTATAAGTTCCGTCCATCGTCATACATTGGGTCCCGATGGCTTGATCAGACACACCGAACGGCCATCTGTAATGGTGACGTCATCGGCGTCATGATTAACACCATCATTCTCTTTGGCATTTACACTATTACACCAAACGTCATACATCGTACACATTTCCACCTAACGCCATGTTTGTTGGTCTTGCAGCAGACGACTTTCAAAAAGCATTATGACAAAAGGAGAAATTGCTTGTCACAAGCAATTTCTCCTTGTTCCACAATGCTTTTTCAATCTATTCACATATCGCAAGTACAGAATTGAAAAGGTGTTCACGTGTTTATAAAGCTTGTTTAAAGGTTAACAGGACCATTTATAACATCACGATCGATATCTTTGTCACTATAGCTAAAAGCATTTCTTTTAAGATTTTCTAAAAACGTCGTCATTATTTCGGTTATTATCGAAATAAATAATACATTGTATGTGCTTAATTACAGGCAGGGGAATCATGTGACCGATGTTTACGATGTAATGTCCTAACAAGATTGCCACGCCCACGACGGATCAGGAATTTTTGCTTTTTTCGCGTACTTTTGTTAATACAGGCAGGGTGGACAATGTGGCTATCATTGGAAAAAGTTTACTTTAACCCTTTCACAAACAACAAATTTTCGACTGTCCCAAATTGAAAGAGTTTGCAGACGACATTTCAAAATGTGATGAATTTGGCGATAGGCCAGAACACATTGTGGGAAAAGTGAAAATTGCTTGTCACGAGCAATTTCTCTTTTTCCCTCAATGTTTTCTAAAGTCGTCTGCAACAAAGTGGTCAAATGTCGTTATTGTTTTGGAGAGGGATAACCAATCAACCTTAATGTAAACACAATACTATTTTCAGATCTTTTTGCAATCAGTATTCATATTCATATTCCATTCACTGAATACTTATAAAACAGAATAGTTTACAGAATATTAAACCATAATTGAATTTTAACCCTTAGAATGCTAGGTTAATTTCTAAAACCTTAAATATCTGCTTAAGTTTGATGAGGAAAGATATTCAGGGTAGCACAAAGATTAGATCACAGGCCAGTGGCAAATTAACTTGGCGGCTGGCCTGGATCCAACCTGTTTGCATAAGCATGAAGTCGGTTCCAGCACTATAAGAGTCAAGGTAAGCCATCGGTTTGAAATAACGGGTTATAATTTATTTTATATCGGTATAAGAACAAAACTATCTTTGAATTGAATGGATAATTGAAATAGCCAACATGCTCATGGCGACAGTGGCTAGAGCGTAGGACTACTGTACCGAGGGTCCCGGGCTCGAATCCCTGTGAGACGGGGTGAAAACTGCCGGGACTAACCCTTAAACCGGCGCGATTACCGGTGTTTTGTCCAGGAAGCAGTCATCGAGAGTGACTCGATGGGCTTATATAGCCGTCTTCACAATCGATGTAAAACAAAACAAACAAAAAAACAATACCACTATATCCGATTCGCCCCATACACATGACGTACCTTCGAACCTCGATCCTGAAGCCAGATACCCAGTCTGGGTTACTCGAACCAGTTTTCTTCCCGCCAATCCAGAAAATGGGATTTGGGTAACGAACTGTAAGGAAAAACACGTGATACAATGTACAGTGATTCATTGGATGTATGCGACTTTTAGAAAAGGTCATTGCATTTTCTTTTGCAATCCCCGTCTTCATAGTTCACATGTTTGCAGTTTTTATAAGTAAAAGGGAAAATAGTGTGATTATTGTGATGATATGTATTGTTATTTTGTTATTGTTGTTGGTTTTTTGTTGGTTTTGTTGTTGTTATATGATTATCAAAATTGCATATTCGTTCCTTGTTTCGTATTTACATGCCTTAAGTTACAATAAGCAAACAATTTAAGAAAACATAGGGACTGAAGCATATTCCTAGGAAATGTTTTTATGCCAAATATCTTCTAGCCATTGCCAGATAGAAATTGTAGTTTTCATAATTCTTTCTTGGTGTCTTCAAATTTAGATTTGAACCTACTTTATATTCAAATATGAAGTAAAAGGCGTGTTTCGAATATGAAACGATCCGAGAAAATCGAACTCTCAAAGGCAATTGCATCTGATCATTGAAAATGACTATCGTTGTCTTGTCTCGTATTTATATACCTGCACGTTTTCTTTAACAATGCATTAGGATCCCAAATATGCATAAACGTATGAAGTTCTAACTCACCTTTCATGGATTCTAGATAGTTTTCCAAGAATAGTGCCTCGTCTTTGGTGTCGGGTACGGCAAGGTGTCCGCCTCGTGCTACACAAAAGTCCTGGAATAGTTGCAATTATGATACCACTTACAGTAAAGTCGTCAAAGTTCTAAAACAATTGACAATTAACTTTAAATTCCCTTTAAAATGCTAACTGAGATGGTAACATGTTCACATGATGCTTTTAAAGGAATTAAGACGATAAGGCTTGCTTAAAAATAAAACAAGATCAGCCGAGAACTGTCGGGTTAATTCCGTGAAACCTCGAGGTCCAATGGAATCGGAGAAATTCTCCATTTTGAATACTCGTGTTGTTTGTGTTGGATTAATGACAGTATTTTTGTGTGTATCGCATGAGTTTCTTAACCAAGTGCCCACCACCCGTTTATTCGTGCGGTCGTCGCTATTTTTAGACGTAACTCGAATGTAAACAACGAAATCAAATTGTGTGCTACATAATTCATGAAAGCAGCACTTTCTAAAATCGCCAATTAGTAGTGCAGGCGTTATATTGTCATGACAATGTGGTGCTTTGCTATGTTGTAACGTATTCTTACATAATTTAAAAGTCATGTTACCCAGTTTTGCTGGGTTTTATTGTTAGGAACTTACGACTTAAAGGATGCCTCTATGACTGAACAGTGACATTTGGTCCCTAGCCTTTTTTTTTATTAAACTGGTAGTTAAGATTTGCACTGTCAGATTACGAATAACTTGTAAACGTCAGTACATATATCTTCGGTCGTTCTCGGTATACATCGGTCGTGGCCGGAACTATTCGGTGTAAAGGGAAACGTTCTGGACCCGACCGATGTATACCGAGAACGACCAAAGTTATCCAACGAAAGTATAACTTTCAAAATGGCGTAGTATTGGTATTCTTCCTTAAAACACTTACCTGTGCCGACTGCCATGTCTCCTTGTTCTTAAAGAGGACGTAACACGAGTGGTGGGTGCTATGGCTACAGACACTGTCACGTGGGCCAAGCAAATCTGAAATAAACAAAATGGACGCCATCGACCCCCTTAACCAATTACCAAACAATAACGACATTTGACCAATTCGTTGCAAACAACTTTGGAAAACATTACGGGAAATAATTTTTCCATAATTGTTTCTGCCCTATCAGAAGATTGTTTGTCAATTTCATCACATTTTGAAATGTCGTCTGCAAACGCTTTCAATTTGGAACAGTCGGAAATTTCGCGTTTGGTAAAGTGTTAAACAAGTCCCACGGGCCGACTAAAAAAACGAGTGTCTGAAATTTGCTTATTTTTGCTGGCACTGGAATAGACATAGTTACTTTTATAAAAGCGTTTTATATTAATGCTATTAACTTAATAAGAAAAAATACCCAGATGAATAGCATTTGAATCAAAATAATAGGTTGGGTAAAAGTCATAGATGACTCGGGTTTGTTTCGAATTTGGCTGAAATCCATCCAAACGATTGACGTGAAGGGAGTTGCTACTTTTCATGCAGGGGAAGTAACCGATGTAAAGAGTTTTTCAGTCTTACCTTTCTCACAGTTATCTCCCGTGTACTGCTTGGTGCAGTTGCATTGATACATGTTGATCATCTCGATACAGGAGCCGCCATTTTGACACGGGTTACTGGCGCATTCTGGGATATCTAGGAGAGAAAATATGCATAGTACTAATATAATCCATGAAAACCGTAAAATAAATCCTATGTTATTGATACAGCGTTAGACCCCATATAATAAAAAAACGACTTCGACTGAAACAATTTGATATACACTTGTTTACGTTACCAAGGTTTCAAAAATTATCTGATAGGCTCATTCAAAATAATTTCTAAAATCTAATGAAGGTGATATCGTAGGACTTCTAGCCCCTTACGAATTCGCTTGAGCAGCCAGCGGCTTGGTTATATCGTTTTGTATTACTGTTGACAAAATACAAGGAGCATGGATAGGATTGATTAAGAATTTGATTGAAATACTGTTGAAATGGCATAAAACCATAAGCCAACAGACCATAACAGCAATATGATCTTTAAAACTTGAAGTATGTCTAGTCTAGCGCTAAATTTGAATTCCCATGGGAGGTAATCTCCCGACTGACCAACTTGATTTAGGTAATGCTAGAAATCTAAAAAAAAAACGGCCATTGTGGAAAACATTCCTTCATCAACGATGAAACATGCAAAACTGTTGATGTAAAAACCCAATGTGCGTTAAATGAATGTGTATGGAACATTTCTGGCCTACCTTGACAGTTGTAACCTGTAGTTCCGGGAACGCATGCGCAGGTATATCCGTTGATGTGCTCTTGACATGTTCCGCCATTCAAACAAGGGTTGCTCTCGCATTCCAGTATGTCTGAAACCATGTAAGACACCAACCAGTGTATGTAGTTTAACGATTGTAGCAACTAACAGCTAATTTATCCTTTAAAGAGCTGGAACCGACTTCTTGTTATGCAAACAGGTTGGATCCAGGCCAGCCGCCAAATTAATTGGCGGCTGGCCTGTAATCAAATCAGTTTGCTACTCTTCATATCTTTCGTTATCAAAATTAAGCAGACATTAAAGGGTTTTTTTTGTAGGCAGGCGACACCAAAATCTATTGGTGTTACTCATGCCAATTACATGAGTCTATGGGGATGAGGTATGAGCGCAAATTCTACCAGTGCCATTGCCAAATTTGATAACTTTTGTACTGATGTTCGGATGGCTCTAGTACATCTTAGTCCGTAGAAAAAAAAATTAAGACAACTGAAGTGTTCATTTTGTTACAGTTTTAGGGAGATTAATGGATCAAACTTTTGATTCAGCAAATATCTAAGGGGAAGAAAACAATATCACTAATGCAACATAGCCTTGAAAAAACCAATCTGAACACATCGGGTTTATCCAATGAAAAGACCCGAGTAGTTCCGATTGTGAAATACATGACTCAGTATTAGAATCAATGGGATTTTCAGATCTCAAAAGTCAGAGGCGTAAAACCACACATAGATGCATATTTATGTGTATTGAAAAGGAACGACAACTCAATATAACAATTTGTAACAAAAAAACTCCTCCTGATTGGTCGATGTCACGTTTGACTACATAAACCAATGACGCCATGCACGTCATGCTATAATATACTTCACGAGAAATGTCACATGGAATTAAAAAAAGCTCTCCAACGAAAAGAACGAGTACCGGAAAATTGTTTGCTTTGCTAAAATCTGATGAGACATTAGTTACTCACATTAGGCGGGGAATCACGAGACCAATTATTTCGATCTTATGTCCGAACAAGATGGCCGCACCCATGATGGAATGGATATTTTTGCTTTTCTCACCTACCTTTGCCAATGATGTACCCCAAATATGTTGACCATCAACTTTCCGATTCTGGTGGTATATGGTCACACATGCTTTAAAACGGCAATACGTCTAACACTCAGTAGAGAAATCGCAGTCGAATGCAAGCTCTTTTGGACAGGTGCGCCCGTCGACTGCGATTTGGAGATTTAGAACCTCTAATTAACCGGCTTACGGCAGTGAATTACAACATCTGTTTTTATTTTGTGATCGCTATTGTTTCTAGTACTAATGTGTGAGGACTACTCACCATCACAGTTGGTTCCGGTTGTTCCCGGTGGGCATGTACATTCATACTCGTCTAGTCTGTCCTCGGTACAGGTCCCACCATTCTTACAGGGATTGCTGAGGCATTCGGAAACATCTAAATAATGATTTGGGTGAATAAACTTAATATTTAGCACTTGACATTTGATGACAATAAATGATGCAAGAATGATACAATATGTTTTATTCAGTAAGAAAAATGTACTAAATATGGAGTATGCTTTAGTCAATGGAAACTTGTGAAAACTGAGCGTTTTGTAAAGAATTTAAGATTTACATTTTGTAGGTCAGAGAAAGATACAAATGAAAAAAGACATTATACGAGGGACTTTTCATCACCCGTAAAGGTTTATATTTTTTTTAATGGCCGACAATAGAATCATTATTATCGCCTTCTGTAGCAATCAATCATAATCATTTGTTCGAACCATGCAGTAAGACCTCTCAAAGTGACAAGCACAGACGACCAGTTAGAAATTCATAAATAGGTTAGATATTATTTCATTATAGTGATAAAATAAAAACCATTTATTACAAAAACAATATTACAACACCCTGTCTTGTGGGCCATATATCATTTGACTTAATTGCGACATGGTTATCCCTTGTATTTCAAGAAAGACAAATGCGATGCAATCTCAAATCACACAATATTTACCGAAATGCCATCCTGTACTTCACAATAACGCGTGACATACACTCAACTTTACATGTAACACTAAAACGCATAGGCTGTCATATTTCTGTTATACATTCCGCAAACGTTACTCTACCCTGGGCTGTCTGTTGAATTACCCATTACCAAAAACAAAAAACATTTAACCAATCTGTTGGAGACGACTTTTGAAAATATTGTGGGAAAAGGAGAAATTGCTCGTGACGCGCAATTTCTCCTTTTCCCACAACGTTTTCTGCCCCTATTAGAAGATTATTTTCCATTTTCATCACCTTTTGAAATGTCGTCTGCAAACTCTTTCAATTTGGGACAATCTAAAATCTGGCGTTTGGTAAAGGGCTAAGGTGTATACTCGTACCTTCGCAGTTGGGCTGTGTGGTCCCGGGTGGACAGAGACATCGGTACATGTTTAACTGCGGCTCTTGGCATACTCCGCCATTCTTACAGGGACTGCTGTCACATTCTCTGATGTCTATGGGGAGAGAAAGACAACGTCCATTTAGTACCACGTGAGACTATACACAGGGACTAATGTCGTTTGACATACGTATATTATATTGATATTATGTGTATGACAAACGGCACTGGTCCCTATGGATTTATTTACGTTAATATGTGATTTTAAATGAAAAAGATTTATGAAAGAAAACAGTGTTAAAATATAAATGATAAACGGTGTTTTGGCCAATAGCAACACACATGTACTATTCTGGCTTTAGGTACAATAACGCAGGTACATGTACATCAGTTTGAAATCAAAGGGAACTTCAAAGTGTGTATATAGGGAATTTATTTCAATAAAAAAAACGTGATATAACTTTTGAGAACTAACGCATATAAACTGTATTTACTTATAGATAAATGGACGCTTTCCGAATAAAGTGTGCTTTCAAAAGCTATTATCATTCGTCTATCAAACAGCAATACAAAACCTATATTGTTTCATTTACACCTTATCTCGATTTTCAAAGTTTTTCTTGTGGTATTTGTTATACACCATGTAGTCAGTACCATATGTACTTTGATTTTAGTTTTACGATTGGCGCATGCGCTGTTCAGTTCCTCTCGATTTCATGAAGTAAAACAATGAACATGACATCTCTTTTGAGAACAAGCACCTTTAATGGCACACAATAGGATATGAGTACATATAAATTATTGAAAACAAATATGGAGTTCTTTTATCATGTTCATAAGTCATGAAAATTAATTTATGAATGATGTGAGACCATATTTAATGAACCCCTTCAAGATAAGCTCCTTTGTGCTTGAAATTTAGTTGTTTCCAATCAATCGTGTTTATCAACAATCTGTTTGTTTACATGATTTAAGTATCGAATTCTGATTGGTCGGTTTAAGAATTGTATCACGTACGTGACCAGGTCAGAGCTGAAGGACCAGGCAATCTAATATATTTAACTGGCCGATCTTGGTTATTTCTCGTTGGCTTTCATGTTTAAGTTGTGCTGATTGGGTTTCTTTTGTGATAGCTATTTCAATCCGACCAAACGTTTACCAAATAAGTTTGATATAGCACAGGTCTCATTTCTTGAGCCTTTAAAGTTATGTCTTACCGCTGCAGCATTCACCGATGGTTCCCGGTGGACAGTGACATGCGCCGCTGTAGAAATCCTGGCTGCCCGAGTAACAGATCGTGCTACATCTGTCCGTCTCATGTGTGGAATCGTATCTACAATGGCGTATCCTAAATCCTCCACCACAGGACTTCGAACATGCACTCCAGCTTGACCAGTGATAAAAGGGGCTGTTGAGACAATCGTTTCCGCAGACTAAACGTGGTTAAGAAAATGAAAACGAGGTTAGCGTAAACGTCTTGATCTTCCAAGCGTTTTATAATCTCGTTCAAGTCGTAAATTAGTACTTAGATAAAGCGTTTTGTTTACTCTGATGTTTGTCTACACGAAATATAGTCCCTTACAAATATATTGACTTTCCACTTCTTTGGCAATGTTTTTTAGTCTGGTTCATGTACTATCAAATCATCGCAAATCTTAAGCGTTTTGTGCTACATGTACTGTTTAATCTGAAGTTTGTCCACACAAAATGAAGTCCTTTACAAAAATGTTGACTATTGACCTCTTTGGCTACGATTTGATGATAAGATATGTATGACCTTATGGTAAACAAATAAGCTTTTTGTATAGATGATAGTTCTGTATCCCTTTAAGATTTTCTTTTTGATTGTCTCGTGCATGGTGATTAATTTGGGTCGTAAAAATACATATACCGATAGGCCTACATCTGCCTGATTTTGGCTTTGAAATAATTCTTGGTCAAGGTCACTCAATTTTGAAAGAAAAAAATGCTGCTCTCGGTAGTTGACACCGGATCTTCCGGTCCTAAATCATTTGTCCATCAAAACCCCGAGTCCTTCAAACGCCTAAAATCAATTTGGTTTACTCTTTCCAAACCATGCGAGTCATCGATTTAAAACTCAAACAAATAAGATTAAACCATTAAGAGTGAAAGAAATGGACAAAGAAAAAGGTACAAAAAGAGAAATATTTTGAGAAGATGAACGAAAAAGGTTAAAATATTGTGCAAACGAATTATAACTTACCAATGTGGAGCAAGGCCCCCAACACAACCAGTCTCAACATTATGAACTCCCTTTTGAAGTCGTATAATAAACTCGCAAAATGAAGACACACTATCAACTGTGCTTCTTGCAAAGCCTCGTTACCCTGTATTGAGTTTTAGTGAATGATTTTTTGAACAGAACAGAACTTAGACTGATGCGTTCAGATGAGGTATTTTCAAAGAAACTAGTGCATGCCTAGAGATTCATTATAAATTATGTGATTTCTTTTACTCTTTTTTTTTATCGAAATTGGGTTGAAATCATTGTTTCGTAAGAAAGAATAAATCGTATCTAGCAATGTCTTTTTTGTCAAATCGTTTTCTTTAGACATTGTATAATGTAGGAAGGATAGAATGTATGAAGAAAATGGAAGAAAGAAGTCGTCACTTGGAGCAGAAAATATGTACACCGCTGTTATCAAATGTAAAAAGGTATTTTCCACGAAAGGATTAGCTTTATTCCCTTTTGGCTGCGATAAGATATATAAAATAAAATGCGAATCGAATCATGTTGCGTACTTGTGCGGTTTGGACTTGGTTGTAGATTGAAAATATGCTTATTTTCAACCGTATTTCAGTCATAATCTGACAACCATCTTTAATTGCTGTGATCTGGCAGCTGGCATTCATCACGAATATTGTATGGTATCATTTACACATACATAACTGCTTTCTCAAGTGGAGATGTTAGCTTTGTCAATTGGTGTTTTACGATTTAATGCAACTGCATTTGCAGCGCTAGTTATCAGGAAAAGCCGTCTTGAATGGCTCTCATTTTTGTATCGTGTCAACGTTACTCTAGTTGGCGACATTGATACAGTGGTAGAGCGCCGGCCTCCTGTACCGAGGGTCCCGGTAATGTTCAATGCAGATTGGGCCATGTAATTTCAATTTCTGTATTCTCAGCACTAAGCCACTGAGGTCACCGAAGTAGTTCTAATTGAAGCGAGCCTTGCAAACGACTACTGCTGTTCTGTACATGTTGGTTAAAGTTTAACATAGATCGCGAGTCACATACCCGTTGAAGGAGGCTATAATGAAGAATCGGCATAGTTGTACGATTACTTCCTAATAGCAGTGTTGCTAAGTAAAATTGTCATGAGAATCTTTGACGTGGATGACCTCCCTTGAGCAAGTAGTAAGCTCTTCAAAGTTATCTCCCTTTCCATGGTTTGCTCCTTTGGTTGTTTTTATTTATAATATTCGTGATGATGATGTCGACGATGACGATGACAAAAATGTTGTTATTGTTGTTGTTGCTGCTGCTGCTGCTGCTGCTGCTGCTGCTGCTGCTGCTGCTGCTGCTGCTGCTGCTGATGATGATGATGATGATGATGATGATGATGATGATGATGATGATGATGATGATGATGATGATGATGATGATGATGATGATGATGATGATGATGATGATGATGATGATGATGATGATGATGATTGTAGTTCTAAGCATTTAAGTATAAGTTAAAGGCACATAAAAGGAGATTAATGCTATATCAAACTATATTATTTGATAAACTTTTTGTCAGATTCAAATGGTTATCACCAAAAAACACCATCAGCACAACTTAGACATGAAAGCCAACAAGAAATAATCCAGATTAACCAGTTTAATAATTCAGATTGTGTGATTCTTCACCCCTGACCTGGACAGTTGATACACAAATGTTTGAACCGACCAATCGGATTTCGTTATTTTGTATATATGTAAACAAACAGGTTGTTGATAAACATGATAGAATTGGAGACAACTATATTTCAAGCATAAAATAACTTATGTTAAAAGAGTGTTTTCAATAGGATCTCAATGCATTCGTATATGAATTCTCATGACTTTTATGATCATAATAAAAGAACTCCATATATTTTTTCAGTAATTTATTTGTACTCATCTCCTTTTATGTGCCTTTAATCTATAAACCGTACATTCAGTTAAGCCTTATCCTTCCGTGTAAAGTTAAAGATGTCAATGTTTGATATTGTTAATTGTGTGCACATAACTACTAACTTAACCGTTCTTACATGTGTGCATGTATACATACATGTTGACTAGAAGTAGTTATTTATGTAGACTCACTTCTCTCTCACACACACAGCCTACGAATATTGGTAATCTGTAATCGTTTTCCTATTAATGTACACACGTTCGAGAGCGCATACTGGTATCGATTTAAAACACGTCTACTCACAACGTGTATTAATGTATGCAGCGATCCTTAATGGAAAATAATCACTTATAAACAGACTGTGTTTTCGTGACAGGATATATTTATATATGTTGGTCGAAACGTGTGATACATTCAGTCTGTAAACAAAGTGTCATAAAGACGTCTGCTAGATAAAATCGTGAGTACTTGTTCGTTGTTAACCCTTCTATTAGATATAACGAAACACGAATACATTATCCAAACGCACCTGAGGGATTTAAGAAAATACAGCGCCACCAGAAGAACTTGCTTATAATGAGCAATTTCTCCTTTTGTCACGTTGATTTCCATTATCGGTGTAATTATTTATATACTTCCTCTCGCTGGGTTACAAAACATTGTCATCTGCTGATGCGTTTTAGGGTGGGGGTGGCGAGGGGGAATGATGGTAACTTTCTAAAAATAGATTTTTGTGTCGTCTGCTTTTTTTACTAAAACCTTTAATGTATGCTTAATTTTGATGAGGAATGATACTCATAGTTGAAAACAGGTTAGATCACAGGCTAGCCGCCAATTTACATGCCTGTGATCTTACCTGTTTGCATAAGCATGAAGTCGGTTCCAGCACCATAATGGTTAAGGTTATGTATTTAATGAACAATTTATTTACAAAAAGAAATGTACGTTTTTCAATATAAACTTGCTGCAATGGAAACTTTGTCTCTTGATTCCAAGTACAAATTTCGAAATAAAAAGACATTCTTCATTTTCTGATCTTTAAACTTGATTATCGTCTGCCAAGTATACATACATTATAAAAACTCTCAAATTTGACCAGACAGAGGAAACATTTCCAGGCATATTTCTATGCCAATCAAGCTTAGCTGTAGAGGATGTCGTCTTGTAATGTAATGTAAACAATTTAGAAAGGATCAAATTTAAGCAGGTTGAGGAAGTACAATGATTTCTCGTTAATCCGAACACGTCCGTTCCCAACAAAATGTCCGGATTACCGATTCATCCGGACTAATGAAGTAGCGCATGTTCTTATACACATTAAGACATAAACGGTCTGTACGCACGTGTATACTTATAACACTTTAGCAAACGCCAAATTGTCGACCGTCCCAAAAATAATCTTCTGATATGGCAGAAAACATTGTGGGAAAAGGAGAAATTGTCACGAGCAATTTCTCCTTTTCCCACAATGTTTTCAAAAGTCGTCTGCAACAAACTGGTCCAATAATTCAGTTCCCTTACAATTTCGGTCGGATTGCGAGACATTCGGATAATCGGGGTCCGGATAAACTAGGCTTCGCTGTATTCTTTAATAAGCATGCATATGCTTAAAGTCTTCGCCCCACCTTTGCGTAGGTGCTTGTATACAGTGAACCCTCGTTTATCCGAACACGTCCGTTCCCAACAAAATGTCCGGTTTACCGAAAAATCCGGACTAATGAAGCAGAGCATGTTCTTATTCACATTAAGACATAAACGGTCTGTATGAGCGATGTATAGTTATAACCCTATAGCAAACGCCAAATTGTCGACCGTCCCAAATTGAAAGAGTTTGCAGAAGACATATCAAAACGTGATGGAATTCAAAGATAATCTTCTGATATGGCAGAAAACATGTGCAATTTCTCCTTTACCCACCATGTTTTCAAAAGTCGTCTGCAATAAACTGGTCCAATAATTACGTTCCCTTACAATTTTGTTCGGATTGCGAGACATCCGGATAATCGGTGTCCGGATTAACGAGGGTTCACTGTACATGAGGCACAATATAAGAATCTTGCTAGGTCACCGTCAACATCAGCAGCATTTTAAATAACATCATCACCGACGTCATCCAAATAATCATCCTCGCCATAGTTTACATCATCAGATTTGTATTATCGTCATCTTTGAAGCATCGTAAAGATAAAGCGATAAAGACGTGTGTAACGTTATTTTATGCACGTTTATTTTTTAAATGCACATGGAAGCTCATTAATGATTTATGATAACAATGATAATAATGATGATAAAAACAAGACGAGGATGGTGATTATGATGATGATCAAAGTTTCGATTCAAATTTGAATTTTCGGCAGACGACAACACTAGGTTATTCAATTTCATATCACTTAACAAAATATTTTTATTTCGCATGAAATATACGTTTTCGGAGACAATATATTCTAAATCAGATTATGGAATCCAATATCACTTAACATGATATTTTCATTCCCAATAAGATTACAAGTTTACGTTTACATAGACATTCTAATCAGGTCATGGAATTAAAGAACATGTTTACGCAATGGTTGTTTTTTTTTTTCGTGTAAAGTATCAATATTTATAGACATTATAATAGGTAATCTGTAATCAAATACATCAACACGGATTTCTTCGATCATGATTGTTTTCGTGTGATAGAATTTCGAGAAAAAAAACAACAACATCTCAACAATTGATCACAGAGACGTTATAAATCTATACAACGAAAAAAAAATTTAGTGCTGATTGTCTTCGGTGTTTTATTAAGGTAAAATACCCATAATATGCCATTTATTCGTCGGATAACTTCGATCGTTCCCGGCATACATCGGACTGGGCCGGAACTATTCGGGTTTATCCAATGACAACACCTCTTACATAATATGGACGACGCCATATTGCTTCTTGCGAGAATACTTTTATTGTAATTTCTTTTTCAAATATGAGTAAATGTAATATCATTTATTTTGATAATGTAAAGCGATTATATGTATATCACAACTTTTCATATGGTTGAAATTTTATGTACGACCTACGACCAAAATAATGACTCGAAATGATGTTCAACACTTCCATATACATTGAACTTCTCAACGTGGATGCTCTTAGGAAACGTGTTATTAATCGGGGCAAAAGTTACCAAAAAGTTGTAACCCTACACCTATGTACAAGGTGTTTTTCTCAGGTCACGTAAATCCCAGAGTAGTTACGATTGGATGAAAGTAACCGGAAACTCTAGGTAGAGTCTGTGGTTGCAGCAATCGTTACTACTCGGGTATTTCCGTGGCCTGAGAAACACTCGAAAGGGTGTCATTGATGCAGGGGTTGAGCGTCGGGCTCTTGTACCGAGGGTCCAGGGTTCGAATTCCCGTTATGCAAGGCGAAAATCGCCGGGACTAAACCACAAAACGGCGCGATAACTGATTAAGTATCCAGGAAGCAGTCATCGCGAGTGGGTTTGAACGAGCTTTAAGCTTCCTTCACAATCGATGTAAAACAAAACAAATGTTTAGGGTTACAAATTTTGTAAACTGACCCGGCTAATACATATTACACATTTCCTATGAACGGCCACGTTTTGTAGTTCAATGTATAGTGATGTCTCGTTAATCCGAACATGTCCGTTCCCAACAAAATGTCCGGTTTACCGAATAATCCGGACTAATGAAGCAGAGCATGTTCTTATACACATTAAGATATAAACGGTCTGTATGCACGTGTATACTTATAACCCTTTAGCAAACGCCAAATTGTCGACCGTCCCAAATTGAAAGAGTGCAGACGACATATCAAAACGTGATGAAATTCAAAGATAATCTTCTGATTTGGCAGAAAACATTGTGGTAAAAGGAGAAATTGCTCGTCACGAGCAATTTCTCCTTTACCCACAATGTTTTCAAAATTCGTCTTCAACAAACTGGTCAAATAATTCCGTTTCCTTACAATTTCGTTCGGATTGCGAGACATCCGGATAATCGGGGTCCGGATAAACGAGGCTTCACTGTATACGGAAGTTAAACATTAAAGCCATTTTCTTTTCAGTAACTCATGGGTAATAATGCCATTTCAAGTTATGTTAAATGTTTGTTTACTTAATCAAATTTGATATATCTATTTAGATATTGCATTTGGAATGGTTATTTAAAAACGAAAGTTCAACGAAATATGGAAGAATATGGCGAATACCATATTTTGCCAGATGTATTTTCATTGGATAAACCCGATGAGTTCAGATTGCGTTTGCAAGGGTGTCCGAAAATCATTTGAGCACCTTTTAAATTATCGTCAGTACTCTATTACACGGATTTTACCAAAGGACACCGTTTTAAACATGGGTTAATATCTCATTTCAAATTCTTCAAAAACTGCACTGTATGTCTTTCCACACCAATTTGCTTGATATACTCATTGAACGAACGAATGAATGTATGAATGAATGAATGAATGAATGAATGAATGAATGAATGAATGAATGAATGAATGAATGAATGAATGAATGAATGAATGAATGAATGAATGAATGAATGAATGAATGAATGAATGAATGAATGAATGAATGAATGAATGAATGAATGAATGAATGAATGAATGAATGAATGAATGAATGAATGAATGAATGAATGAATGAATGAACAAACGAACGAACGAATAAATGAATGAATGGATGACCGAACGAACGAATAAATAAATGAATGAATGAACGAACGAACGAATGAATGAATGACCGAACGTACGAACGAATGGATGAATAAATGAATGAATGAATGAATGAATGACCGAACGAACGAACGAACGAACGAACGAACGAATGAAAAAATAGAGAATAAATGGAAGGCCATCGTATTTAGTAAGTATCAAATCAAGCCAATTTTTGCATCAATCACATATTTGCTTATCATTATGAATTATTAATGAATGTTCTATTTCCCTACTGAATCCTACTTTACAACACCGTCAGCAGTTTATCCCTCCCCCTACCGTACTTTGGTTTGTTGCTATCTATCATCCTATGTGCTTGACCTGCTTAAGATGGGTCGAGTCGTGCATGTAGGCATCTGGTGGGCGACATGGTGTAGTGTTAAAGCGTTGGTCTCTTGCACCGATGGTCCCGGATTCGTTCCCGTCAGGGGCGGTGAAAGTCGCCGGGACTAACCTACAAATCAGCGCCAGTACTGGTTTGGTATCCAGGACGCAGTCATAGAGGGTGCTTTTTACAAGCTTCAAGCTTCCTTCACAATCGATGTAAAATAAAAAAAATTAATTTAGGATAACTTAAAATTCTAATTGTCTAAAATTTATCTAAACCTGTCCAACCTGCGAAGGAGGACGCGAAACTTTCTTCTTTTTTTTCGTAGTAATGGAAGGTTTTTTCTTCTTTCTTTTTTCTTTCTTTTTTTTATCCTTGATGCCGAGTGGTTATGGGGCCGGACATGTAACTCGAGGTCAATGGATCCAGTAAAAGCAGTGGGGCTGGCCTAACGGGAGTATTTGTTTTCTCTCATTGCAATTAAAAGTCCTAATCTAACACTGGTGTATCCCATGAAATCTGCAATGTGACGCAATAATTTGCGAAAATGGCGTTTAATGCATCCAAATGTTCTAAATAAGTATGTATGTTATCTCCGTTTGTAAGCTACAAACTCAATAGCATCGTCACATATCATTATATGCCAGCTACACAGGCTAATCGAGAACCCCACTTTTTAACCACATGAAAGATGTTGATTTTGACATGTCCATGCTCGTATACGAGCGGGTAGAATCGATAGCCCTCGGCCAATTCCGCCAATCACACGGACATTGCCGAGAACTTCCGATTAGACCGAGTTGTGCCGATTCGTCGATATTGAAGTGGGCGGTACGTGTTGTGTTTATTCGAGGAAGGCGTTCGTATAAATAACATTAAGGACAAATATAGACACAAGGTGATTAATCGTTTATTAAGGATAACTTGATTTATACATATAGTCACCATAAAAGGTAGTATCATTTTAGATTTACTGATTACTGTAATGTTTTCGATCAATGTTGCACAGACATAATATACATTAAATCTTACATTAGGTCTGTAATGTATGACACCAATGTTTGCTGATTGGATGGGCAGCGTCTTTCTTTCTCTTTCTTCTTTTTACTTTTTAGTTTTTGAATTTTTGTGGGAAAAGAAGAAATTGCTTTCAGCAAAACTTGTCAAGAAGCGTCCGAAACGATGTTAAACTATCACTTTCACCTTGGTAATTAATGCTGGGTAATTTTCTAAAAGAAAAAAATTGTGTCGTCTGCTTCACAAAACCTGAATTATCTGCTTAATTTTGACAAGGAAAGATACGCAGAGTAGCAAACAGGTTAGATCACAGGCCAGCCGCCAATTTACTTGGCAGCTGGTCTGGATCTTACCTATTTGCATAAGAAGCAAGTCGATTTCAGCACTATAAGGGTTAAAGGGTACCCAATATATGATATATGAATGATACTCTAAGGGTTAAAAGTGGCTTTGGAACTATGCATTTGCTTAACACATTATTACACATATTTACTTCCTATTCTATTCTGGTAAGGCATTATAAACACCTTTTCTATGAAGCGTTTTAATCGATTTGGCCAACCTTTTCTAGGATATATTCTAATCGATTTGGCCAGTCAATGCAGAAGCTGTGGTGTGGACCTTACACGCTGAATATAGATTTTATTTTCCTCATTGTGACAGACGCGGTGTTATCATTGTAGTCCGGGGTGACAAATCAGAACACAGGGGTGAATCTCGTATCGCTCGAACTCTTATCTCTAAATAACGCTACCTCACTAAATCGTTTCTGATGTGAACAAAATTAATGAATAAAGAAAAGAAATAATTAAGAAAGAACAAAAATATACCCCCACACACACACACACACAAAACAACTCAAAATAACATAAGCAAAAAAGAAAAATTGAATCACATCTATAATTCGCACTGTTGTAAAGTAAAATATCTTTAAAAAAACGCAGATGTTTTAAAAGACAACAATAATCAAACAAAACTACATGATGAAAACAAAACTGCAAAATGAAAACAAAACTACATAATGAAAACAAAACTGCATAATGAAAACAAAACTGCAGAATGAAAACAAAACTGCAAAATGAAAACAAAATTGCAGAATGAAAACAAAACTGCAAAATGAAAACAAAACTGCAGAATGAAAACAAAACTGCAGAATGAAAACAAAACTGCAGAATGAAAACAAAACTGCAGAATGAAAACAAAACTGCAAAATGAAAACAAAACTACATAATGAAAACAAAACTGCATAATGAAAACAAAACTGCAAAATGAAAACAAAACTGCAAAATGAAAACAAAACTGCAGAATGAAAACAAAACTGCAGAATGAAAACAAAACTGCAAAATGAAAACAAAACTGCAGAATGAAAACAAAACTGCAGAATGAAAACAAAACTGCATAATGAAAACAAAACTGCAAAATGAAAACAAAACTACATAATGAAAACAAAACTGCATAATGAAAACAAAACTGCATAATGAAAACAAAACTGCAAAATGAAAACAAAATTGCAGAATGAAAACAAAACTGCAGAATGAAAACAAAACTGCAGAATGAACAAAACTGCAGAATGAAAACAAAGCTGCAGAATGAAAACAAAACTGCAGAATGAAAACAAAACTGCATAACGCCTCGTCCAATGTATAATAAGATACAACAGACAACTATGAATTGTGAAAAAGAACTCTTGTCCAAAAACATATACATGAAAAATCCACTGTGGACAAATAGATGAATTGCTCTCGACGAGCAATTCATCCATTTGTCACAGTGTTTTTTTTCCATCAAAATGTCTGCTTCGAATGCATTAAATGGGTAAACACTGTATATCAATAAAATGGGTCAAGCAAACATTTGGACGATGCATTAGCTGTGTAAACGAGTCATGCTGTCAGGTCAAAATGGGCCACAGTCTGATGATTGATTTGGCTTTAACTATAACACTGGACCCCGATTATCCGGATGTCTCGCAATCCGAACGAAATTGTAAGGGAACGGAATTATTTGACCAGTTTGTTGCAGACGACTTTTGAAAACATTGTGGGTAAAGGAGAAATTGATCGTGACGAGCAATTTCTCTTTTTCCCACAACCTTTTCTGCCATATCAGAAGATTATCTTTGAATTTCATCACGTTTTGATATGTCGTCTGCAAACTCTTTCAATTTGGGACGGTCGACAATTCGGCGTTTGCTAAAGGGTTATAAGTATACACGCGCATACAGACCGTTTATGTCTTAATGTGTATAAAAACTTCTCTGCTTTATTAGTCCGGATTATTCGGTAAACCGGACATTTTGTTGGGACCGGGCATGTTCGGATTAACGAGACATCACTGTATTCGGAGTTTCGAGTGAAAACATGGTATCCACCTTTTCGAGGTTTTCTGGTAGTTAGTTTCCTCATTTGAGGGGGTACCGGGCTCGAGTCCCTCCGACACCTCTGGTTTCTTGGGAGTGACCTTTGGCAAGTCACTTCAGAGCCCTTGCCTAGTAGTGGTTGATCCATGAAAGCCGTTACACGATTGAAAAAGTGTTGAAATGTCGTTAAACACCAACACATTTGATATATCGTTAAACGCCACACGAGCAAAGCTAACGAATGGTCGGTCACTGAGGCATTAGTGGAATGTCAGCAGAAAGGCAATCAAAGCGAAGGACAGCAACCGTTACATGGGCTAACAACGAATGCAAAATGTGCGCCGAAAATCATTCGAACAACTCAGCAGACTTCGTGAGCGATTCAAGTTAAAACAAATAAAAGAATGCGCAAGTATACAAAGGCGCACGGCGTTCTATAGTCTTGCAATGAACACTCGATATTGTTGATTGACATGATACATGTACTGTTCATGAGGGCTATAAGGTCAGGTGAACATAAACGCATAACAATGGTTTGGTCTAACACTGGCACTCGTTTTAATTACTTTAATTAAAGTCATATTTGCGCTCATTCAGACTTATCTTGTGAAAGTTCTAGAATAATTGACAATTAGTTTAAATTCCTTCCATAGAGGAACTGAGACGGTAACACGTTTACATGATGCTTTTAAAAGAGCGAATATGAAAAGGTAAAACAATATCAGCCGAGAAACTTCAGGAACCAATGAAAGCCAAGAAATTCTCCATTTTGAATGTTCAGGGTGTTGGTATTGGATAAATGACAGTATGTTTATCTTACCTGGTGATAGCCACTTATTAATCCGAGCGTTCCTTGCTATTTTAGATCTTACTCGAATGTAAACAATGAAGTAAATTTGGTGGGTACATAATTTGTAAAGAAAGCATTTTGAAACAAAGATGATTAGTAGTGCAAGCGTTAAATTGTCAGAATACTGTGGTGTTTTGCTGTAGTTCAACATATTCTATCATGACTTAAAACTCATTTACACCAGTTTTACAGGTTTTATTAGCACTATTATGCTTTTAAACTTACCTAACTTTATTCAAATCAATTCAATTTTATTAAGCATAAAAAAGCACAAAGCATACGTTTAGCCATTGCAAAAATTATACATACATCCTAAGTTAAAAATGTTAACGCATGTATGGACAGCAACAGTTTATATTACATAAAAAAAATACCCATACCTACCTACCTCCGCTCAATAATGGGCTACCCCATTTATCATAGATAGGTTTACGATAGTACGTTGTTTTCCTATGACATAAGTACATGTAGTTATGAAATATTGCGTGGCATACACCGTAATATTATTACCTTTGTAAACATGATGTTATCTTAACCCTTTCCCAAACAATAACGACATTTGACCACTTTGTTACAGACGACTTTAGAAATCATTGTTGGAGAAGGAGAAATTGCTCGTAACGAGCAATTTCTCCTTTCCCACAATGTTTTCTGCCCCCATCAGAAGCTTATTTTCCAATTTCATCACATTTTGAAACGTCGTCTGCAAACTCTTCCAATTTGGGACAGTCGAAAATTTGTTGTTTGGGAAAGGTTTAAGGTGGAAAAGGGCGTTTCTTAGAATTTCACATAGATATAGAATTAAGTTTTTTCAATCTACATATTGCTAACTGTTGGTAGGATTGCACTTTTCTGGAGAGCGGGAAGACATGTATGTATGTATCTTGATATGAATGAATATATATGTGTATTGTTTGAACATTAACCCTTAGAACCCTGGGTAATTTTCTGAAAATAGATTTTTGTGTCGTCTGCCTTTCAAAACCTTAAATATTTGCTCAATTTTGATGAAGAAAGATACCCAGAGTTGGAAACAAGTTAAATCACAGGCCAGCCGCCAATCTAATTTCCAAAACTTTGAATATCTGCTTTATTTTTACGAGGAAAGCTACTCTGAGTAGCAAACATGTTAGATCACAGGCCACCGCCAATTTACTTTGCGGCTGGCCTGGATTAAACCTGCTTGTACAAGCATGAGGCCGGTTCCTGCACTATCGGGGTTGATGTATATAAATTGAAATTGTATCATTTATCATGTTCTCATATTCGAATGAACTGTTATGGCCAAACGCAGGTTTGTGCTGACATTGCCGAATAAAAAATTGAAATTGAGACTTATTTTCTGTTCACAGTTCTCGTGTTTTGACTGAAAATAGACAATACCAACACAAACATGCCACTCGAAGGGTTTGATGAAATAGCCGGAAAATGGTCCCTGACAAAGAACGAGGGATTCGACGAATATTTATCGGCGATGGGTATGTTTTGTTTGTTTAACCCATTACCAAACAATAACGGCTTTTAACCACTTTGTTGCAGACAACAGTTACTCTGGAAAACATTAGTGGAAAAGCAGAAATTGCTCTTAACGAGCAATTGTTCCTTTTCCCACAATGTTTTCTGCCCTATCAGAAAATGATTTTCCAATCTCCAATTTCATCACATTTTAAAATGTTGTCTTCAAACTCTTTCAATTTGGGACAGTCGAACATTTGGTGTTTGGTAAAGGGTTAACTATGTTTGTACACTGCATCAACAACTTGTCAATTATATTTCGATGCCCGGAGAATTATTAATGGAGGGAGCGTTTATCATCATAGATGGAGGAAGACTGAAGACTTCTTACTTAACTTACAGATAAAGGTAGATTAGGACGAAAAGATTCATCGGCATTCTTTTTTAAGCCAACCGGGAGACTACCTCTCATGAATATTTTCAAGTACCGTCACATCCATAAATTGAACCCATGCGGATAACTAACTTGTTGTTTCAGGTCCTTGGTACGAAAATATTTGCGTTAGTCAAAACTGATAAACATAGATAATATCTTAATCATGATATTACAATATTGAATAAGAGGGAATGTTGTTTTGAACTTACGCAAACTTTTGGGATAAAGTGTTTAGTCAAACGGAACCCTGTACTCTTACCACAAGACCACGAAGGCGCGATGGACGATATTCGCGATTATCGATTCTACAATTTATTCTTGTGTCAAAAGAGGTTGTCACATTGTGATGCTTTTCTCACAAAAAAAATAGTTCTAACGTTATAAGATTAATCCTGCTTTTCTGGGTATTCGTTAGAATCGTCTGGGCGAGGCGACCATTTTGAATACCAACAATATAGTAATTAGAGTAGCAATAATGAAGTAAACTAGGAAAATATTCCTCTTATCCGGACCTCTATCTTTCATTATTAGTTAGCCTTCTACCCATTGCGAATATGAATGTACGTGTACTTGGCTTGTTGAACAAGATCGATATCTGAACTAAATTGAGTCAACCACTTGCTAATGTTACACATGTCCGGGAGAATCGCTTACTATTTTGTAGATGACATTAGAAGTCGTTGTGCTAAATGACACATAAGCGTTACTTGTCCTTTTCCATGAATTGCCCTATTTCTACGGGTTTTTTTGCTACGGTACTTTGTCCCATCGAGCAAGTTGGCTTTTTGTTGTTTCTTGTGTATTCTGATTTGTGTGGTGCAAATAGGGTATATTTAAACTAAGGAGCGGATTTCATGGAAAAAGTTTGATGTGACTCATGTATGGTCTAGTGTTTAAAGAGGCTGACATTTAATTCAGGATCACTTGTTCGATCCCCAACCTTCACCATCACTGGTCCGATGGAAGCGTTCTTTGGCAGGACACTTCAGAGTCCTAATTGAATGTAATTGAAAACGAATTTCACTTTCTACTCGTATGTCCTTTTTATAGAGATATCAGAAGATTGTATTTGCCAAAATATTATTATACTTGGCCAAATATTCAGAAATTCATATGCTTAATGGAATCAAATTCTAAGAAAACAATTTTAAACATTAGTAAATTCATAGATAAAGCTAATAGCAGACGCAATAATCATATTGTAATTAACCAATAATTCATAACTACCAAGTATTCTGGCATTTAGTTTTACATTTACTTTCATCTTTCTATTGTATTCTGTGATTCTTTTTCATCACAAAATCACATTTTTCTCATTTTTATGTTTGTACTGCCATGTTTATGCATTTTTATGCATTTCTATGCATTTATATGTTGCATTCATGTTTGACAACAAACTATGTTCAGTTTATATGTCAATAAACTATTTGAAACTTGAAAACTTAACCTAACCAAATACTGTTGAAACCCTGAAACCCCGCGATACAACTGAAAACAAAATATGAAGACAGGGTATATAAACGGCCAAAGGACTGTCAGCCCAGCTGTTGCTTTGATAAGTGTCTCAGTGTACATGTATATGAAAAAACAATTAGGTCAACTGCGGGACCCAATATCACTTATTATAAAGTGTGATGCACGCAGAGTTAAAGATCTCACAAACCATTGTGGCACAAGGAAGAAATTGCTTCCGACAAGGCAATTGTCATTATGTCGAAAAGTATGTATACGAGTGAATTATCATCAACAAAATCTCATTTCAAAACTGTCGATTAGTTTGGACCCAATCTGAAAACATCGGGTTTATCTAATGAAAACACCTCTGAAATAATAGGGATGACGCCATATTGGTTCCCGAGGAATGACGTCATTTCACTTTCGTTTTTTAAAAATAGTATCTAAAATGTGAAATCTAAAAAGCGTTTAATTTGTTTAAGGAAACAACTACATATGTCACAACTGATAATTTCGCTATTTCGTATGAGTTACCGATAAAAAAATAATTTAAAAAGGTGTCAAACAATTCCGTATACATTGAACTACTCAACTTGCACGCTTAGAAAATGTGTTATACGCCGGAGGCCGATTTACCCGAAAAGGTGTAACCCTACACTCATATCCGAGGTGTATTTCACAGCTCACGGAAATACCAGAGTAGTTCTGATTGGTTTGGACCAAGCTACTCAAAAGTCTCCAATGATCGAAGAGCCGTCGTTTAACTAAACCATCGTTGCAAAAAGCATAAGACCCCAAACATACCACAATCAAGATGAACAATAAATGTTGCAGTAGGTTAACGCCCTTGTTATGTAATTCTTGCCACCAGGTGTCGGGTACATCAAGCGGAAGTTGGCCGCGTCCATCCCAACCACGATGGAAATCCTGTTGCTTGACGACAACCAGATCCGGATCATCACGAAGGGGCCGAAAAATCTGGACACCACTATCTCACTGGACGCGGAGAAAGAGGAAATGGACCCATTCGATAACAAACTTGTGGTACGTATATTCCCGTCGCTCGTCACTGCTGCAAGTCATGTGGTCGTGGTTCTGTATCGCGATTGGTCGGTTATGACTGAGGAAGTCAAAATCACGGGATCAGGAATACGTATCTTGATTGGTCGGTGCATGTTGTCGGTTATGACTGAGGAAATCAAAATCACGTGATCAGGATTACGAATCTTGATTGGTTTATGTCTCTAGTTGCTTTCTCAAGAACCTTTTCGTTTTACCTTTTGAGTCACGTGATTACCTTGAGATAAAAATCGATTTCTTTTTCTTTTAACGATTTGAGATATTGCTTCATTCAGTGCAGCGTTTTAAACGACTGTCGTCAACCACACATAAATATTATCACTTTGGCCTACTTATCAAGAAAGGATAAGTGTTGTGTAAGGTAGAAGGCCTATATAAAAGTCCTTACTCAACTTTGAAATTGTGTGAGTTTACGGAATGAGGCGCTCACTTCCGGTTGAAACTTCCGGTTTACGGAAGTGCAAAAACGTAGTTCAGGTCTGTATCAAAGTCCTCACAGCGATTGCTTTCCCTTCGTTACACTTAAAAAATGTTACCGTTCCTGAACAATCCGCGTACATATGTAAATGTAAAGTGTTTTATTTCCTTTCACCGACGAGTATGCGATCCAGATAGACAGGCTCATTGGTCTCTACTCTATGTAGTCTTCAGTGAAAAGATATTTCTCTTGTTCTTCGAAAAGAAGGAAAGAGATATCCGTATTGCTTCATTTGTACTTGAAGATCAAACACTCAATGACCATTACGAGTCTTCTCCAGACGGTACGGACGTGGAGAAATAGAGAATAGATGGTTGGTGTCGTGAATCGGAAATGTTATCGGGCAAGGCTTAGGAATATTATCCGGTGAGCCGAAGGCGAAACGGATAATATTCCGAAGCCGAGCCCGATAACTTTTCCCATTCAAAGACACCAACCATCTATTCTATTTATCCTGTTACCTTTATGTATTCTTTCAAACAAACAAGATGTAAATAAAACACGACAAAAAAGGAAAAAATCAGTAGAGAATGATGTAAACATGACATCATAGCGTTTTTATGACGTCATGATTCGTCAGGTGAATGTATTATATGGTTAGTGCCGGATATCACAAATGTTATACGGCACCTAGTTATCCGTCCCAAAATGACACTAGTGACAGGAGAAAGGATACATTGCACACAATATAGTGCAATTGCCCGTTTATCCGGACAATATTTTCATACTTGGCCGACTAACAACGTCAGCTTAAAAGTTCTCGATTCGATTGTTGAAGAAAGGGGGAAACTGCCCATATACGCAATTCAAACCACCCACCCATTATTTGCTAAATTTAAAAGAATTACACCTCACAATGTCATATCACGGGTTCGAATCGCTATTTCGGTAGAATTAAATTTTAATAGGAGATAGCCTCTTGGCAGACAAACGAGACTCTCTTCCAGATAGACTCGTTGAATCCACTGTAAAATAATGAAGTGTAAAGCACCGCACAAAGATCAGACTATGCAGTCTACATATTTTGATCTAAGACGTCACTTTGCAAATATAATACAAACTGTACCCATTTTCCAAAATAACATTTGGCAACATGTGGTTTATCAATCGTTATCATATTCACTGTTTTTTATCTTTGAACAGGCGACTGTCACGTGGGACCCCGTTGCCAAGGTGATGCGAACGGAGGCCAATCCTATCGGCGACTCCAAGGCCAAGAAATCGATCGTGGAAAGAAAGCCTCTCGGGGAAAACGAATTATTGATGGTAATGTATCCCAGCGATAATTACACATTAACGACTGGGTACCAAACATGCATTCATGAGTCATGGTACTTTAAGAAGTTCTTACAGACACGTTTAACCCATTACCAAACAATAACGATATTTGACGGGTTTGTTGCAGACGACTCTGGAAAACATTATGGGAAATGGAGAAATTGCTCTTAACGAGCAATTTTTCCTTTTTCCATAATGTTTTTCAGCCCTATCAGAAGATTATTTTTCAATTTCATCATATTTTTCTTGTCGTGTGCAAACTCTTTCAATTTGGGACAGCAGAAAATTTGGTGTTTGGTAAAGGGTTAAAGGGACTATACCACGGTTTGCGCTCTGTGAGGAACACACGCTTAAGCTGTCCTCGTCAAATAGCCAAAGTTCAGACCGCGTCATTGTTAAGACAAATTTTCAAAGAGGTGTCATGTTAAGGAAGAATACTCATAACCCGCTCTTTTTCAACTCATTCCTTCGTCGGATTACTTCGGTCGTTCTCGGAATACATCGGTCGGGGCCGGACCTATTCGGTGTAATGCAACTCCGACCCTGACCGATGTATACCGAGAACTACTGAAGTAAACAGATGAGTCTCAAAATGGCGGATTTGGGGTATTGCACCTTAAAAGACGGACACTTCGAACCTTTTCTCGAAATGAGCGCATTCTTTTTCTTTTCTCAGGATGATTTCCTAATTAGGATTTGCTATCATCTGCTATACATTAAAATTTCATCAATATTTAACAGTGTGTAATTTTGCGTTGGATTAATCAATCATCTGCTTACATTTGTTTCGTTTCAGGAGGTGACGTTACCAAACGATAATATAGTATGTAAAAGATACTTCAAGAGAATCGAGAGCTGATCAGACTGGTCTATAGTTATTTGTATTTAGATACATGTACAGCACATTTAAAGTTAACATTTATTGCTTGAGCCATTCTCCAGGGAAGAACGAAAACAAAACAGAAATCCATTTAATACGTCTTAATTGTTTGTTTTCATTAGTCTGTAAAAAACAAACGAAACGATATAATATAAGTATAGGTCCATCACGCTCTCAAGCGATGTTTATGTTTCATTCGAACGATACCATGTCTGACATAAGGGGTGACTGGAATATCCGCGGTTATCTACCTACCCACCGTTGCATTTAGCCTATATCACCTGTTTACATCTTTTTTTAATTCGGCCATATACTACGTTGGACCTATACAATAAGTACAAGTAGCGCTTGGCGAAGTTGGGATTCAAATCTTTTTTTTTTTTTTTTTTTTTAAAAATAAAAACGTTTTAAATAATTCGCACACGGCCATTGAAGTGTTTGCTCAAATAGACGAGCTAGATAACATTCCCCTAGAAAGGCTGTTGATGTTGTAATTTGTATAATCTTCAGCAGGAAATTATCATCCATGGATTGTTTCGTGAAGGATAAGAAGTAAATTTAAACCAGAGCAGTATTTTTACCCACAACGGGTGCATTGTTCTTATTTTACCATGGCTTTGAACACGTAAATTATCATGTAGCAAAACAAAATACATGTATCCCATTTCTATGTGCAGCTTAAGTTACAGAATACAGATACAAGTTGGCCATGGCAAAGAGCTAATAAAATATTCATAAGGTTTTTGTCACAGCCTTTTACAACCAAATTCCAACTTCCTAATAGTTCTTAAGAATATGCCAGAGAAATCCAAACACAAGTTGCGAATTCGTCTGCTAACTTGGTGTTGTCCGAAATAAAAGTTTCGCTTTTCATCCATTATTCGGCTCATTTTGTATTATGTGTATATGTGATATGAATAAAAATTGACATATCAACAATTATATGCTATTAGTATTCAATTTAAGACCTTTCTTAATTTTCTACGGAAAGAATAAAACGTGCCCGTACCTCTGTGTTCGATTGTATATGTTTGTGTTTACCAAACACGTAATTGCTCATTACAAATCTGCCGCCGACAAAATAATCGTGAGAAAGGAGAACTCCTCTTCTACGCAATTCTTACCGGCATTTCTTCTATCTACTTTTTACTGAAATTTACTATTTAGTCATTATACGGAAAAGGTAAGAAAGATATTTGGCATTTATGGACAAGTTAATGATAATCACAAGTCGCCACCTGTGTTCAGATGCGTTTCCTCCTATTATGAGGTTTTATACCGATTCAACAATTGTCCAGTTGCATTACGGTTTACAGGAATCCACCCGCGATATGCTTGGGCTTTCTTACAAGAAATCAAGAAGACATGTGAGACTTATGTTTAGCCCACTTGAAGGCAGAGGTGCAATACCCTTTACCAAACAATAACGACATTTAACCACTTTGTTGCAGACGAAAACTGGAAAATATTGTGGGTAAAGGAGAAATGGCTCATAACGAGCAATTTTTCCTCTTCCCACAATGTTTTTTCTACTATCAGAAGATTATATTCTAATTTCATCACATTTTTGAAATGTCGTCTGCAAACCTTTTCAATTTGGGCAGTCGAAAGTTTGGCGTTTGTTAAAGGGTTATCACAATCTTCTATAATATAATTCCAAAATATATAGACACGTGCTCTATATAAGACATATGTTGGGATCATTATAGAGATTATGCCAAGTACGAAAATCCAAAATGCCGTCACCGGGATTTCAACCTACGCGGAGAGGGACCGTGTGATTTCAAGTTCTGTACTCTAACCACTAGGCCACGGAGACCTGTCCGAGGGTTCAAAACAAGACTATAGCAAGTGCTTCATAAACATGAAGCACTTGATATAGTGGTGCATTGAACCCTCGTGTTGAAGATGAAAAATTGTTTGCAAAGCAGAGAGTGTTCATATGATTATCCAGAATCCACGAAATTCAATGTAAAACTATGGCCTTTCACTCGAAAGGAAAAGCGAATGAACAACCATCAAAATGTGATAAATGAGCAAATTCGCTCACAAAGAAAGATAACTCTTCGATGGTCCATGTTCTAACCAAACGACATTTCCCTTACCATAAATCCAGACGTACATGTTTCACTTCATCTCCAAAGCTCACAAAGTATATAGGACAATCAACTCCAACAATAACAAGTGGACATGGACTAAAGGTCCTGCGTTGCCCAGTGGTTGACGTAGCAGTCCTAGAACTCCAGAGTGCTTGGGATTTTTTTAAACTTATTTATTTTACATCGATTGTGAAACAAGTTCTTACAATTTAGATTAATCCATCTCGATTATGCTTCCTGGATACAAAACCAGTAATCGCGCAGAATGTGGATGAATGAAAGTTCGCAAGGCAGATCCCGCTTTTCACGGCATTCGAACCAACGACCCTCGTGTCCAGAAGCCGACGATCTACCCCTGGGTCAAGCCCAAACAGTTTTTTTCTGGTTTCATGGACGTGTCCTTTAGTCAGACACTTCAGATCACTAGTGCTTGTATATCAAGGAAAGCCAAAACATTACTGAAAAATAGTTGACCTAACCCTTAACCCTATATAATCAAACAAAGTGATCCATTAGGCCACCCAAGCTTCAACCTTGCAAATTTAGGTAGTCTACCCCTGATGGAAAACTTGTATTTGCTTTGGTTAAAACATAAATTGAAATGTAAATCATGAATATTCATCATTTCAAAGGCATTTACAAAGCCAATTTTTCTAATTGGTCTGATTTTGAATCTATATTTGCGAAATGAATATCAATGAATTCTGTTATAAAATCCAAAGTAATTAGCTCCCCTTAGTTATCATTTTTTACATTGCAATTAAAATTACATAAATGAAAGGAAGCAAACAAAAATTTCAATCCATAAAAAATGCTTATGATATAAAACTTGATTTTAAAACAGCCTTTTTTTCCGTTAAATCTTTGACTTTGTAATTCTGTAATTTTGGAAAACCTTAAATTACCATTGCATCAAATTAAAACAACATACTTGTGTAGAATTTTTTTTTTTTTAATTTTATTTTTTGAGATTCGATTATATTTTATCATCTTTTATTATTGTATCATTTAAATGCACAAAATCATCAATATTACATATTATTTGTAAATATATGTTATCAAAAAATAAAACAAAGGTTCTATTCAACTTGATAAATTTCGTTTCAAAATTGTTGGGTCAATCAAATATGAAATTCAAAGCTTTAATTATCCCTGAAAAGATGGTTTAAACTAATTATTGAAAAAGAAAACAGTGAGTAAAGTCGAATTTGCTCATATGAGCAGTTCAATTTGTGCCATAGAGTTTTCGATGATCATCCTTTATCAAGAATGCATTTTGATCCATTGAATGTAGTTAAAAAAATTAGTTTTACAAACTTACTTCTCATCTCAGCTTATGTACATAAGATTGGATAAGAATGATTACATTGTAGTGTTTTAAACTATATATTGTTGTTTTCCAAGTAAAAAAAGCTAATAATTGAGCCTATGGTGCTCAGTTACTGCTCATGAAACTGCCTGAAAATGTCTCCAGTGCTTACAACACAAACCTTACAAACTACAACTTATTACTGGCAAGAAAATCAATAAAAATAGTTTTTTAATCAAGCACTGTGATTGCATGTCACATGACCTTTACAGAATCAAAATAAATGAACAAAAACAATGTATAAACACAAAATAAACAACCGCTAATTAACTTTTTACCAATTGATGAATGTTTTAAATATCCAAAATTGAAATAATTAGCAGGTAATAACTCAATTTTATTAATTTGTAACTATGACAAAATATTGTTGAAATCCAACATTTTCTGTTAGTGTTGGTTTTTCAACAATTTTGTTTATTCAGTTTTATACTGCATCCTGTGTAATTACCAGTACTAGGCTTAGTCATCGTGTCTTGCCCATAGACACTCATAGATGAAACAATAGGCCATTTTCTGAAATTAAACCCACCACACTGTTCTCAATTCTCAGTCACTGAATACTGCACTAAAGTCATCCATTTTTACTGTTTTTCTCAACTTTGAAAGGGATATATAAACAGACATATACAATTCAAGAAGCAATTGGCAAAGAGCTAAATCAAGAAACGAACAAAATGTATAAATATATTGTGCAAAAAAAATTAAAAAAAAACCTCATACACCTTATGTTGAATTTAGTTTAATTCATTTATTTGGAAAAGAATTAAAATAAAGGTTGTGCCTTTCAGCTCTTCAACGCCCTATCAGATACTACTGTTCCAGAAGATGATTTTGCCTGTGAGGTAGGTGCCCAATCTATTTGTTTCATGACCAACTACGGTACCTAAGTAATCTGACAAAAAAAATAATTTCAGAATGGACTTGTCATTTATCCTGCAATAGTTTAATAGGTAAATGTATTCAGCGAACACTTTTTCATAAGAACAGGCAAATTGAGATTTCTGATTACAAAAACATCCTAAAATGTCTATAAGAAGATCACTACTCTTAGCACTTATAGTGCTGGAAACGCCTTCATGCTTATGCAAACGATTAGATTCAGACCACCGGATGGCCTGTGATATAACTGGTTTGCTACTCTGAGTATCTTTCCTTCACAAATTTAAGTATGTATTTAATTTTTTGAAAGCAGACGATACAAAAATTTATTTTTTAGAAAATTACCAAGCATTCTTAGGGTTAAACTGACACCATCATCATGCATCAGAAGAAGACAACTCAAGAAAATCCGCAAACGTAAAATTTCCTTAAATTAAGTTTTCACAGTGGAATCTCTGTAACTCAAAGTTCAAGGGAACAGATGAAAATGAAATACTGAGAGAGTTCGACATATAGATGTCTGAAAAATAAAGACATAGAGATAAAGAAGAAATGATTTCGGATCCCATATTTACTGCACCATATAGAGGAATTTGCCGATCAGAATTTCAAAGGTACAGATATTCGACTGTATTTATCTTTTATTGTGTCAAATCAATCAATCATCTAAATTGATTTAGGTGCACAAGTGATAAGATTGTTACATGTGTTGCAGTGAGATTCAATTCATTAACCATACATCTTTAATTTCGTACATGACACTACATTGTGTTTGAAATAATTGGCTAAATTAGGAAAAGAAAAATATTTTTTTTTCAAAAATGAATGTTCAAACTCTCAAATTGCTAAAGTTCTGTTTTTGATCATCAAATGTTGAACAAACTCCCTGATTTAGGCAATTTTCATTAGACAATCGTATACATGTAGATATACTAAATAATCAATGCCACAAACCAGATCCATAGAAATTATAAATAAAAAAAAAACAATTGAGAAATATTGAAAACTACATACAGTCAATCTGGTTATAACTGACCATAGCTTAAGGTAGAAAACGCATAATCTAAAACTTCAACACATATTCTTTGATCAGATTACTTTGGTCATTCTTGGCATGCACAGGTTTGGACTGAAACTATTCGGATTTATACGAATAATTCCATGTAAGAATGATGTATACAGAGAATGACCAAAGTATTCTAATGAAAAAATATGTTTCAAAACAGTGGATGATAGGTTTTCTACCTTAATGAGATTGAATCATTGTATAATTTAAAAAATTCGGCTTAATACGGACCCCAGTCATTCAGAAATCTCAAGAAGGAGTTTTCTGAATGACTTGCGCCTTTTATTAAGGTAGCTTCAAACTAAATAACCCATAACACACTGTTCAAGAGAAGTTGCTCATATCCAGACTGACTGTGTATCTTTTTGTTCTAACAAAACTATAAGACATCAATGTTGTTTGATTAACATGCAACATAATGAAACATGGTAACTGCACACATGGACACGTACAAACTTTGATATATCCATTTCATATAACATTATAACTTTTCTAGTTGTAACAGATAGTGTAAACACTCATTTATGATGTTTTTCTACAGAATTTTGAGATGAAAATGCAATAAAATTATAAACATTCTGATCTGTTGATGCTTTCGATTTTGAAAAAATCACATTTTTCAAAATTGTGATGTAAAGACCCTTCATGATGGATTTTCTACAGAATCTTGAAATATAAATGCAATCACTTTCCAAACATTCCGTTCTGACAAAGTCCTCAACATTCAACAACCAGATATGTCAAAATTTTGATGTACAAAATAACATAAAGACTAACTCATGATGGATTTACTCCGGACTTGAAATATAAATGCAATCACTTTCCAAACATACAATTCTGGCAATGCCTTTAACATTGAATGACCAAATATTTCACAAATCATATCATATGAGATTATGTAAATTTTCATCCATGACTCGGTGAGTAATGATCACTCGATATTTCCTCATCTGTGTCCCCAAGTGGTGACGGTGTATCTGGATTGGGACTCGACTTTTCATTGCCGACGTGATTCACCTCCGCAATGACGCTGATTGTCTTCACAGGCAAGGGCAAGTCTGACGGAACTAAGTCCTGAATCCCATGCTTCCGAAGTAGTCCCCGTAATGTTTCGATTTCAGATTCCTGAGCTGCACAATATTCCCGGTATTTCGTAAGTTCTTGTTCGCAAGCATCCCGGAGACGTCGTTCGCGCTGTAGTTTCTTTTCTGCCTGCTTCTTCACTGAGTGTACAATACCTAGAAGAATTGAATTTAGACATAGAGAATAGATGGTTGGTGTCGTGAATCGGAAATGTTATTAGGCAAGGCTTAGGAATATTATCCGGTGAGCCGAAGGCGAAACGGATAATAATCTGAAGCCGAGCCCGTTAACTTTTCCAATTCAAAGACACAAACCATCTATTCTATTTATCCTGTTACCTTTGTGTATTCTCTAAAAAAAAACAGGATGTAAATAGAACACGAGAAAAAAGGAAAAAATAAGTAGAGAATGGTGTAAACATGACGTCATTGCGCTCTTATGACGTCATGATTCGTCACGTGCATGTGTTACATGGTTAGTGCCGGATATCACAAATGTTATACGGCACCTAGTTATCGGTCCCAAAATGGCACTAGTGACAGGATAAAAGTTATGGTCCATAACAGCTCAATATTAGATTATTTCTAAGATGATGTGCATTTACTTTTCACCTTGTGGTTTGATTTCTTAAACATTTAATGAAAGGGCTCATAAGAATAGTGTTACAGTATGAGAAGCCCAAAACGGTATCAAAATAATGATAGAGAAAGTAATTCATTGGGGTACAAATTAATTGGCTCTTAAGCTAGACTGAACACTGAAAAGAATATATGCAATGTACCTTATACAAACAGTACATCAGGTAAACATGAAATGCATTGTTTTGTACACTTTTTTAGGGTTTGGCATTGTATAAACAGTATTTCATTTATATTGCGCTGTCACAGGGCTTTTTAATGTTATATAACAGGGGCCTATGAAAGGCACCTTCCCAATTGGAAAATTCTTGAAAATAATGCAGATTTCCCAAAATCCAATGTCATATCAGCTTTTTGGTTCCCCAATTCAGCAATTTCAGCAATAAAACTTCCCAAATTCAAAAGGCCTTGGCCTTTTCCCAATTCAAGGTTAAAAAGCCCTCTGCCTGGTAGTAACATCCTTTGCTCTGCCTCAAATGCCTTATAAGGCAGCCAAGCTGGGTAAAGCAACTGGCATTCTGTAATTCAGCTGGGGGCCTCTCTCATGAAAACCCAGTGATAATTTTTGGCCCAAAAAATCTCATAAAATTTGCCAAAAACTCATTGCTTTCATTCATTTTAATCATTTTTCTATAGAAAAACCCATTGATTTTTAAAGTTTTGTTAAAAAAACTCATTGATTTAATTTAGAAAAAAATCACTGAAAACCCAAAACTATCCCTACCCTGATATGATGGGCAGTTCATTATTTCGTCACAATTCAATTTGTATTAGAATAAAGTATAGGTTACAAACCGTTTAGTATTCTGGTAACCCGCCACAGCCGTAATATGATCAACAACCCCACCCCACTCTCAGGTCCCTCTCTGTTTCTGTATACGATATCCAATACCAAGGAGACAATCACAACTGTCGCATCGAAAAGTTCAAGCTTCTGTCGGAAGAAACTCAGTCGAAACACGCAGAGTTTTACAACAATTTCAACCACAAACAGTCCCAGTATTCCGACACTTGTGTAATGCAATATGTGTGGAGCGACAGATTCGTTGGCCTCAGATGGAAACACCTTCAAGTCCAGTAAAAGCTCCGCAATTACAACAAGGCTGTCGAATATGACAAGGCACACAATTGCGATTTGAAATTGGCTTGTGTAAAGGATGTAGCGTAATTTTTCGTTGAAGTTCCGAAACTGAAGCTTCGTTTCGTCCGAGTCTGTTGTGATCGAACTGGAGGAATCGTCTTTTTCGATTACCTTTTCTAGGTCATCCTGCAGCTTGTGAAAGCCTTCCATTTGAATCTGTTAAAGAACAAGTTTACAGTTTGAATTGTGTATTGTAGCCCTTAAACAAATGCCAAATTTTCTGTTCCAAATTAAAAGATAGTGATAAAATTGGAAAACGATCTTCTGCTACTGTAGAAAACATTGTGGGAAAAGGAGAAATTGCTTTTTACAAGAAATTTCTTCCTTCCCACAATGTTTTCCTGAGTCATCTGCAACAAACTGGTAAAATGATGTTATTGTTTGGTAATGGGTTAATAGAACGAATATGAGTAATGCTGTACAAAAGCCTTGACGGATGAGTGAATTCTAACTGATCCCTCCCCATCAACCATAACTACTTTGGTTCTTCCTGTTAGGATTGAGAGTGCTGATCCCTTTACACCAAAGTACTTGAGTTTGTTGAGAAGAAGTGTGTGAGATACTTTGTCAAAGGCCTTTGATAAGAACAGGATTAGGTAAATGATGATGGTTAACAATGTCACTTTTTCTCTCAGGTGGACTGAGTAGCTTGACAACTCTTTCACTAACTAACCCCCAACGCATGGCCATTATAGTCCATTGAGGACTGCTAGCCATTAATGAAGATGATGATGAAGAAACCTGGTTGGTTAATTGTGATATTCTTGAATTATTTTTGCAGTGGTTGACAATCCAAGCACAAGATTGTGTTTGTTCTTTCCCCTTCATGTTTAGTCAATGTTAGGTCGTTTTGACAATTGCCTGATTTGACATACACAACTGGTTGTTCGGTTTCAGATTATTTAATTCAAGGAAAGATAAGTTATCCATTGCCAAGCAAATGCAAAACAACAAAGACGCAAACCAACAAAGACACATCTAATCTTTTGTGCACGAAAACCAACGACAATTAAAATGGGTCAGATAGATACGCCCCTTGTTTGTAACACTGTGACTAGATTTTATTTTTTACTTGCCTTCATTTCGATAGGATTTCCGAGAAACTTTTCAAGAACAGAGCTGTATCTTCATTATGAGAATAAAAGAAAACGTTGTTTCAGTCTTGATGATTTTTCCTGTAATTTTACGGGAAAAAACTCACGCAGTTTCTTTGTTATTGTTTTTGGTCTCGTTTACGAATCTCGTTCAATTCTCGTTTCAAACGCGAACAACGATGAGGCCCTAGAATGACAATTCTGGCCCGCCCTTAATATCCGACGAACGACCTCTTGATCAGAAAAGACTTTAACAAAAGAAAGAAAAAAAATCCAAATGCACATAACCTCTTATAATCAGTTACTTCAATAGCCATGGTTGAACTATTGAAATGTTCATTTCCAAATTTTTCGCGCGAGTTCCCCTTTTGGTTTGTCGCGCCTTCTTTTTCCGGTTTAGCTGTTTTCCTGCTTTCATTTCAGGTGTGAATGTAGCGGAAAACCATTCGTGTAAATACCGAAATACCGTCGCCGTAAAATACTAAAACTACCTGTGGAATCAAGTCATTTCGTCGAATTTTAATACCTTATTGATGCTAACAGAGGACGTTTGTTTAGAGGTTTGTGCTTAACTGACATTTGTTAAAAGATTTTGTGGAAAAACCTATATTATATAGGGATTTGAGACGTAAACTGAATCATTCGTTCTCAAAAAGATACGTAACCAGCGAACTTTTAAGTAAGCCAAATCCTTTGTTCACATATATTTACCTATTGTTGTACATTGATTGTGAAGGAAGCTTGAAGCTTGTATTAAGTTACTCTCGATTACTGCTTTCTGGATACTTAATCAGTCCTTGCACAGTTTTGTGTGTTAGTCCCAGCTAAGTCAAAATTATTTGACTTGAAGAATGCTTTCTATTTTCTGATGGGGCAATCTAATGCCGAAATTTCGAAAAATCCAAATAATGTCGGACATTTTTTATTGTAATTTTAGTATTTAAAGCACAAATGGTCATACAAAGTAATTTGATATGACAAGATATGTTGAATATACTTTTATACCACCAAACAATGCCATAAATTACCGTTAAACAATTATAAAATCGCTGAATAGGTTTTTCCCATTCCAGTGCACATGCACAGAAAAAAAATTGTCGGGAGCAAAAAATGGTCAAGTAACGTTAATTAAACCGTTCTTACAAAGTTTATATGCGGAATACAGACATGTAAAGTGCATGGATTGATTTGAAAAGAGTTAAATCACAACTATGAATAAAATAATTTGATAATTTCTAATAACAATGGAAACATTGGTCTTCAAACGATGCAACAAAATTTTTCTTGCAAGTGCCATTAAATGAATGGTTCAAAAGTTTGAAGTGACGGGAGATAATGCCCGATACAAAAATTTCTCAATGTTTTACGATTGCGTCAAATTAGTTTGACTATTCCCGGCTTAAATCAAACGAATTTGACATGAATGGAAAATATTGAGAAAATTTTTCATAGGGCAATATAAACTGTCACATCAAACTTTCAAACAATTCATTTAATAGAGGACAAATGTGATAACAATTTTGTGGCAAGGTTTGAAGACCCGTATTGCCATGGTTATTGAAAATTATCAAATTATTTTACTCACAGTTGGTAATTAATTCTTTAACAATCAATCCATTCACTTAACATGTCTGTATTCCACATATTAAATTTGTAAGAACTGTAGTATTTCACTAAGAAATAATGGAGTTAGCTACTTACCGTAAGGAACGGCTCCCAAAGCTCTGCTCCTCAGGTATATAAATAATCACCACTTGATGTCTGGTCTACGTGGGGATCTGGAACTAACTGACTCACTGCGGGAGGAAAGCGTTACCAAAAAAAACATGTGACCAGGTCTCAACCAATGAGACGCATAAGTAATAATTCACGCGCGAAGCTATTTATAGAAACTACAACATTCCTCCCCATTTTATTTTTTAAGCAGTGAGGTCTTTCCTGGGTTCACCAGTACTCGACTTTGTTCTAAGATATTGTACTTACTCAAATTGGTCTCAATAATGAGACTCAAATTTGTCTATTTTGGATGAGGGTGGTCCCAGATTTGAGACGCAATCCCTTATTTTTCTGGTAGGTCTGCATCTGCTTCATGGGTCGCCGTCCTGATCACTGAGGTCCTGCATACAGCGACTGGCAATTACTGGTAGTGTGTTGGAGGATAATTGAAACAGGCGTCTTCTTAATTCCGGAAATCAGGTAGGCAACATCTCCTATGTAAGCAGGCGTGTTAATTTTTTGTTGAGGTTGAACTGTCAGATACGGGGAATCAGTCTCCACCAGCAGACGACTCAACGGAGTACGGTTCACTGCATCACGCTGTTGAGGGCGGAAACGAGCGGTGGCACCTGTATATCCAAAGTAGCAGTTTGGAAAAGCGTAGCTCCATTTCTGTCGTTGCTCGTGATTCCCAGTAAAGCAGTGGAGATGGATCCTCTGTTCAGGTGCTACATATGTGGAAACCATCTCAAAACAGTCCAGGAAGGCTAACCGCGTCGATTCCTCTCCCCTTCCTCTGATGTGAAGAACTAGCACATGTCTTGTAGAACATAAGGGGAGAAGTTCCTCCAGGGCTGCCAACTGACGTCCTCTATCTATAAATACGCAATTAATGGTTCAATTGCCGACAACACCAATGTAGTATTTCACTAAGAAATAATGGAGTTAGCTATTTACCATAAGGAGAGGCTCCCAAAGCTCTGGGGCCCGTTTTACTAAACAACTTACGGAAAATGTTTGCGTAAGTCATAATTGATAAACATAGATAGTATATTCAATGAAAGTACAATATTGCAATGTGACACGTCATTGGAAGCGTCTCGGAGAGACGATTCCAATGATGTGTCACTTTGCAATATTGCTTCGTCCAATATTGAAATAAGAGGAATTGTTATTTTAGACTTACGCAAATCTTAAGCGTAAACTGTTTAGTAAAACGGTACCCAGGTATATAAATAATCACCACTTAGACGATTTTGTGATGTCTGGTCTACGTGGGGATTTGGAACTACATGACTCACTGCGGGAGGGAAGCATTACCAAAAAAACACGTGACCGAGTCTCAACCAATGAGACGCATAAGTAATAATTCACGCGCGAAGCTATTTATAGAGGCTATTTATAGAAACTACAACAGAACTGTTTAATTAACACTGGGTGAAGAGTTTTTGCTCCCGATAAATTTTCAGTTTTTTTAATTGTTTAATGGCAATTGATGCCATTATTTGGTGGTATATATGTTTATTTTACATATCTTGTCATATCAATTAACTTTGAATGGCCTTTTTGTGCTTAAATCAGAATAGGAGAATTGGAAAAGTCCGACACTTTTTGGGTCCTTGGAAATTTCGATGTTAGATTGCCCCATCAGAAAATAAAAAGCAATGTTCACATCAAATTAATTTGACTAGTCCCATCTTAGCCAAACTAGTTTGACGCGATCGGAGATAGGTTAAAATGTATAAAGGTAACCAGGGTTTTCATTAAGAACCAATTGCAGATGGAAATCATCCTTTAAAATCCTTTGTGAATCGGTTTCTTCATGCCTAGTCATAAAGTGACTTAGTCTGATAAAAGAGTGTTGTCTGGCTGAATGGGTTAGATCTCAACCTGAATCAGCTTTTTCAAATAAACATCTGACAAGGAGGCCTGGAGGACAGGAAATACTTGGTTACAATATGACGCCAATGTGAAAGTAATGTATCTGATATGTCCTGTTTCAAATGTTGAGTGTGAGAGAGGATTTAATCCATAGAACCTAATGAAAACAGCACGTAGAAATAGATAGAACAAACGAACACTTGAGAAACTCTTTAGAACCGTAGATGACCCTCATGAAGGATTTCGCCTTCTACAAAAGACTATTGTGGCTCCAACTTATTGAATTTGGCTCCAACTTTTTCAATTTGGCGCAAGTGTTGGCGCAAAGAAAATTTTAGCCAGAGAGAACCCTGCAAATGTTCATGAAAACCCTGATAAGGCCTTAAATAGCATTCCGTGTTTCAGTGTTAAGATTATTCAAAGACAAAAAGTGTATAAGAAATATAATTTCTCAAATAAAATAATTTTCCTACCTACCTACCCACCTGTAAAATCTAGGGTCCGTAAAGTGCAAGCCACCAATATTTTGATTATTCTATCATTTTGTGTGTTTTCAGTAGTGAAAAAAGGGATATGTCAGCTACAAGAAAGATGATGGCTCAAAACGTACCGAGTAATCGCATTGTCAACACATTCCCACAGGTAATGGATCAAAATACATTTATTGTCAATTAATAATTGGTTGTCTCCCCTTGACTCATTCTATATTTGCTGCATTTCATTTACGAAAGAGATTAGTAAATTATTACTGTAAATCACCATGCTATTTCAGATGTTACACTTATTTAAGTAATGAAGTTGAATTGGTGGGTACATCATTTGTGAAAATAGCACTTTGAAAAATAGGTAATAAATAGTGCAGGTGTTATATTGTCATGACCCTGTGGTGTGTTGCTGTTTCAGCATATTCTAGCATAATTTGTAACTCATTTTACCCAGTTTTTCAGTTTGTTTTTAGTGATAGTATGCTTTGAAAGGTATGTGAAATGGCAAAACTTAGAAAACCCCTCTATCAATAGTATGACTTCTTTAAGTTATCTTGGTTTGCTTGCGAGGGTTTGACACTGCATAAACAGTATCTTAGACTTGTTATATTTTAATGCCTGGAAAGGCTCAAAATTAATGAATGAAGACACCAAGCTTAGCATGCCCATAAAAGCTACAGAAGCAGAGTGAAAAAAATCAGCAAGTCAGCCAGGACGCCATGTGCCCATGTGTTATAATGAAATGGTTTTGTATAAGAAGTGTTTTACTGCAAATATAATGTTTTCTCTGTAATTTTCTATCTGTACTATTTCAGGCGTATGATCCAAGCACAAGCCCTTACCAAAAGTCCAATTTCCACCCCAAAGTGAAGTCAGCATGTCTCGAGGATAGAACAGGATGTGTTGGGTGGGTAGAATTATTTTGACCATTCTCTTGTATGAAAAACTCTAATTAGTCCAAATTGAAAGCAGCAGCATGAATAAAGCATGCAAAAATCCATTTTTTCAACCATTTTCTTGTATGAAAACTCTGAATTTTTTTTCCAAATTCAAAGCAAAAAGAGAGGACACAAAAATAAAGCATGAAGATATATAATTTCTTAATTATATTGGATAAAAGTAGAATGTTCAAATGTGATGGATGTGTCACACAAATGTGTTATATAACTCCACTACTGAATTATAGTCTTTATGATATTGTAGAGAAATCATTGTGACAAAATGATAAATTACTCATTACAATGGTTTCTTACGAAGCGGTAAAATGAAGTATAATCAAGTTAGGGATGAATTGAAGAGCAGACAAGAGAAATATACAGTCAAGCCTCGTTTAACCGGACACTTTCGCTCCCAGGAGTAACGTTCGTATTAACCAATAATCCGGAATAAACAATCAGCGAGTTTCCAGTGAAATGTTTACCTATACACCGTTTTTCATAATAATTACTATGAAGTAAAAAAAACCATAATAGTTGAAAATGATTGCCAGACCTTGTCTCCTGGTTATATAACTTCACTACAAGTATATCATCCAGATGAATGTTATGACTCTTTAAATTCTAAACATAAATGGGAGACAATTGTTAGATATTAAAAAGATAAAAGAAAAATCGCCATCTTCTCATTTGTATGAACAATTATGGGTGGCCGTGGGGTATATATGATCTATTTAACGTATATTTCAGGTTAAAGATCTGTAAAGCAGTTTTAGTCGGAGATGTAGCTGTGGGAAAAACAAGTCTAGTTAACAGGTAGGACTTACTCAGATTGCTTGCTATGAGCAATTTATCATTTTGTGATAGTGATATTTTCCCATCTTCTGCACTAGCTTTTTAAGTATGATGTATACGAAAAATAAGAGGTTTATATCTTTGTTTTTCTGAGCCCCTAATGTCAAACGTATATTGGGTATTAATTATTTTAGATCAATATCAATTTTCTTATCATTCAGTTGACTTGTCTTTTCTCTCATAAGCTTGGTACCACTATTCTACTTCTTAGTGAAACAAAACTTTAAGTGATTTTAGATTTTGACAATTTGACTGAAGTTTGTATCACTCTGATAAACAATAGATGCATATACCAAAACATGTTAATTTTCATTGACAGATTCTGCCATGATGTCTTTGACCGTGATTACAAAGCAACTATAGGTGTCGATTTTGAAGTAGAAAAGTTCAGTGTTCTTTCAACACCTTTCACACTACAAATGTAAGTAGTGATGATACAGGAAATCTTTCAGCTGCTGCAACTTTAGATTTTGAACCGAATCCAAAAACGTGTATTAGAGAACTGGTCTATAAGTCATTCTATTGTGAATTTCATCTATTTTATATCTTTAGATGGTGTCAAGGATATGAGTCATTAATAGGATTTAAACGGCCTGCAAAATTTTATTTACAAAGAATACATTTTTTATAAAATGCATCATGCGAAAGGTTTATTTGTCCTTGTGTCTTCTCTGTTTTATGTAACAAAGAAATAAATGCAACAAGACAGGGACTCAAACCAATGACCTCTGCAAACCATGTGGATGCTCTAACAACTGAGCTATCTGACCTATAACATTACACTCTACCTTCTAAGTTGAGACTCCTACTACATCCTCCCCAATGCAATTGAAATTTGTCTCGATCTTTCTAGGAAAAGTATTGGTATGTGGAATAAACCTGGAGTATCTTTCACTGCAGCTTTCATGGGTCATTAACGCTTGCTGCGTGCCAATGAAGCCAAGGCGCGATTAACATGCAGGAAGTCTGGGACTTGAACCAGTGACCTCCCAAACTCTGTGAATGCTCTAGCAACTGAGTTGTACAGCCCGCTTACATATTTAACTCTACCGTCTAAATTGAAACTGTTTCTACTGCATAATCCCCCACACGATTGAAATAAGTCTTGGACTTCCATAGTAACAGTATTCATTTGAGCAGCACTTCTTGAGTTTTTATCACTGCAACTCTTGTGGGCCATTTATGTTAGGCACCAATGAAATCAAGGTGAGAATAACTTACAGCAAGACCATGTCCGAACCTGAGACATCCCCTACAGTGTGAATGCTTTACGGATTAGGTTATCCGGCCTGCTTACGCATTCAACCCCACTCCTTTTTTATCTACTCTACTATTATACAATTGTCATGCTGCTAGCCAAGAATGATTTTACATGGGTTTATTCATCAAAGGATTTAACCCTTATAGTGCTGGAACCGACTTCATGCTTATGCAAACAGGTTAGATAACAGGCCAGCCGCCAAGTAAATTGGCAGCTGGCCTGTAATCTAACCTGTTTGCTACTCTGGGTACCTTCCTCAACTAATTTAAGCAGATATTTAAGGTTTTGGAAAGCAGATGACACAAAAATCTTTTAAAAGAAAATTACCCAGCATTCTAAGGGTTAATGAGTACTTTAAGAAAATCTATGTATCAATATTAAAAACTCTAATTTTTCCCTTTATTTTCATACTTTTTACTCTTTTGTTGAACAGTTGGGACACAGCAGGTCAAGAGAGATTCAAAAGTATCGCATCTTCCTACTACAGAGGTACACATGGTAAGTTGTCTTTCTGCTAACAGTACAGCAGGAGATTTCAACTTCAACCCCTCTGGCTACCATGTCGCCCAAAGTTGTTTCTGCCTTTTAATATTTACGTGGTTTAAGCTTTGTCAACAATATTTTAATTATTTTATGGCTTTCCTGGATTCACAAGTACTTGGTGAGTGCTCTGAAAACATGCCTTGCCAAAGGACACTTCCTTGAAACCAGTGGGGCTCAAACTTGGGACTCCAGAGTCCCAAGACGACCATCTAAACCTCTGGACAATGCAGAACCCTTTTATTACCTCCATGGAAAGAAGGCACCCTACATACACACAGTTCAATAGTTATTACCTTCTTATACAAGACAATTTAGGGATTCTACTTCCATGGAAAGAAGTCACCCTGCATACACACAATTCAATAGTTATTACCTTCTTATACAAGACAATTTAGGGATTCTACTTCTATGGAAAGAAGTCACCCTACATACACACAGTTCAATAGTTATTACCTTCTTATACAAGACAATTTAGTAGGGATGGGAACGAATATTCGAATAGCGGGTCAAATATTCGAATAGCAAATAAGTATTCGAATATTCGATTTTAATGAACCCATATTACTGTATGTTTAGCATAATTTTATTCAAAAATAATGTTTTTTTTTTTTTCATTTTCTTCCTCTAAACCGATCCCAAATATCGAAGAACGTGCCTAGCTCCCAGGTGCAGTTACGATGTTTTTACAACGTATGTCACGCAGTAAAACACCTGTGACAAATTACCACATCTTTTGACAGTTTGCAAAACGATTAATTCCTAAGTGTGAAAATAGTCGATTTTAAGCCGCTAAATCTGACACCTTAATAATCTGCACTTGCTCCTTATTATCCAAAACAAGTCAATCACACTAATTGACAATTGTCAGTGTCAACCAATCACGTAACTTGTTTGTCGTGAAATTAAACAATTACTCTTTCAATAACCAATCATAATCATGATTGCATATGCACGAAGACCAATCAAATAATGTGTTAGAAAGTATATTTTTCTTCAGAATAATTTGTCAAACTGATTTTCATTCTAATTTCTACATCTATTCGATAAACATCACAATGTCTTCATCACGTGTCTGGAATTACTTTACTCGTTCTGCCGAACATCAACAACTATTTAAGTTTCTGATGGACCAACTCTGTAAGAAACTGGAAAAGTTGTCTGTTGATAAAAAACGAAATAATGGTTATTAGTGCTTTGATATTGCATGCACGTACACGTATACAGATATTGGCTATACACAAAAGGTTTGAAAAGAGGACTAGTGTACTAGTATTCGGACATGCAGACATTCGGACTTCAAAACGAATTCTAAAATCGAATATTCGAATATATTCGAATAGTTCTAGTCGAATATTCGAATAGTGATTTCACTATTCGTTCCCATCCCTACAATTTAGGGATTCTACTTCCATGGAAAGAAGTCACCCTGCATACACACAATTCAATAGTTATTACCTTCTTATACAAGACAATTTAGGGATTCTACTTCCATGGAAAGAAGTCACTCTACATACACACAATTCAATAGTTATTACCTTCTTATACAAGACAATTTAGGGATTCTACTTCCATGGAAAGAAGGTACCCTACATACACACAATTCAATAGTAATTACCTTCTTATACAAGACAATTTAGGGATTATACTTCTATGGAAAGAAGTCACCCTACATACACACAATTCAATAGTTATTACCTTCTTATACAAGACAAATTAGGGATTCTACTTCTATGGAAAGAAGTCACCCTACATACACACAGTTCAATAGTTATTACCTTCTTATACAAGACAATTTAGGGATTCTACTTCCATGAAAAGAAGTCACCCTGCATACACACAATTCAATAGTTATCACCTTCTTATACAAGACAATTTAGGGATTCTACTTCCATGGAAAGAAGGCACCCTACATACACACAATTCAATAGTTATTACCTTCTTATACAAGACAATTTAGGGATTCTACTTCTATGGAAAGAAGGCACCCTACATACACACAATTCAATAGTTATTACCTTCTTATACAAGACAATTTAGGGATTCTACTTCCATGGAAAGAAGGCACCCTACATACACACAATTCAATAGTTACAGTGTATTACCTTCTTATACAAGACAATTTAGGGATTCTACTTCCATGGAAAGTAGTCGCCCTACATACACACAATTCAATAGTTATTACCTTCTTTTACAAGACAATTTAGGGATTCTACTTCCATGGAAAGTAGTCGCCCTACATACACACAATTCAATAGTTATTACCTTCTAATACAAAACAATCCAGTGATTCTAGAGGATAGTTGAAGACAATTTTCAATGAGATTTTTGCAAAAAGATTAGCAATTTCTTGTTTTCACCACAACATTTCCTACCTACTAATATAGCATTTTTTTTTATACTTTTCGCCTACAGTATCATTTTTGTATCTGTTTCAGGTATATCATTTGTTTATAATTGTTGTTATAAAATGTAACACCAAAACTGGATACCATTTGTCTTGCTTTTTTCAGTTGTGATAGTAGTGTTTGATATGTCTGATGAATCGTCAATGACAAGTATATCCCGCTGGATGACAGATGCCACAGCGAGCACAACAGATCCTATCAAGTTTGTTGTCGGAACGAAAAAAGATTTAGTGGTAAGATTTTTAACACAGGATGTTATTTTGGCTCTCTTGGCACATTGTCAAACCAGACAATACAAAAGAGTATGTACATTTTGCCTGTTTTCAGAATGCATTAGCTTATAATCTTTACAAATTAGGAGTCTCTGAGTATGGCAAAATGACAATTACTTCATGAGGTTGACAAGATACTATTGTGACAAATTGGCACTTGCTTGCCTTGAGCAATTCTACCTCCAGGCACTGCCTCTTCTATGTATATCCTCTTCATGTTTTTAAAGAGAAAGATATTTTTAAGCATGTTTATAAAGAAAAGAGATAAGCCGATAAACCATCGGGTGAATAGAATATATTGACTAAGTCCTGATCAAAGAGATATATATGCTGCTTCTGTCCACTTTCTCATTAAAATATCACAAGTTCATATGATTACTTCAAACACAGGAGTTCATTACCAAGACCCTGTTAATTGTTTTATAATTTCCGAGTTTTTCCCACTATGAGATGTGTGTTTGAATATGTCATCTCCCATATTGCAGTCTAAGGCATCATGTAAAGCTGTAGAAGAAAGAGGGAAAGAAATAGCACAAAGTATTGGCGCAGAATACTGGTCACTATCCGCCCTCTCAGGTAAGCAGCTTGCTCTATATATTTACATTCCTTTGTGCTGTTTAGGGGCACAGGGGAGGGTATTATGTGGCCCAGTCGTTAAGGTGGCGGACTTATACGTCATGGTTCCTAGGTTCAAGCTCCACCGACACCTCTAATTTTGTGGGAGTGACCTTTGTCAAGTCATTGCAGAGCCCTAGCCTTGTACTGGTAAATCCGGGAAAGCTGTTTCATAGCTGAAAAATGCTTATAACAGAAATAATCTTAAAACAATATAAAACTCATATGAATGCAAATAAAAAGTAATGTTTAGAACAGAGGAATTGAAACAGTACAATGTGTAGGTCATTATACTTGCTATTATGACCAGTGGAAGGAAATGGCATAAACGTTGTTTGATAAGAGTTTAACCCCTCTCAAAAAAAAATTCAGTATAAATGTAATGGAAGACAATGATTAGTAAAAAAACAAAGTATGACAAATAGGGCCAATGATATTGGGTAAAAACCACTGTGACAAAAAGATGATTAATTGCTTACTTTTGTCATAGTATTTTATAGCAGATGTATAAAAGAGTGGTATTATAGAGAAAAGGAAGACGTTGATTAAAAGAAATTCAAGGATTTGACATCGTTTGATGACAATATTCTGAAGAATGGTTTTTATTGGGATCATAGTGAATTATGATTTATTAAAATTTCACAATTGGTTATTTGAGTATTGTTAAAGACACCATTCCTATTTATTCTCCTCTATTCCAATTCACAAATATATATTTTTGAAGTATATTTATAGGGAAACTCTAAAATGTGGTGACTATTTATGTATTTCATTGTAGGAGAAAATGTTCAACAATTTGCATTCCGATGTGTGTCCCTTACATTTGACGCTGCAGTGTTAAGGGAAGTAGAGTCTAGTGGAAAAGCAGCTCCAAAACAGATTGGTGCCATAAGTAAGTTAAGCTTATCAACTTACCTTTTCCATGAACAGTGAAGCCTTGTTAATTCAGACCCAGATAATCAGGATGTCTCACGCTTCGGACAAAATTGCAAAAGAGCGGAATTATTGTGCAGTAATTTACTTTGTTAAGTCCAGAATCTCATATTCCAGATCCGTAAATATACGACTAGACTCTGACTTAGCACTTTAATTGCCATTGGCTCATACAAATTATGACACATATCACACACTATGCTGTGATGAAATTTGTAAAGTTTTTATAAAAGCTGAACATGTGACTAATTAAAACTATGGTTCTGAACATTACAGTCAACATATTAAATGATTTGTTAATTCAAATAGATCGGACACATTGTGATTTGCTTGTTGATCTAAAAATAGAACAAGTGATGTGTAAAATAGAACATGTGATGTTTGATTTGTTTCTAAAGCTGTTATACTTGTATGTACTATGCTGTTAATACTGTTGGTTGTCTAAGACTGAATGTATGTATACAAGGCAAACTTATTTTACAATTATGTGCTTTATTTCATTTGCATTTCCTTCCCCACCTTGCCCATTACTTTTCTTTATGTTTTGTATTAACCTGAACATATCTGTGGAATTATTTCTTTTACAGAGAAACTTTAAACATAATATTGTAATGCATATTTTGAAAGAATTTGATTTTTGCCAAAGTAGATGATTTAGACCAATTCAAATGGAAAGAATCTGCAAGATTAAATAACTATTGAAATTGGAAAAGAATTAAATGTTATTTTTCTTAAAAGCATACTAGTGCTCAGAAAAACTCCAAAACTGGGTAATATGAGTTATAAATTATGATAGAATATGTTGAAACAAAGCGAAAAACCACAGGATCATGACAATATAACCCCTGCACTATTTTTATTATATATTTTTCAAAGTGTTATTTTCATCAATTTGGTGCCCACCAATTTAACTTCAATGTTTACGTTCGAGTAACATCTTAAATGGCAAGGAGCGCTCTGATTAATGAGTGGTGAACACCTGGTTAGAAAAATCATGTGAAACACATAGAAATACTGTCATTTATCCAATATTAAGAATAAAACATTCAAAATGGAGAATTCCTTGGGTTTTATTCGTTCTCAATGTTTCTCCGCTGACCTTGTTTTATCGCTAATTGTAAACAAACCTTACAGTATTCACTCTTATAAAAGCATCACATGGACATGTTACAGTCTCAATACCTCTGTAAAAGAGGATTTGTAATATTTTTGAGTTAATTTTCAATAATTCTAGAACTTTTACAATTTAAGTGTAAATGAGCGCAAGTATGGCTTTAAAGAGTAAAGAACAATGTATCCTTTTCAAACAACCAACAAACAGGTCTTAGCAAAGGAGACAATTTAGACCAATTTAAATGGAAAGAACCTGCAAAAGTAAATGAAACAAATTAAATGTCATTCCTCCTTAAGAGTAAAGAACAATTTATTCCTGTCACATAACCATCAAACAGGTCTTATCTGATTTTTGTTGTTGTTGTTGTTGTTGCAGAGATGGATTCAGACTCCAATGATATATATGAGAGAGCAAAGAAGAGGAAAGTGAAGCTGGATTGCTGTAAAACATGAAGTTAACATACTGTCATTTTTCTTCACCCATTCTACTTTGGTGCTGTAGGAAGTAACTGGACATTAAACTCACTTTCAACAATGGATAAATAATGCTTACAACAATGAAACAAATTGTTAAACCATAGAATGCTGGGTAATTCGAAAAATAGATTTTTTCTGTTGTTTGGTCTGCTTTCCAAAACCTTAAATAGCTGCTTGATTTTGTTGAGGAAAGATATTCAGAGTAGCAAACACGTTAGATGACAAGCCAGCTGCCAATTTATTTGGCAGCTGGCCTGTGATCTAACCTGTTTGCATTAGCATGGGGTCGGTTCCAGCACTATAAGGGTTAAAGAATTGTGTCAAAAAATGCATAAACTACTTGGTGCTGTGGTTAGTAAAGAACTGGCCATCAGCAATTTCAAAAATGGAAAATAATGCCTACAACATTAAAAGAATTGTTTAAGAATTTATTTAAGGTAGAATACCCATAATCCGCCGTTTTGAAAGTCATTCTCTCGTCGGAATACTTTGGTCTTTCTTGGTTATCCTGGTTTGGTCTGGGACTATTTGGTTCAATTCTAATAGTTCGGGCCCAGACGATGTTTTACCGAGTGCCACCAAAGTATTCCGACGGAAAAATGAGTTTCAAAATGCCGGATTATGGGTATTCTACCTTAAAAAAATCTTGATGAAATCATTCTTTGAAATACCAACACTATTGTACTTTGAGTTTAGATCTAGTGGTATCTAATACTTGACTTCTTTTTTCGACCTCTGCTAATGAAAAACAGGCATGTCAATTCATTCATTTATTCTCGTTGTTCTTTCTCGAAAATATTTTCAAACCTGAAACATTTTCTACAAATGTTGGCCTACAGTATTCAACAGACGTAATTGTGTGTGAATACAACAAATTAATTGTTCTAACTTGTGTCTTACTATAACATCATTACATATAGCATATGATTGACATGTGTTGTTATACATTATGTTCTCACTTGAGATATGATATATATTTTTATTTCTTATTATATTGTTTGCTTACGTTTTTACAGGAATATAAAAATGTAATAGTAATAAGCATACAACTATCGTTAATCATTTGTATGGTGATATTTTAGTCAAATTTTGAATTATTTATGTATTTCACAAATACATGAGTATTCACTTCAACTGTATCAAGGGGATATTTTTTATACAGGAAAGATGTTTGCATTTAAATTTTACAATAGTTGTATAGATTTCTGCTCAACATTTTACAAAACATGGAGACTTGTTTCAAGTCTTTATTCAAAGCATTTATTTGCAAAAATTATGTAGCATGAAAAAGAGCTTTTATGATTATCATCAATTACATGTAACTCTAGAACCTTTGTTACAAAACATAGTTTTTCAATGGATTAATGGATTTAACCATTAGAATGCTGGGTAATTTTCTAAAAGTAGATTTTTGTGTTGTCTGCTTTCCAAAACCTTAAATGTTTGCTTAATTTCGTTTAGAAAGATACCCACTGAAGCAAACAGGCTAGATCACATGTCAGCCGCCAATTTATGTGGCGGCTGACCTTGATCTTACCTGTTTGCGTAACCATGTAGTCGGTTCCAGCACTATAAGGGTTAAGCTGCTTGTTCACAGATGTGAAGAAATTTAGATGTTAAAACTTAATTTCCCCAAAACTTAACAACAGCTTTGCTCCTGTATGATTCGCACCAGAGAATAAGCATGAAAAGCAAATCAATTTCATATTTAAGATTTCAGAGCCTTTATACAGTGATTTAATATGTTTTTAGATCCAGTGTTGCAATGATTTTGAGATTTACAGTTACTGTACATTGATGGTTCATACTTAGATATATTGACGCTTTCTGAATTAATTCTGTTTCAATTTCTACTTTTTATTGTTTATCATGTATCAATACATAAACTGTATTATTTCAATGATATTTAATTTTGATGTTAACACTTTTGATCTGTGACCAAGAAACTTTTACCCCTTACATCACGAACAATGACACATCCCAAGTAGAGGTTGTGGTCGAAAGTTTTCAGGATTGTTCCTGGTTTCCGCTTCTTCGGACATTGTGTCTCTTGATAAACTTTTTGGCAAAATCACCTTTTAAGGACTTCTAAGCAGAGGTTTCAGGATTTAGAAATTCTCAAACTTTCACCCACCCATTGTGACAAAAAGATCAATTTCTCCAAGGGAATGGGTTTACAATAAAACATTGATAGGAAATGCAGAAACTCCCTGTGAGTGATTTCTACGTTGATCCATATGTAGCCTGAAATGCGTTTGCAGCAAGAATGTTTTCTATATTGATCTAGAATTGTTTCTTTGCTGTTATGTAGGATCAAGCATTGAATTTCTAGTCACAAGCATTCCAATTAAAAACCGATAAATGTTCATTGTTTGACATTTCATTCAGGATCCAATACTTATGCGGGGGGGTCTCCGTGGCCTAGTGGTTAGAGTACAGAACTTGAATCACATGGCCTCTCTCTGCGTGGGTTCAAATCTTGAGAGGGATATGGATTTTCATGAGAGGCAGTCTCCCGACTGACTTGCGGAAAGCTGATGGTTCTACCCACCTTGACCAGCCCTTATGGGCAGTTGAGTATGGGGTATTCCTCCATCATTAAGAGTCGGGCATCGCTACATAACTGAAATAATGGTAATGTGATGTAAAACCCATATAAAAAAATACTAATGCATGTAGTAGGAGACATCTGCTACGTTGATACCTTGTTCTGTCATACTTGACAATTACACAACGGTGTGTTTAAGAAAAAGATTAAAAAGACAAAGTGAAATGATAGGAAAGGTAGAAGAATAGCAGACAAGATAATCATGCCAACAGTAAGAAAACATAGAATAGACTTTATAGTGTGCAGGGGCCCGTTTTACTAAACAACTGACGGAAAATGTTTGCGTAAGTCATAATTGATTAACATGGATAGTATCTTCAATGAAAGTACAATATTACAATGTGACACGTCATTGGAAGCGTCTCGGAGAGACGCTTCCAATGACGCGTTACTTTGCAATATTGCTTTGCCAAATATTGAAATTAAAGGACTTGTTGTTTTAGACTTACGCAAATCTTAAGCGTAAACTGTTTAGTAAAATGGGCCCAGGTCATAATTATTGAAAATGTCATTAATTCAACAATTAATTGCAAGAATAGATACTCATTTGAATATTGTAGTTATTTAGCTTATTATATATTGTGACTCTATCGATTCACATTGTTACCCCTACAACTCAAGAAACTATCGAGACATAACCTATTACCAAACCATAACGACATTTAACCAGTTTTTTGCAGACAACTCTGGTAAAACATTGTGTGAAAAAGAGAAATTGCTCTTTGTTGTCTGCCTATCATAAGATTATTTTTTTAATTTCATCACATTTTGAATTGTCGTCTGCAAACTCTTCTAATTTGGCACATTCCAAAATTTGGCGTTTGGTAAAGGGTTAAGGAGTTCTCATGATGAGCAATTCCTCCTTTAGTCATAACTGTTTCTTTTCAACATCCAAAAGAATTCCTTTTTATATAGTCATACAGGATTTGCATTTTGCCTGATAATGGGAATCTCAATGGTTTTGTTTGTATCATTTCTAGACACCATTAAATCAGCACTTAAATAATTATAGTCTTTATCAAAGCCTCAATTCACCCACAGAGCAAACTCCTTTTGTCCTCTTGCTTTCATTGTTAAAGTTTCATAACGTTTTATTCATGGATTTTCATTCATGATTGAGTTAAAGATTATTTATGGTTTTTCACCTTGATAGTTTGTGTCATTGTTGTTGCTGGAAATCACTGATAAGCCAATGTTAAAAGATACATGTATACATTCCTAGAGACTGTCCTGTTATCTTTCTCTATCAGATTCATACAAAGTGTTGACTTCTTTCCCCAAGCCGTCCATGTTATCATCTATTGTGTGTTGCATACATGTTCAGTGGTACTGTTTATTAACCCTTTCCCAAACAATGATGACATTTGACCACTTTGTTGCAGACGACTTTAGAAAACATTGTGGAAAAAGGAGAAATTGATCGTTACAGGCAATTTTCCTTTTTCCCGCAAGGTTTTCTGCCCTATCAGAAGATTATTTCCCAATTTCATCACATTTTGAAATGTCGTCTGCAAACTCTTTCAATTTGGGACAGTTGAAAATTTGTTGTTTGGGAAAGGGTTAAGTCATGTAATGAGAATATTAATGTTAATGTAGGTTGCTTCTTTTATCAGTTTCAAACACAGACTTAATTTACACAGTAGCTGTGTTTATTAGGTCTTTGTTTCAAATTTTGTTATGAAAATTTCAGAGAATGATTTCCCTTTGCAACCTTTTTTTTATAATTTCTTTCTTAATTTTATTGTTTGTAATCATTTCTATATTGTGATTTACATTCATTATTTTTTTCCTTTCTTTATTTTGTATAATTATTTGTTTATTGTGGTTTCTTGTAATGCATTTATCACATGTTCTGCTTTTGTTCAAAGTAAAAAGTAAAGAGTTCAGTATAACAGGTTAGTGAATATCGCTTGAAAAGATTTATCACATTTTAATAGTCAATGTGGTCTAAATCTAACCCATTACCAAACGCCAAATTTTTGGCTGTCCCAAACTGAAAGAGTTTGCAGACGGCATTTCGAAATGTGATGGAATTGAAAAGCAATCTTCTGCTAGGGCAGAAAACATTGTGGGAAAAGGAGAAATTGCTCATCATGAGCAATTTCTCCTTTTCCCACAATGTTTTCTGAAGTCGTCTGCAACACAGTGGTTAAAGTTGTTATTGTTTGGTAATGGGTTAAGGCATACAGTTAACAACAGTTTAATTGTTACATACAAGATTTTTAGGAAAGCCGTTACATAACTGCAAAATTGTTGATATGGCATTAAACACCATAGATACAAACATATTTGTCTGCTGACACTACATTTAATATAGATTACTTGAGCCATTGGTCATTCAATAATTTTGAAAATGAAATGCATTCCCAGAAAAAGAAAAAAAACAGGATTTTTTTATTATGATACAAGGATTAAACTATTGTGACCAAAGAATAAACTGCTCATTTGGAGCATAAGTCACTGTAGTTTTTGAAGACAATTGCATGAAGTGAAACCATGTGGGGTTAATAGAGTAAAGGATTGATCCTATAACCAACATACCAGCAGACAACAAGTATTTAGTGTTACAAAAACGGCATTTTACTCGCAATACCAGATAAAAATCATCTCTAAAAAGGTGTTAATGGGAGTTACAAGCAAAATATCCTTTTGTCACAATATTTTTGTGAAATTTCTAGTGTAGGAGTTTCAAAGAAAGTCACTTTGAAATGAAGGAATAACCCTGGAAAGGTTCTCAAGTTGGGACAATTCAAACATTTATTAGTTAGAGCAAAGGGTCAAATCCTGAAGGAAGTTAGTTTGGAGGGGTTAAAGTCAAGTGGTATTGTATTCTGTTTAGGTTGTGATATTTAACTTCCGTCCTATTGTTGTGTCTTACCTTTTACATGTACAGAAATCTTTTGTGATGATCTTGCTTGTTTTATGCTTCCCAATATCAAATTAAGGTTGGTTTCTGACACAGGTCCCACAGGGGTCCTCTGCCAGTGTCATATGAACAATTTTAAAGTTTATGTTAAACACCATACAAAAAGAAGTTAAATGGAAGACACATTTCATACAAAGCACCCCCAGTAGAATTTTTTTTTTTATTAATTGATCCATTTTCATGTTGAGAGTTTCACATATGCATTTAGTTTTAAGTTTTCAAAAACTTTCTTGACCCAAGTACACATTTAAAGGAAAAGCCTTCGAGATAACTTTTTGTATTCTTATTTTACCTTTTAATAACTTGAAATAAGAAGCATCAGGACATTTAAAAAAGAAAGACCACATTCATAAAAGGCATATTATATCTACATCCATAAACACATTGTTTTAAGATCAATCACTGTTTATATTATTTTCTTTTATTCAACATGGTATAATGTATTCTGATAACAAATAAAATTTTCATTCCATTAAAATGTGTTATTCTTCACCTTCCCCATAATCTTTCTGCGGTGGTGTAACCGTTAGCGTCGGGAACTAGAGATCGGCAATCCCTGGTTCGATCCTTGCTGGCAATCAACCATGGAGTGTCCTTTGGCAAGATACATTTCCTAGTCTAGTACTGGTATGTCTTCCAGGGAATATTTACTGTAATACGCAAGAATGAGTGTTGTACAATAATAAGTAGAAAAGTCAATTAAAGAAGAAAAAGGTAAATTTAGTGTAGGGTATTGAGAAGGAATGAAAGCAATATAAGGATAATTTCTCATTGGAAACGAGTATCTGATAAACCCATTACCAAGCAATAACTTAATTTGACCACATTGCTGCAGACGACTTTGGAAAATATTGTGAGAAAAGGAAAAATTTCATGTAACGAGCAATTTTTCCTTTTCCCACCATGTTTACTGCCCTATCAGAAGATTATTTTCCAATTTCATTACAATTTGAAATGTCGTCTGCAAACTCTTTCAATTTTGGCTAGTCGAAAATTTGTTGTTTGGTAAAGGGTTAAAATGAGATATATCATTTTCTCAGGTCTTCTGCAGCAGAGGTAGCAATGCGAGATATTATGGAGTAAATAGGTTGACACTTTACCACCTAACGCCACATTTTTGCAACTTACAGCAGGCAACTTTCTTAAAGCATTGTGGCAAAAGGAGAAATTGCTTGTCATAAGCAATTTCTCCTTTTGCAACAATGCTTTTTCAATCTATTTAAATAATTATTATCAAAATAGCAGGACTGAAAGGTTTTTCACAAGTTTACAAAGTTTTCCTGAAGTTATCTGCTTCAAGTAAAAGAAAATTGACGTCTGCAAGTGGTAAAGAGTTGCTCTGCTGTGGGCGATATTGGTGCTGTGGTAGAGTATGCGCCTCGGTTCCCAAGGTTCCCGGTATGATCCTGTTTATGGCAAGATGAAAATGCCGGAACTAACCCACAAATCACAGGGATTATACTATACATCCAGTCATGGAGAGCGAGTAAAATAAGCTTCAACCTGGCGCCACAATCGATGAAAAATAAATCAGTTTAAACTGAACTGCTCTACTGCAGTTAAACACATCAAACAACATCGTGAAAAGAGGAGAACCTTCATTTAGTAGCATCATAAAATATCACCGATTTGCTACCAATAACCTTCGCATTGTGCACAGTATTCTTTGGAACGTCCACCATATCTCCCGGTTTCAGTACGGCTGTTTCCCCGAACATCGAAAACTGAAACTCTCCGCTCACAATGGAATCCTTTTTTGAGACCGAATGGGTGTGATCGGGAAAGTTGGTACCTGGCCCAAACTCATACTGTGTGAAAGTGTATCCCTTTTGACGAAGCTTCTTCTCCATATTTTCTGCGCAAAGTTGTCCATCCCTCGATTCATCCCACTTTTCGATTGAAATTGTTTTTGACATAATGTGATTTATAGATGCGGTTTGTTTCAACCCCAGGTACAGAATCTTTTTAATTTATTTTTAAACAACACTCTTTTCTGTATTTCCCCACTATTCAGTCAATGTTTTATCTGAAACATGAAATAAAACGGATTTTCTAATATGTTTCGATATCGGAAACATCAAATTAAACAGATTTTGTTTACTTATTCAGAGCACAACTAGGCACAAATTGTTCCGCTCTTTATATACCTCTTTAAGTAATCTAAATTGCAACTAGATAGCACATTATCATAAAGTATTCAATTTCTTTTTTATTAATTGGTAGAAACTATTGTGACAAAAAGGAGGAACTGTTCATTTCGAGCAATATCTTTTGTCATAATTGTTCAATAATTATCTGCTTTAGATGTGAAAAAATGTGTTTTTTATCAAATGGAAAGTGAAACCAAGTTATTTCTTCTCAATCATTTGTAGGGACTTAAATGAAACCTGTAATCAAATTGGCAGAGACATAATAAGATAATAAATCCATTGTGATTAAATGAAGTTTTGCTCATAAAAGGCAAAATTTCTTACTTCACACTATGTTTTCAAATATTATCTGCAGAAAGATGTATCAAATTGTATATTTTTTTGCTTTATTTCGACATTTGGTTTATAAATTAAAAGTTCAAGCATTTTTTTTTTTTCTCTTTTATACCAACAACAGGCTTCTTTTCTATTCCTATCAATTATCATCATCATTATCAATGAGTATAACCGACCTACTTGTTTGTATGGTGTTTACCACTTTATCAATAACTTTCAAGTTATGTAACGGCTTTCCTGGATCCAACAGTACTAGGTTAGGGCTTGGAAGTGACTTGTCAAAGGTCAATCCCACAAAACCAGAGGTGTCAGTGGGGCTTGAACCTGGAACCAGCGAGTTGTTAGTCTGCCAACATAACCACATGGCCATGCAGAACCATAACCCCCCTGTGTAAGGTAAGAAAGATGTGTCTTGCCCAAAGACACTCTGCAACTTAATCCAAAAGTAGACATTTAAACTGACAACCAGAATAAATACCTTTGCACTAACTGAGCAACAAGGAAGTTAATTTGACAATTCTTATTGCTGAGCAAGTTCTCTTTTTGAAGTCATGATTCCAAATGATGCAGATAGAGGTACTTTTATGGGGTCAAATTAGTTTTGGGTTCGAGCCTAAAACTTAGTGCATCTATCTTTCAGGTTTACTTAAGTAGAATGCTTTATCTGAATGAATCAACTTCAATGAGACTATGGCAGGTGCACCCAAACAAAGTAGTTGTAAGTTAAGTTCAGCAAATAGAGCATAATACTTTTGTATTTCGGGGCCGTGTGTTCAAGCCCCATACTGGGTAAACTACTGCAGAAATGGCTGGTGGCACCTAAAGGTTTTAAAATGAGGAGAGGCGTATAGCGTGTGGGCCAATGTGGGAAAGACCAGCCATCCATTAGGCTTAATTGGTGATGTTGTGGGTTTGAACCCACACTGGGTACACCATTCCTTTATAGTTCAACTAAATAATGGTTGGTGGCAGTGGAAAACTCCAAGAATGCCTAAAGGTGGCCTAGAGGTTAATGTGATAAAGGAATGTCGTGTTTGGGGCAAGACAAGCCATCCGGCTAGCTCAATTGGTAGGCTTCTAGTGTTGATGAGGTTGTGGGTTCGAGCCCCACACCGAGGGCATTTTTTCCTCTCATCTTTATTTTACAAAGATTCTGAATCAACTGCTTTAACACGTTGTATCACAGACAAATATATTTTCAGGATCAATACACTGAGTCATTGCATGAAAATTCATATTCTTGGAATCTATGCCTAGCCTTTACGGTCGGTGACAGTTCAATGAAACTCATGCATGCGTGACTCAGTCAAAAAAGTAAACAAAAAAGTTATCTCCCTTCGCCGATTAAGTCTGAAAATATCAGCACTTGCCCCCATTGTGAAGAAATTGGCAACCATGGAAAGTTTATTGATGGGATGGAACAGTATTTGTTTAATCAGTTACCATCAGTAAATTCACCGACACTAAACATAAACTATTTATTGAACGGCAAACCTACTTCGCCTTTTATGGCAATCATCGAAAAGTTTGATCATATCGCATGGTTACCGTCTTGTCAGAAGTTATTATCGAAAGCCGGGGACCATTCTTTCTCAGTGCGCATGAGTATTCTTTATTTCCTGTTTCCTACAACCGGAAAACTAGGAGGGCGTTAATAAAGTTATTTCCCTCTCCTATTCCTTATTTCTGAGCTGACTGTAGAACAAAAGGTAATTAGTGCACTTTAATTACAAGTAAAAGCGTTTGCTACGTTCGAAGAACGAGTTTCTGTGTTTCAGGCAATGATAATTGGTTCCAACAAAGAGGCGTGAAGTTGCCATGTTCGCTTCCGTATTTATAAATAGTCTGTTTCCGTGTTTCAATTTTGAACTTGAGTTGCTTTTGTCTTTGGCGTGCACGGTTTTGAGATTATGATCGTATTTAGCTGGTTTGTTTTATGATTTTAATTGACTACATCGATGATTTTTTAGGCTGCCAATCAGTCCCTGAAAATAGTTAGACTTGAAGAGGCCAATGCCAAATTAATCTTTCTCTTTTAACCAATATCAAAGTACTGAACATCATGAATTAAACCAAGAAAAACAATCAGGAATCTTGCCGTATAATTATTTGCAAAAGAACCCTTTCCATTTTGATATCAGATAAGAGTGCTATTTATTGCCTGGTGAAGGGGGAGTATATCAGACAGTTTCCCATTGTAGATAAAGAGAAGAATGAGATAAAAAGCGAGACCATCAACTAATAATATCATTTATCACAGCACTTTGGTTTGACATGAATAATATCTTTTTCAGATTTCAAGATGGCATTTAAGATGAGAACAAGCAAATTTCGCCATGTATTCGGCAAGGAGTACAAAAAGGACCAATGTTACGATGGTATAAGGCTTACCAAAGTGTCTGCTGAAACAAAATTCTGTGCTGTCAACCCAAAGTTTTTGGCGATTATGAGCGAAGCTGGGGGTGGAGGGTCTTTCTTGGTACTTCCACTGGCTAGGGTAAGTATTTTTTTTAAATATGACAGGGGGAGGGGGTAATGATGTATATCTTTCTTTTGTAGTAATAGTATCAGTTTTTTAGGGATCTTGAATAGCTAATAACTTAATGTGGTGGATGGACATTTCATTAGGAGGTTCAAGGGTTCAGGCCCCACCAGCTTTGAAAGTTAAGTGGAACTTTCATCTGGCAGGACAAGTCAACTTGCTTTCTTAATCTTGAACTAATTTGTCATATGCTGTGGGAGTCCCAGTCACTGAGGTGGTCTAGTTATTGTGAATCCAAGGAAAGCTTTAATAAAACTGAGAAATTGCTGACACTGCATTTATCCTATATAAAAAGTGTTTTTTCAATGACCTGAAATAATTTTTTCCCTTCCTCCTATACATTAATATAGAAACACATTTTATCCATTTTTCTTTACAATTTTGGTTATTATTTAGGGTTATTTATTTGTTCTTGATTCCTTAAATGAAAGAAATCAAGCAGCTTTGAAATTTGGCAAGTGAAAGGAAATATTGTTCATAATGAGATCATCATCTTCGTCACAATGTTTTCAAATGCTTCCATCAAAGGATTTCACAGATGTTTGTTGATTAAGAAAATTAGGTTTTAAAGAGTATATATTGAGTGTTCAGGGTATTACATGACCAAGTGGTTAAGGGAGTGGACCATAGCGTGTGTGTCTGGGGTTTGAGGTCAACTAGCACTGCTCATTTCGGGGGAATTTCCTTTGGCAAGTTACTTCAGAGCCATAGCCTAGTGAATCCAAGGAAAGCCACAGTATAACTGAAACATTGTTGACACAATTGTAATCCCTCTACAAAACAAATAAGTGTTCAAAGCAAGACTACAGGAAGTGTCCCACAGGGTTTTTCCATGACCCTTGTGATTTATGGTAATTTAGGAGACTTTTGATTCCATATGTATGATAATATGAATGGAAAAATAATGATATTTGCAGGATATATTCAGGATTTGGGTTTAGTTTAAACTTGGTTATTTAACATCGATTGTGACAAAATTGTGAAGCTCATTATAATTACTCTTTAAATTGACTGCTTCCTGGTTGACAGGTTGCACAAAACCAGGACTTGCACGAATTTGTGGGTTACGCGCCGATTTGTGGGTTTTTCCTTTGCATCATTAACTATGTAAGTTGGGGTCAAGGGAAACCTTGTAATCCTCGCCCTAATAAAGGAGTTGTTATTGTCTTGAGTTGAATCCTTTGTACTAAGATAAAGCTAGATGGTTAGATTGGGAAGTGGATGATTAATACATCCTTGTAATAAGGGCAGGAAATTGTCAATTTCTGGTTGTACTTTACCTTTTACTATATTTAACCAACTCTTTACCACCTGCAGGTGACATTTCTTTTTTACAGACGACTTTAGCAAAGCTTTGTAAACATGGGAAAAAACATTCAGTTTTGCTTTTGTGGATCGTGAAAAGAATGAAAATGCCTAGTGTCAAAAGGAAAAATTTCTTGTCACAAGCAATTTCTCCTTTTGCCACAATACTTTTTGAAAATCGTCTCCTGCAAGATGCAAAATTGTGGCATTAGGTGGCAATCAGAACTACTCGGGTTTTTCCGTGAGCTGTGAAATACACCTCTGATATAAGTGTAGGGTTACAATTTTTCAGGTAAATCGGCTTCCGGCAATTAACACATTTCCTAAGCGTGCACGTTACATAGTTCAATGTGTATGGAAGTACTGGACATCCTTTTAAATCATTTTTTTATCAGCAACTTATACTAAATGGCAAAATTGTTGTTGTGACATGTATAGTTGTTTCCTCAATCAAATTTAAGGACTTTTTAGATTTCACATATAAGATCTATTTTTAAAAACGAAAATAAAGTGACGTCATTCTCGCGGGAAACAATATGGCGTCATCCCTATTACTTCAGAGGTGTTTTCATTGGATAAACCCGATGTGTTCAGATTGATTAGGTGGTTATGTGTTAATGAATAGGGACCTTTCCTATGATTAAAACTTAATTTTATAACTGCAATTGTCATTCTGACTTTTCTCTATCAGGGCTGAATACCTTAACAAACAAATGGGCCACGTCACGCGAAAAGGGGCGCTCAGACATAGCAAACAGTGTAGCCCCAGACCAGCCGCCACGTCACTGACGTGGCTGCTGGTCTGGGGCAACACTGTTTTCCATCTTAGAGGACATCCAGTTATACCTTTAAATAAATACAAATGATAACTTTCGTGACTAGATGCTGGAATAATAGCGCAAAGAAAGAGCTGAGTCAGCGGTTTTTATTTATGTCCGAGTGCCCCTTTTCGCGTGACGCGGCCCAAATATTCAATATTAATCACCAATTTCAGTGTTAATTTTAGAAATGAAATTCTCTTAGTCTTACCTTTTGAAAGTTTACAGCATTTAGCAATTTTAAACAATTATTGAGACATACATCAGTGTTGATTTTAGAAATTAAGGTTATCATGCCCTCTTGGACACACATCTTTTGAAACTATGTGTCCAAGGGTAAAACTATGCATCCAAGTACCAATGATCCAAGCTATAAGATCATGTCAGATAGTATAACACTTGTTATTAATGATAATCTTAGCTTAAATGACTCAAAACAATACAGATTTGATAGAAAGAAAGCATGAGACAGCATGCTTTATGATGTTTACTACATTGTAAACATTACTTGTGCTGATGAGAATGCTTCCGGCTGGACACATATCTTTTGATATGATGTGTCCCCAGCAATTTCAATGTGTACATGTATATGACGCAGGACTCAGAGGTAAAATTATCACTGCCCATTTCTATTTCAGACTGGTAGAGTGGAGAGGGATTGTCCACTTGTTACGGGACACTCTGCAGCCATTATTGACATAAAATGGTGCCCGCACGATGACAACATTATTGCGAGCGCGTCGGAGGACATGACGATAAAAATGTGGGAGATTCCCGACGACGGCCTTTTGACCAACATGGACGAGGATGTCTGTACACTGTCGGGCCATCAGAAACGTGTTAACCTTATAGAATGGCATCCAACGGCCCAGTTTGTGCTCATCAGTTGTGGTAAGATCCTAACGTATGCCTGTGTGTGTATGTCAGATTCCATTTAAGAATGTCATATTTCTGTTAAACTAATTTCCAAAGATCTTTTTTCGATAGGTAAATTAACCCATTCAAAAGTTTATTTCCCATTGCATTTTAGTGTGTGCCCTATTAATAAAGTTTTATCATTTTGATAGAATTTTGACAAAAAAGTTTCCTTTCAGATCTTAAATGGAATCTGTGGAATGTATGTTCATACCTTTTTTTCTCTTGTCAATCAGAAATTCTTGTTACACTAAGTTGGTAGGATTATGGTCTTATGCCTGCTTCAACAGTATTTTTGTCATTACATGTCATTAAGTACTTCTATCCATTCCCATAGTTTTTCCAAACTAGTTTCTTTCCAAGTTGTTTACTGCTTTCCCACAAGAGCATTCTTAGCTTTTTGACTTTCCGTGATATTGGATTTGTTTAACTGGTCCAATTTAAAACCAAACACAATAGTAGACGACGGATCACGGATAAGTGCCTTCACAGAGAAATGCCCCCTCAAACATTTTTAACTGGGCGGAGAACTGCCCTCCTACTAGAATTTAGGGGGCGGAGAGGTCCCCTCTAGTCAAAACTGATGAGTGATGACATGAATAAGCCCTCCTTGGTGGTGTTTCCCCTAAAAATGATAGAATACACTTCTTCAAGATGACTTTTCCTCATGTGCAGTAACCAAAGAAAAAAGAACAAAAATCGTCAATGTTCATTATATGCTCAAAATGTTTTCGCAACTGAGTTATATTTTATCCTCTCTTTTTCCCACAGTTCAGACAAACAGCGACAATATTCATAAACTAGCAATAACATGCAATCATATACAAAGTTTAAAATGATTGGTTTGCTTGTTCTTGTATATGACTCGCTTAAGTATGATAAAATGTTGCCTGCTCTTTTCAAAGGTAACAAGTTCATACTCAGTGATTAAAAACAGTCCGGACCCCCAACTAAAGGATGGCCGTATGCTCTGCTCAAAATGCAAACTGTTTCTTAAAGTCCCTTTAAAAATTTGGTTAAAAATATTCTAGAAACTTTTACCATTAACATGTATTACGCCTTATTTGCAAAAGTTGCAAGTACTTGTACAAAAAGACAAATTAGTATGGATTTCATTGAGCAAAGTTTCAAATTGCTTCTACAGGGGGGCTAGTATCCTACCCTGCAGATTTAGTGGAAGGGCATTTCTCCGCCTCCTTGAAATTAGGGGGCACTTCTCCGGGAGGGCACTTCTCTGGGAGGGCACTTCTCCGGGAGGGCACTTCTCCGGGAGGGCACTTCTCCGGGAGGGCACTTTTTCGGATACAATATATCAGGGGTTTCATTAACATTTGTAGTAAGAGGGTGATTTGCAAAAGCAGGCGGGGTTTTGGGGCACCTCATCAGAAGACTTATCATAAAACTGGTCAAAGTTGCCTGGGGGAAATCCCCGGCCCCCACCTCTTAATGAAACTGTTTCCTCTGTTATATAGTCTGAATGATATATTGGAGTAGAAAAAATTGTGATAAGGGAGATATTATTTGTCACAAGTAAATATCCTTAGATGATCCATTAATATTTAGAACACATATTTAGACCCACATTGGGACATGTTGCTAACTATTTTGTATGTTCTATTATTTGTGTATATTTCAGGCCTTGATAACATAATAAACCTGTGGAACTGCGGGGATGCGACTGTTATACGAAGCTATGACGTTCCAGACATAATCTACAGTCTATCATTCAACTATGACGGAACCAAGTTTGTCACAAGCTGTAAAGATACCAAGATCCGAGTCTTCAGTACTTATGAGGAGAAACTAGAGACAGTATGTAATGTTCTTTGATATAAATTCACCAAGTCGGTAGCTTGTCCAACATAGGAAACATGGATCCTTAGCTCAATACCAGCTCAACAAATATTTTCCAAAGATTAACACTGAACTCTTTGCAATATGTTTTATTGTATTATACTTTCACCTCTGATCAATGTGATATGCATAATATTCCCCCCCCCCCCCCCATATTTTTTATAGCAAATTACCTCCAATTCCTGGATATGATTCCTTAACCCTTTACGGTATATAGCGCCTTTCGCGGCCTTATCGAATACCGTATAAAACCCTTTTCGCCGTTATACCTATTACCGTATAAAACCTATTTTGACGTTCTATCGATGACCGCATAAAACGCTTTTTGACAGCTGAAAAATTGATTCTACTTTAACCCTTAATTTCATACCTTTAAACACACGTCACTTTCTCCAAATTTCATTTTCCTTTAAAATAAATATGTGTTCTTTCATTTCTGATGATAAAATCGTAGGGTCAAAGTTTAAACTTTTGCTCTAGAGAGAATCATTTGATAATGGTCTCACGACACCCTTATGAAAATAACGCTATCAAATTGAGATGAAGGGAATTCAAATTGCCAACCCAATCAATGAGAGGTCTTCAATATCCAGTCATAAAAGATGAAAACAATGCCGATTTGTAAAGTCTCGATAAGGATTTCATGCAATTCTTTAGAAACTTAACACATTTCTAAAAATACTATCCAATTAAAACGAGAGCATATTGCACGTGACCTTAAAGGAAATTTTGTTCTAGTCGTCTTTTATTCTTTGAGAAAATCTATTAGATGAATGGAAAATGCATTAATTGGGGTTTGATTAACAGTACCCCAATCAATAACAATTATCGGAGATAATCCTGTGCAAATAGGTACCCAGGGTGACTGATTATGTATGCAATAATGGTCTCCGATAATCGGATGGTTTATACTTATGGTGTCACTGATAAGCCTTATCTCTATACCTTAAAGGGTTAAGTTTATCATTTTTTATGCACTATTCCATATATAAGGGTTCGCTTTAAATACCATACAAACAAAACAATATACAGTGAAGCCTCGTTTATCCGGACCCCGATTAACCGAATGTCTCGCAATCCGAACGAAATTGTAAGGGAATGGAATTATTTGACCAATTTGTTGCAGACAACTTTTGAAAACGTGGGAAAAGGAGAAATTGCTCGTGACGAGCAATTTCTCCTTTTCCCACAATGTTTTCTGCCATATCAGAAGATTATTTTTGAATTTCATCACATTTTGAAATGTCGTCTTCAAACTCTTTCAATTTGGGACGGTCGACAATTTGGCTAAAGTGTTATGAGTATACACGTGCATACAGACCGTTTATGTCTTAATATGTATAAGAACATGCTTTAATTCAATAGTCCGGATGAATCGGTAATCCGGACATTTTGTTGGGAACGGATGTGTTCGGATTAACGAGAACTCACTGTACAAAGGGTAAAAAGACCCTCAAGGTTGCATTAATCAAGGGAAAACCCGAATAGCATGATTAAAGGTCTTTTTTAGGTTCATTTGAAACCATAGTGACTAAAGGACAGTGTAGAGTCCCAAGTTTCTTTTATTTAGTTTGGATTTAACCCTTAGATTGCTGGGTAATTGTTAAAGAATTGAGTTTTGTGTTGTCTGATTTCAATATTTGAATATTTGCTTGATTTTAATGAGGAAATATACTCAGAGAAGCAAACAGGTTAGATCACAGGCCAGCCGCCAATTTACTCGGCAGCTGGTCTGGGTCCAACCTGTTTGCATAAGCATAAATATGGTTCCAGCACAATAAGGGTAAAGATGGTTTTTTTCTCTGTAGGAATTCAAGGCTCATCAATCTACAAAACCAGCGATGTGTGCCTTTGCCAAGGATAACAAAATTATAACAACTGGATTCTCTAGGACTAGTGAGAGACAGTACACTGTGTTTGATTTGGTATGTATACTTTCTTTCTCCTCCCTTATCTTTTGGATGAATTTGTGGTAAATACTCAACTTTAAAATGATACTTTTTAAAACTTTAAGGAGTTCTCGAAGAATTATCTTTTAAACAAAAAAATACTTAAACAGGTAAGGTTATCTATTTTCAAGTATTTAAACAAAAAACCTTCACAAAGCTCTTTCTAAATAGGCAATCCCAAATGAATATTCTAACCTGTCAGATTGGGATGGTTTTAGAAGGATTGTGCTTAAGCCACTATTGTTGATTGAAATCCTTCTTTGCCTACAGGGGCCTAAGTATTTATACAAGAAACTTTTCAATGTTGGTATATGTGAAACTGATTTAAAGCTCTATCAAAATAAAAAACAATCCAAAATGAATATTCCTTACTGTCCAAATCCTGTCAGTTTCTGACATTTTTAGAAGCTTTTCGCCCATACACAAAGCCTCTATTGTTGATTGAAATCCTTTACCTGTAGGGGGCCTTTCACTTTGCCAAATACAAGTATCAGCAAATTTTGTCAAAAAAATCAAGTAGTTCTTGGTGAATTCTTATAGATCCATTTCTTGTGTGATTCATATTAGATAACTTTTATAATTGTGCCACATTCTGTGTAAAGTATTGTATATGTCTGTTTTTGTTGTTTCCTCCAGGATAACAATAAACAGATTTGTTTGCAAAATATTGGCCAATATAACCATACTTTGAACATTGAATATGATTATTAATAAGGTTTATATATGTTTCCTCTAGGATACAAACGAACAGATATGTTCTGAGAACATTGACCAAAACAACGGTGCTTTGCACATTGAATATGATTACGACACAGGCCTCATCTTTTTGTGGGCCAAGGTAAGAATGATTTATTGCTATTATAGTAACTCAACTTGTAGCCATTTGCTTCATTGGCAAAACATAGGCAATATTATCCAACCCACTCTTTTCAATAGGATTTTATGATTGGTCCAATTTAAAACCAAATACAATTGACAATTTGTCAAACATTGAAAAACTGCAGTTCCTATATGATCGAATGAAGAATCTTTTGTTATAAAGTAGCTCAATATAAGGAAACGGCTGAACTCCGTATTTTGTTTGCATTATGTTTTAAACGTGTTTGTTTCTTATAATTGATGTTATTTATTACTTTACAGGCTATGTATATTTCTAGAGTCTGTTGCTATTTGCGAGAGCGGAAAATGGGCTCACACATATGAAGCATAAAAATTAATAAACAAGAAAAAAGAGCTTTTAAAGAATGAGAGAGCATTTGGATAAAGTAGAGTTGTTAAATTCATTATTCAATTATTCAATTAATGAATGAAATATAACTTTTTATTTGGATATAATTTAATCAGTAGCATTATATAAACTTGCCTTTTATTCTCTTTCCTACAGGGTGACAGTATAATACGACTGTACGAGATCACAGGGGAGGCTCCATACATGCATTACCTTAACCTGCATCAGGCCAAGGAAGCCCAGCGAGGAATGGGATGGATGCCCAAACGGGCTCTCAAAGTGTTAGATTGCGAAATCATGAGGTAGTCTGGGCTTTTTCATGTTATCCTGTAGTTTTTTCTTCAACTCAAATGCTAAGGCCACCAAGGACGTTGTATCAAAGACATTGTTAGGCATTATAGGCAACCTTTCCTCATTACCTCATGTTGTAGGCGCTCATAGAGAAGATTCTAATGTACAAACAACACAGGACCTTTATCAAAACAAGAAAAGTCATGTGTTAATCAGGGTTTTTAATGATAATAACCCTTTCATTCCGACTCCAGATTGAATGATAAATGCAGGTGGAATTCAGCGCTATTTCACGTCATATAATACAAGAGGGCCTCTATGGCCTAGTAGATAGAGTACAGTGGTCCGTTTTACTAAACAAGTTATGGAAAATATTTGCGTAAGTCATAAATGATAAACATGAATTGTATCTTCAATGGAAGTACACTATTGCAATGTGACACGTCATTGGAAGCATCTCGGAGAGATGATTCCAATAATGTGTTACTTTGCAATAATGCTTCGCCCAATATTGAAATAAGAGGAATTGTTGTTTTGGACTTACGCAAATCTTAAGCGTAAACTGTTTAGTAAAACTGTACCCAGAACTTGAAATCACATGACTCCTTTCCATGTGAGTTTACATCCCAGTACCCACATTTTGGATTTCCATGAGAAGCAGTTTCCCAACTGACTTCAAAGTAATGATGGTTTGTACATAGTTTGACCAGCTCTTATGGGCAGATAAGTTTGGATCGGCCTCCATTATTACTTTCCCAGGAATGCAGTAACGTAACTGAGAAATTATTGACACAGTATTAAAGCTAACTTAAACAAACAGCTTTTCTAAGCAATGATAAGTACACTTGTCACAGATATAATTGACTTTATTTTTCTAAGTTTCTTTTAACCCTTTCCCAAACAATAATGGCATTTGACCACTTTGTTGCAGAAGACTTTAGAAAACATTGTGGGAAAAGGAGAAATTGCTCGTAACGAGCAATTTTTCCTTTTCCAACAATGTTTTCTGCCCTATCAGAAGATTATTTTCCAATTTCATCACATTTTGAAATGTCTGCAAAATCTTTCAATTTAGGACAGTTGATAATTTGGTGTTTGGTAAAGGGTTAACATAAATTGATTGATAATTTACCTATTTTCCAGATGCTACAAACTTTGGAACAATGGTCTATGTGAAGTTATACAATTCACTGTACCTAGGAAGGTAAGAATTAAAGATTTAGCTACAGAGTGTGGACATGTAATAAAAATTTCTTTGTCTGTAGGTATAGTTTTTCCGCTATCTAAAAAGAGTGTAATATAAAATGCAAAAAGTCCTCACACAATTTTGGATGAAGAACAATTAGACTCAATTGGAGTCAGCCAGATTGTGACTTACTTAACTTTAAGGCCTTCATTGAATATTTACTAAACCCTTTCCAAACTCAAAATGACATTGATTATTTAAAAGTATACTAGCGCTAAAAGAAATCTGCAAAACTTTGATGTTTCAAAGTGTTATTTACACAAATTGTGTAGCAGACAATTTGACTTCATTGTTTACATTAGAGCTTTGTATAAAAATAGTGATGACTGCTTGGAAAAATGAGCCGCGATCACCTGGATAGAAATGCCACGCAATTCTCACAAAAATGCTGTCACTTATCAAATACAACGATGCGAATATTCATAATGGAGAATTTCTCAAAGTTTAAAGAAATTTACCCGGCAATTCTTGAATGACTTCGGGTTTTTTTTCCTTATTGTAAGCATCATATGAACAGGTTACTGTATCAGCTACTCTTTATAAGGGAATTTAACTTATTTCTAAGTTAATTGTCAACTATTCTAGAACTTAAGAAATTTTTCTATTGCTGAGCGCAATTTATTTATAAAGAACCTCTTTCATGTGTTTACAGTCAGATTTATTCCAAGAGGATCTCTATCCAGACACAAGGGGAACTGAGCCAGCGTTGACGACAGAAGATTTCATCGCAGGCAAGATCAGTGAGCCATCCTTGGTAAGGCTTGTCATATATAACCATTCTGGTACCAAATAATCAAAGAAAGTCAACTCAGTATGTTGTTCTGGCGCCTCTCCTTCAGGGGTCAAATTCTGAATTTGATGGATTGGGGTTTTCATTAAATGCAACAACTCTCCAGCAGTAAAATGTTTTTCTTCATCAACTATGAGCTTAGCTGAGGATTATTATTGAAATACTGATGATCTAATGTAAGACTTCGAGAAATCTAGACAAGGTAAGATCTTAATTTATATGAGGGCTACTTAGTGGGTTGATTTATGGAATGCTGATTGTTCTGTCTTGCATGACCTGCCTGTATCGGAAAGAAATCTTGGTGAATTCTTCCATCTATAGTGAACTGAGCTCAGATTCAACTGAAACATTATTGATGTCATGTAAAACCCTGGCAAAATTAACAAACTGAATTTGGATATGACTTTTAAAATCTTCCTTCATTAAAAACTTACTTTCATGCATCTTCCATTGAATGTTTTAGAAAGCACTGTGACAATAGAGTTAATTGCTTTTAATGTGCAATTTATTATTTTGTGACAATAGTTTCTACCCAATATCACAAGGAAAATGATGTTAATTTCATGCTTTTTTTTTACAGTCAGCTGTTTATTTCAGATTTGACTTGTCACAAGTTGGCAGAAAGAGGAATGTATTAAAGAAATAAGTTTTGAAAAATTAAACAAACACTCTTGTCTACTTACTAGATATCGCTTAAACCTGAAGGCGTAGGGGAAACAAAGAAGGAAATGCCAAAGAAAACAGGGCTTCTTAAATCAAAAACTGCCGTAGCCAAATCCCAACCAGCCAAGGTTCAACAACAGCCCCCGAAGCCTACCCCGGCAAAACCGGTCGAGAAATCCCAGTCAAACGGACCGTCTGAGCCAAGCGTGCCAGTGTCAGTGCAAGCACCAGCTAAAACAGGGCCTGCATTACCCGCGGTAAGTAAACAGGACTTAAAAATAGCAAGTACAATAAAGTTTGGGAACAATCAGAGAGGGAGGGGAAGAATTACATGTCTTCAGGACAGCTGGGTTATGATTCAGCAAAACCTATTTTGTGGGAATTCATATGGTGCTTTCCATGATTGCCAACAATATAGGGTTCTGGTGTCTTATCTGTTTAAGCCTTAACCTCACTTTTATTCTTCTGCTGCATGGAAGCCTAAAGAGTTGTATATAGAGAATAGATGGTTGGTGTCGTGAATCGGAAATGTTATCGGGCAAGGCTTAGGAATATTATCCGGTGAGCCGAAGGCGAAACAGATAATAATCCGAAGCCGAGCCCGATAACATTTCCCATTCAAAGACATCAACTATCTATTCTATTTATCCAGTTACCTTTATGTATTCTTTAAAAGAAAAAAAGATGAAAATAAAACACGAGAAAATTTTTTAAGCACAAAAATAAGAAGAGAATGATGTAAATATGACGTCATGTCGTTCTTATGACGTCATGATTCGTCACGTGCATGTATTATATGGCTAGTGCCGGATATCACAAATGTTATACGGCACCTAGTTATCGGTCCCAAAATGACACAAGTGACAGGATAATGTTTTTTATACAGCTATCCAATTATCATTTCTCTTCTTTTCTTGGACATGAGCTTCTTTCTTTTCGCGGGAAGATAACTCTATGTAAACTTTGATGAATTTACTCTTCACTTAACCCTTTTTCTGATGGAGATTTCTTTCCAATCTATATAGGCAGAGTATATTTGATGAACGTCATGAATGGTCTTGCATGGCCCAGTAGATAAGTTGGCGGACTTAGAACTTGGTAGTCCCAAGTCCGAGCCCACAGACACCTCTGGTTTCATAGAAGTGACCATTGGCAAGCCACTTCAGAGCCCTAACCTAGTACTGGTTCTTACTAAACATAATAGGATTTTAGACCAATATCGCTTTATGATATTATTTGTTTATAGATAAACAAAATAGCAATTTGGAATCCATTTTGACTTTGATATTGAGAAGAAACAATTGTAACAAAAAGTTAATTTTGTTCAATAGCAATTTTATTCTTTTTGTTCTGCTGTTTTGTTTTGTTTTCTCGAAAATCTTCCGCAAAAGATTTATTAAAGAGATGTATTATGGTGGAGTAAGGGGTCAAATTGATATCAAAAGGAGAAGTTGCTTCGTTTCTGTAATTCCTTCCCTCACTCATTCTATGTTAATTTATTATTATTCAATTCATTACTTTGATTATCTTGTACAATTTGATATAAGTGCATGAAAATTCTACCGTATAATCTTTTGACATTTATAAGAGCTCAACAGTCATTTGAAAATGATGAAAGGATTTCAAAAAAACACATATTTGCTTATGCAAACTTTAAAAAAAAACATTGTTATATGGTGGAATTTATCTATTGCTTTAATGCTTTCCTAAGAATGTGGTTGAGGGTTCAATGCAAGACTATAGTAAGAGCTTCATGTTTGTGAAGGACTTACTATATCCCTGCATTGTTAGGGTCCTACATGTTTGTGTAGGACTTACTATATCCCTGCATTGTTAGGGTCCTTCATGACCCAGTGGTAAAGGTGGTGAGTCAAGCCTAGTACTGGTGTATCCAGGAAAGCCTCTATATAACTGAGAAATTGTTGATATGTCATTAAACACAATATGTGATAAGTTGTTTATAGATGTCACTGTTTGATATTCTATAATCTGTAGATTTTGTATTGTATTCATAAATGTGAATATATTGTAATTATATGAATTTTAATTGTTTTGACACAGGAGTTTATTATCAAACCTTTGCCGTGGGTAGTTCTTAAAATTAAAACCTTGAGGTGGATTTGAGTAAATATAACGGGAAGTTAAAAAATATTATTTCTAATTTTGAAACGGAACAATTATAGTAGCTTGCTCTGAGTTGTGGGTATTCACAAAATACCAACAGCACAAGTTTTTTATGAATAATTGTTTTAGAAATATAAAATTCCAATTACCTACTGCAAAGGATATTAGATGATTAATTGATAATGTTTTAATAATCTTACATTGAATTAAAATGCTATAATTAGCTCCCCTTGCCTGACTGTCAACAACTGGATAATCCCCCACAAAAGCATCGTGATTCTGACTTTTGGTGTGAACCCATCAATTAATGAGTGGTATTCCCTCTAGACCCCAAACATAGGGGAACCCTCTATCTAGGAATAAATCAGGGGTGGCAAAATCTATTGTTTCTGTTCCCCAGCTTGTCCTAAAGCCTCCACAGACAAGTTGTTTTTACATAGACATACTGGGTTGTCATTAAGAGCCGGCCGTCAGGCAATTTGATCACATCAAAGGACTTTTTGGTCGGCTCAAATAATGAAAATATGATAGGTGGTCATAAGTAACTCCTTATTTTTGTTGGGTGTTTGCTTCATTGGCCTCCTCAAGCATGAATTTTGCCTCTTAATCAAAATATTTATGACAACCCTGACATACTTTATAACCATTATACGGCCAAGTCAAGGGTTCAATGCAAAACTATAGTAAGTGCTTCACAAACATGAAGCACTTACTATAGTCTTGCATTGAACCCTCGAAGTGCTGGAAACGATTTGTCGTCAACGAAAAAGTAAATCATAATCAGATTTTGCCACCCCTGGAATTTAATTTGATACTGTATACTACAACCTCTATAGTTACTATAGTGCATAAATCAATGAGTGGTTGTATCCATCAATGACAAACATGGCAGCATAATACATTCTAACTTGTGTTAAGCAGCCACCCTTTTAAGCAGCCAACCTGCCTTAAACAGCCACTACAGAAAGTCCCATTGTTAGATTTATAGTGTAAATCAAATTGTGCTAAGCAGCCAACCTGTCTTAAACAGCCAATTTACTCTGTCCCATAGGCTGGCCTTTTAACACAAGTTTGACTGTATAATGAAATACTGTTGATGTGACGTTAAAACCTAATCAAGCTATACGAGATTTATAACCCTCCTCCAATTTTTCTCCCACCAGGACTTTGATCCCCAGGCGTTAATGGATGATATAAGAAAGCTTAAGCTGATTGTTAAGGCGCATGAGAGACGAATTAAAATGTTAGAAGAAAAATTAACTCAGTACGAGGCGAACACTTCGGAGGAAGAAGAGGCGGCAGCATAAAATGTATTACGAAATGTTCGTTTTTTATGGCGCGTGTACTGGATCATAACTGGCAAAACCTTCCATTACAAATAATCGTTTTATTTTGTGCATATTCATAGGCTACTACTTTTGACAACTTTTGTAATTTAGGTTTCTGCATGACCCTGTGGTTAAGGTTGTGGATTTGTAACCTCAGTCTTGAACTAGTTGTGGTACTCTGCAGGGCACTGTATTTAAGTTGAAGGACTCGTTACATGGAGGTCCTAGGTTCAATCGTCACCAGGGGCAATGCAGGGCCCTGTCTTTTTCTGGTGTAATCCTTGAAAATAAGTTTTAAATAACTGTATTATTCTTAATATGGCATTTAACCCCATGTAGACAAACAAATGAAATGAATTGTTTGTAAATTCAAGGAATTATCAAAAGTCGCACAGCATTATGATCTAGTACATATGTCTGATGTTTTCCCGTTGTTTTGTAGCTTGGTGCACACCCCTTTTTACCCTGTGTGTGTGTGGTTTTTTGTTTGTTTTGTTTTTTTGTTTGTTTGGTTTTTTTTTATCATTTTCCTTTTTACACATAGACATATATGACTGAAACAAAAGGATTTTTTTTCTCTGATATGTTGAGATTTATTTTTGCAACAAGAAATACCGAAATTAATGTGAAATATTCTTCAAGAGAGCATTATGCCATAAACAGTCAAATGATAACACATTGTTACTTCTTTCTTTCATGTTAAAAGTTAAATTGTGTTTAATGCAATAGAGAAAATGTTTTCCTTAGTTTCAGTTGTGTATTAGCAGAGTTTGACACTAACAGTATTCTGGGATCCTTAGGAAATCAATTATTAAGAGCAGTTACAACTTATAAAAGATTTGGAGGGTCCTTTTTTGCCCTGTGGTTAAGGTGTTGGACTTTGTACTCAGGGGTCACGGGTTCATGCCTCACCGACACCTCTGGTTCTGTGGGAGTGCCCTTTAGCAAATTACTTCAGAGCTCTTGCTTAGTACTGGTGGATCCAGGAAAGCCGTTACATTACCAAAAAATTGTTGATACGGTGTGTGAAATCATTGTGCTTATAAGGAGCAAATACCCTTTTTGTAACAATGATTTTTAAGTTAATCAGGTAAAAAGACTTCTCTAAGTTGTTTGAATTTGAAAATATTTACTTTTATAAAGGGCAGATCAATTCTAACTAAGGATGAATTGAAAAACTGAAAATTTTCTACATGCAAACCACCAAGACTGCACTTTTCTTAATTTATCCCTCAAATGGTATTCCTGATTATGAGAAGGGTACCCTATGACATGATGTTCCTGTAGGATCCTAAAGCATAACGATTAGTGTCAAACCCTGATTAGCTGGGTCTGTTATTAGCTTTATGCATCCACCCTAGTATTACCTGGGATAGATCAAACTCCTCAGAGTGATCTCCCTGTATGGGGATGATCACTGCCATCACAAATGTCACGTGATCACCTATTTAGAAACGAAAATGGAATAACAAGATGGCGGAAAAACTAAAATAATGTAATCCATTAGTGCTTTATTTATAAACAAAACCACTTTTTTTTTGGTCAGAAATCAATACAACAAGATATTGTTACCGTACTAAATTAACTAAGATATCCGGTAATCTTTTAACAAAACAGCATCATTTGAATTTCATCCAAATCTGGATGAAAATTCTTGTGGTGGCAGTGGTCGATGCAGCGTAACAAGGGGAGATCACTGTGAGGAAATTGGGGATAGATAGCTATGCAATGATAGACATATTTTGTTTTCCCTTTGGAGCCTATGGAATTACATGGCCCCTCTCCGCATTGGTTCAAATCCTGGCAATGGCATTTGGATTTTCATGAGAGGTAGTCTTTCGACAGACACACATAATGCTGATAGTTCTACCTTGCTTAACCAGCCCTTGTGGGTCGTTGAGTGTGGGGATCATTTTCCATCATTAAGAGTTGGCCATGACAATTTAACTGAAAAAATGTTGACATGATGTAAAACCCCATATATATGAATAGTGCTCTCTCTTGCCCGTTCCCTATTTTATTGTATGACAGGACCAAAATGAGAGTCTTATCTCAAGACATAAATAAGTACATGAAATCTGTGCTTTTCTACATTGAATTTTTAGACAAAAATGATATATTGCTTTTTTTGAAGATTCTTTAGGATGCTTTCGTACACAACTTTTTTGCCATTGTGGTACAAAATGTTTAAACATTTCATAACAATTCTAAGCCATTTTAGTAAAAAATTTTATTTAATACAGATTTTGCAGTCATGCATTTAAAAGCTAATGAGGTTTATTTCTTTTAGATAAAGGAAAGGTTTCAGATTTTTTTTTATCCCCTATAGACTGTTGTAGTTCAATGGGTTTCTTTGGTTAGAGTTCTGAACAAGAAATCACAAAGGTCTCATATTGCACACCTGTTAATGGTAGCCTTAGATTTTCATGGGAGGTAGTCTCCTGACTGACTTTACCCTTAGAATGGTGGGTAAATTTCTAAAAATAGGTTTTGATGTCATCTGCTTTCCAAACCATGAATATCTGCTTAACTTTGATGAGGAAAGATACTCAGAGTAGCAAACAGTTTAAATCACAGGCCTGCCGCCAATTTACTTGGCGGCTGGCCTGGATCTAACCTGTTTGCATGAGCATGATGTCGGTTCGAACACTATAAGCGTTAAGGAATGCCAAATGTTCTGCACAGCTTGACAAGCCAGTCGGGCATTTCAGCTTGGGATATTGCTTCAATGATTACATGCCCGCCATTGCAATATAACTGAAATATTGTTGATATGATATTAAAACCCTAGATAATATACAAACCCTGCCGGATTGAGAATGCTTCTAACCCCTAACCCTAGTCAAATGCTTCGTTACTAAACCTTAGCAAACCAGGTGCATAAAAACGTTAAGTTGCAGGCATGAGTTTAACCCTCTCCTGTATTGATATACACAACATGTAAAAGCCTTTATAATTAATGTCAAAAATGTCCCTTAGGGAACGAATATAAAACTAAATAATTCTAGCTCAATCTATTCAAATTTTCAGCCTGATAAGGCCTTCATCAGGAGAATCTTTATTTCCAACTACATTTTTGTTTATAGGCTTAAAGTTTAAGTTTAAGCCTATAAATAAAAATGTAGTTGGAAATAAAGATTCTCCTGATGAAGGCCTTATCAGGCTGAAAATTTGAATAGATTGAGCTAGAATTATTTTGTTTTGTAAGAGCCTTTCTTGTAGGTTTTGTTTTGATACCATTGTAATGAAAGGTTAATTTTCTCACTATAAGCAGATCAGGCTGCTATTTTGCTTGACCACTTTGAGAGTAAGCATAATGTTGCAAGGGTCATGGGTGGTCCAATGGTTAAGTTGGCAGACTTAGAACTCGGTGGTCCCAGGTTCGAGCCTCACCGACACCCCTGGTTTCATGGGAATTACCTTTATCAAGTCACTACAGAGCCCTAGCCTAGTATTGGTGGTTCAGGGAAAGCTGTTCCATCACTGAAAAAATTGTTGTTACGGCATTTAACACCATACAAATCATGAAGTTGCATATTTGATGGTATCATTATTTCTGTGTCAAGTTTTTGGACTTCTTTTGCCGATTTGATATGGTATCTCTATAACTATAGACTGAATAAATTGGGAATGGCTTAGGTATAAACTCACTTTCAACAATGTTCGTAAAAAAGTTCTTAATACTTAGATTATTTACTCTAGAATGTTTTTCGAAGATACTGTACCAAAAACTTTCGCCAATTATGGATTAACCCATTACCAAACAATGACGACATTTGACCAGTTTGTTGCAGACGATTCTGGAAAACATTGTGGGATCAGAAGATTATTTGTCTATTTCATTACATTTTGAAATGTCGTCTGCAAACTCTTTCAATTTAGGACAGTCGAACATTTGGCGTTTGGTAAAGGGTTAATGAGGGAGTGGGGTTGACATCTCCAACGGTCACAAAGAGAAATGTTATCCTCCGCCAACATCGCCATGGTGATATTGACTTGGTGGGTTTTGATTTCTCCGGTTTCATTTGTATGTTCTCTCTCAACTTCAAATGTTATCATAAATATTAATTACTTTTGTTCCCTTGGTTTGTGACATTTAAACATTTTGACACTAGTGCTGAAGAAGATTTAAGGAATCATTGTGCGAAAAGGAGAAAATGCTCATTACGATCCCTGACAGTGGCTTAAGATTTTGATTTTTAAGTGTTCTAGGGCATGACACTATTTGTTAGACTATTCAGTCCTGGTCATGATTTCAAAGCTGATTTCAGGCTTTGAAATCTTGAATTTTCCTTTGTTCATGTTGGAGATTTTTAAAATCAGGCTTTAATTATCAGGGGTCCTGTGTGGCCCAGGGATTAGTGGCGGACTTGGAACTTGGGGTCCTGGGTTCGAACCCTGCTGACACCTCTAGTCACTTCATAGCCAAAGTCTAGTACTAGTGGACTAGGAAAGCCATTACACAACTAAAAAATTGTTGATTCCGCACTAAATACCATTAACAAAAATGATAATACAGGAAGGAGCTCTTGTTTTGAAGTGATGCAACAAGAAAAGGAGTTCATGCAAAGACTTGATAATGTATAAATTCCCTTGTTATTTTATGATATAAAATAGGAAGATAGAATACATTTTCCCATGATATTTGGTGGAAACCATCGTCACTAAATTACAAATGGCTGATAAGCTATTATAAAGATGCCTAAACTGTCAATTTGTTACATTTTTTTTTTTTTTCAAATTGATTTTTCCTTTTAAGTTGTGTAAAGTATTCTGTTTAAAGAAAAGGATTGGTTCGTATTTGTCTTTACTGGGAAAAGGTTGTTTCTTTCATCATTACGAGTTATTATCCTCTATAATGACGTTAATAAATGAATTATGGCCGGCAGTTCGTTTCCATGGATTTGAATGACTTCTTCTTACCGTTATTTTTTCTAGACTCGTTCCCCTAAAGGCAATATCGTGACTGATCTAAATCAAAAACCTATAACTGATTATAGTTATGAAGTATTCAAAATGACATTTCCTCTGCTATAATTTCTTTATGACATTGAATAGAAACTATTGTACCAAAAGGGGAAATTGCTTTACCCTTATGGTGCTGGAACCAACATCATCCTTATGCAAACAGGATAGATTCAGGCCGGCCACCAAGTAAATTTGTTGCTGGCCTCTGATCTTACCTGTTTGCAACTCTCTCTAAATTCTCATCTGAATTAAGTAGATATTCAAGGTTTTGGGAAGCAGACAGCACAAAAAATTATTTTTAGAAAATTACCCAGCATTCTAAGGGTTGAACCAAGCAATTCTTTCTCTTGGGGTTGAAATATTTGATAATGGTGAGTAAACATGGAATTATGGGTTTTTAGCATAAAACATTGCTTGATAATTTGCTATGCTGAATGGTATGGGATTAGAGAGATAGACTAACATTTTCAGGGGTTTTTTTTTAATGTTATTTTTTGTTTGTTTTTTCTTGCTCTTTGAAGGTATTTTCATGTACTTTTAAATGAATTAATCAATAAATTATAATCATGTTTTAATGGTTAACCTTTTCTTCTCTTTCTTCGCTTCTTTTCTTTTAAATATCTCTTAACTTTCTTTTTTTTTCACAGAAGGCTTTTGTAGTCTAACAAAAATAGTAAGGATATAAATAAAAATGATTGAAAAGGAGAAATCTCTCTTGTGAGCAATTTTTCATGTCAAATTATTGTTGTTTCATTTCTATGTGTATTTTTATTGTTAATTTTATGTTTGGCTTTTTTATTTTCTTCAAAGTAATATCCTACAAATTTCCTGATGTATCTCTGCTCCAAGATTTATTACTAGTACAATGTATAACAAAGTCTATTTACTTCATTATTGAATAAATTCTTTCAACATATTTATTAAACAATGTTTTGTTTTATTTTAATAGAGATTTTATTACAGATGTTAAGTGAATTTCCTCTTATAATGTTCATAGTATAATGACTTCTTTTAGATAATAAGTTTGCATGATTCTCCTCCAAGTTTTACTCTACAGTTTTTGAAAGCTCTTTTCTTTCATCCATTTTATAAATGAAAAACTGAAGTTATTTTAGAAAAAAAGGATTTTCTTAATTAAGTTTATGTTGTTTGCATAATGGATAGAGACTAGTTATTTAGTGTTTGTTTATCATGTTAACCCGTATAGTGCTAGAGCCAACTTTATGCTCATGCAAACTGCTAAGATCCAGGCCAGCAACCAAGTTACTTGGCAGCTGGCCTGTGGTCTAACCTGTTTGCTTCTCTGAGTATCTTTCCTCAACAATATTAAGCAGATATTTAAGGTTTTGGAAAGCAGACGACCCAAAAAATCTATATTTAGAAAATTACCATGGATTAATATGCACAATTACGCATCAGTCGCAGTAGACCATGGAAATCCCTCACTCTTGCATGTGTTATTTTTTAGGGTTTCGATGCGGAGAAAGTTTTGAAAGACCTCGCTGATCTAAAAACAATCATCAAAAGACAGGATAAAAAGATTGAAACTCTGGAAAAGAAAATTGAAGACATGGAAACCTCCGAAAACGAAAATCAGGACTCTGAAGCCGAGAAAAAACCTGCAGATGAGGATGGCAAAGGAGCTGAAGAGAAGTTTGTGGATTGTCAAGAATGAAAGAAACTGATTGAATATTCTTGTTTTGTCATAATTTGGTTAAATTATAATCAGCGAAATCAAAATTTGGAGTTGGGGGGGCATATTTTATTTCATTAATTATTCTTTATTGATAATCTAATTTAAATTGATGTTTGTTGATTTAAATTAAAAGTAATTCAACAAAGATTATATCAATGTTTCAGAGCAATGCTGGAAAGATTTGTCTTCCAAAATTTTGTTGCATATAAGCGTGATAAAGAAATTGTTGGTTATAAAAAAAAAAGACAAAGATTCAGATTCACATGTATTTCTTACCCTTACTTCTTTTTTTCTTCTTGAAATCCTTTATTGTTGGTATTCATTAAAATTGTCTGACCAACAAAATAGGATTTTTTGCTTAGAATCTAATTAACACTTTCATGTAAATATGCCCCTATGTCCTGACCAAAACCTATTTAAAGGGTCAAGGCAAAGTCGTTTTTACAAGGTCTTCTTATTTTTTTCGATATACCAGATATCCTGTCGGAAATTTTGTCTTAGCTCGGAACTGCCATAGGCACGGGCCTTCAATTTAATCATAGACATAGAAGATGGTTAACTCTGTTTCAATACAACCTGGTCCTGGTAGATCTAGGAAAGCCGTTACATAACTGAAAAATTGTTGATACAACATTAAACACCATACAAACTGTCTCAATACACACATGTTTAAGATCTTAACTTATTTTCCCATATTATAAGACTGAGTCGACTGTTTGAAAACCATTAAATCATTTGGGTATACCTTAGCAAAACATGATATAAGTTGATTGATAATTGAATTGAGAACTCTTCTGCCTCAACTGCAAGCTAGCAGAATGGCTTTTGCAGTAGGCATAGTTTATTTTTTAGACAAGTGCTGCTCACATTGGAGATAACTTCTGTTTTAAGAAGTGTTGTTTGTTTTCCTCTGGCATGGTATTCCAATGACCCCTTGGTTTATGCTATTTTGGGGGACTTTTGACCTCTTATACGTGTAATTGTGAATGGAAATTAATGATATTTGGTGATCTTTAATGATCATTTACTATACAAGTTGAGGGCCAAATAAAAGCCTGGGGTAGCTCTACGTATTGTAGCTTGAGTCAAGATGCAAATTTACGATGGAAAACTTCCAAATGATTTATGAAATCTGAAAGAGTGCCAGAGATTGCAATATTCTGTCTCAAAAGGTTTTCAGTTTTCAAGAAGGTCTAGCCTATCATCCTTGTTTTCTACTAAGACCCTTTAAAAAGATAATTAGTGGGGAAAAAATAAGAGGTCTCAATTGTTTAGTTCTTAGCTAATAGCAGTAACACAGACATTGGATATCATTACAAATTTGTTATTGAAGTATAGCGTTAACCAAATTCTTGTCCATGATTTTACACGAGACCCAAACCTTTGTTATTGATCACTGTGTAGATATTATAGTGTGAAGACGGTAGTCTAGAAGAGACGAAAAAGATAATTATCGTGGAATCTACCATAATTATTTATAATGCATGCAGTCTCTTATCAAAGTGAACCAATTATTTTCTTGCTTGTAAAAAGCTAATTATATCAATCTTATTTCCACACAGAGACAAGGGAGTGGACTATTTTTGAATGTGTCTTATTGGAGAAGACGTATTTGATAACATTGCAAGAATGAAGTTTTTACTTTATATGAGCAAAATGTTTTTTTCGTTACAATGTTATTAATGTTGGATAGGTATTTAAGTATGTTTGTTACTGATTAATGAAATGGCGTTTTTACAAGCAAATGATAAGGTACTCTGTAATTAATTCTTATAGCAATTGTAGTTCTAAATGAAATTTCACTCATTTTGCTCATGTAACTTGTAAACATTGTATATATATAGGTAATGTGTAACAGATAGATGCCAAATATGCAATATGATGATGATTGTTGTAACTCAAGTGTATGGTTACGAATGTATGTGTGAGCATATGTATGTATGTGTGTGTGTGTATGTGTGTGTCTACATGTGTATGTATGATAGTGTAGGTTTATTGTGAAACATGGACCATAGAATAGTAATTATTTGTGTGTTCACAGAACAAATTTAGCGATGAACGCAAGACAACAGTAAGTCCTTCCTTCGCTATTGAGAAAGATCAAAGTGTTTCCTTGCAAAGAAACTTCTTAATGTTGGTAACACTTCTTTATGAGTTCAGTCTTGAAACTTCTCGAATTTTGGAGGTTATTCACTGCAGCCAGCATTAAAAACCAGGTCAGCTTAAATATAGCTGAAAAATTGTTGACACAAGGCTTAACCTAGTCAAACCAATTTGACGGGATCAGGAAACATTGAGATATTTATTCATCAGGCAATATCTCCGTTTGATTGCCCCATCAGAAAATAAAACGCATTCTTCATGTGGAATTATTTTGACTAGATTAAACCCTACACAGACTGAACGAAATAAAAAAGACTTGAAAGCTGAAAAAAATTAATCATTAACAATATAAGTATGATATAGAAAATGAATAATTGATTAATAGAAATACAAATCTTTGTCACAGAAGAAGCATTCTGAGCAATTGCTTCTTCTGCCACAAGATTTTCAAATGGCTGGCGCTGCAAAGAAGGTATAAATAGCTGATAAATATTGGGTTAAGAGTGAACTCATGGTTTGATGCATAAAAAGCCAATAGGTACAATTGTTTTCTTCTATAGCCATTAATTATGAATATTACTGTGAGCAATAAACTTTTATTTGCTTTAGCCGTTGTTGCTTCCTCTTGTTGCATTGATTTCCAAATATTTTTTGTACAAAGGGACATACATATATTATGAAGATACATTTGCAACCAAATCTTTCATCATTTGAACTTCTAGTTTATTCTAAATGTTTCATAATACTCATTTTTCATCGGTTCAAATTCACAGACCTCTAACTACCCACCTACCTGCTGGAGAGTTTTACCCCACCACTTTGAGGGTTCAATGCAAGACTATAGTAAGTGCTTCATAAACATGAAGCACTTACTATAGTATTGCATTGAACCCTCGACTTATATTTTGGCCACACCCTTTTCTTGGTAATGGAGGGGTTGGTGCAAGACTATTGTGAACCCTTCACAAACATGAAGCACTTACAGTAGTATTGCATTGAACCCGCATAGTGCTTTTCATAGGGTCCTGCGCGGCCCAGTGGTTAAGTTGGCGGACTAAGAACTCGGGGGGTCCCGGTTCGAGCCCCACCAACACCTCTGGTTTCGTTGGAGTGGCATTTGGCAAGTCATTTTAGTGCCCTAGCCTAGTACTGGTGGATCCAGGAAAGCCGTTACATAACTAGAAAAGTGGTGATACGGCGTTAAACACAATACAAATGCTTTTTAGCCTTCTTGTTTTTGTTTGAAAAGCAAATGATTGGGGAGGATTTAAGACTATTTTCATGATGTATCATCCATGAAGTGGTAACTCTTTTTTAAGACATAGGAATATTTTTATACACTTTTCTGTTGTTGGTACTGCAGTGTGAGTTGCTATTTATGCTTATTAAGGGCTTCCTTCTATTTTAATCTTTTCTTCTGTGCAAGTGAATTATTTTTATACGCTTCTCTGTGAAGATTTGTTCTTTTTTTTGGCATTAGAAGTTGGAACATAATTCCCAAAAGATTAAAATACTCATCATAAAGTTATTCTTTTTGCAGAACATTTTCAATCCCATCTGATTATTGTGCTGCTGGTTCCTGTAAAGCAAGACTTGTGTGTGAATATGGACTACATTTTTGTATTTTCGTATTTCAAATTGCCAATTAGTAATTAATTTGTTATTTATGCATCTACTTTCATAATATGCTTGTCACAACATCAGAAAGGGGGAGGCTAGTCATGAATGATGTTTCTCTTTGTCAAGACATGACAATCGCAGGGTTCAATGTTCAGTCTTCTTGCAACCTACGATATTAAGGGGATTTGATTAAAGCTACTCCTAAGTACCTCATTTTACTGCATCTGCTGCAGACGACATAAGAAACCAGCATGAGTAAAGAAGAAATTAAGGTCCTGCATGGCCCAATAGTAAAGGTGGCGGACTTAGAACTTGGGGGTCCCAGGTTTGAGCCCCACTGACACATCTGGTTTCGTGAGAGTGACTTTTGGCAAGTGATTTCAAAACCCTAGCCTAGTAGTGATGGATCCAGGAAAGTCATTACATTACTGAATGGATTATTGATACGGTGTTAAACAATATACACACAAGAGAAGAAATTACTTTGTCTGAAGAATTTATGCTTTTGTCATAATGGTATCCACCAAATATTAAAAAGAAGAGGATTTATTTTGGGTCGCTATTATGTCATCTGCTTTCAATTCTGACCAGTAACAAATTAATTTGAAGAAACCGGTTAATAAATAAGTTTTTTGAAAGAGAAGAAAAATAAAAAGGATGATACCGTGAAAGTCGACTTAAAAGTGTTTGAAAATGAATAGAATTGTTTGAATGCAAACATATAAGAGATTAGAAAAACAGTGCACAGATTTAGCTTCTTGTATCCCCCATCAAGAAGACATCTTAAGGCTTAATTCTCTTTGTTCTACAGGTATAGGTGTGGCCTGGTGGTTAAGGTGTAGGACTTGTGACACAGGGTTATGGGTTCAATCCTCTTTAGCAGCACTGGAATTGTTAGTGTGCGTGTCCATGGGGGCAAGATACCAGAAAGCCCTGCCTAGTTCTGCTGCAATCCAAGAAACCTGTAAAATAACAGAAATACTGTTGACACAGTGTTTAATCCCATTTAAACAAACAAATCTTTGTTTCTTTGGTCCCAATTACCTAGGTGTGGGAAAGAGACATGAAACTTGTGGGTAGCTGGCCGCCCTTTATCTGAAGCTAATGTATTTATCTCTGTATGTACATTATAATTGCTACCTATTTATTTTGCTCGTAGATTTGTATATGTCATGGTGTATGCGATGGTTCAGATATAATTGCTTCGTTAATTCAATTAACCTCTTACTCTATGCTGACATATTTTATGCTTCGTAACGAGCAATTTCTCCTTTTGTCACATTGGTTTCTCGTGAATATCAAAACCAAAACTTTCATTTTTCCATATTTCATAGCTGTGGTCTACAATAACATTTGCTTGTTCATGAAGTTTGATCCAGTCACAAAAATTCTATGAGAGAATTTATTAACCTTTTTATATTGTCTGTAGACAAGCTGAGACCTTCCCTTATTAAAAGTTATGTAACGAAAGGAGAAATTGCCTATTAAAGGTAGTAAGTGTACTCTTTGATTCTGTTCTTGCCAAGGACATTTATAGTATTTTCTTTCCATCCTCTATAAAATAAAACAACTCTTGAGGCATTATTTCTTCCATTGATATTGACAAAGGAAATTATGATAACCTCAAAGAACGTCTTTAAGGGAAAGGTGGTATTTGACCTTACTTATCAGTTATTAGATGCCTTTTCCCTGCTTTACCCTTTCTTTCCCCTAGATATATGGGTTTTTGATGCATTTGACTTTTTTTTATCTTTTGAGGCTAGATAGTATTTAAGACCATGTTTCTATCCAAGTATATTCAGTTAGACCTGACCACAACGGTTAACATTATAAAGATTCGTTTAGTAACAAGGACTTTTTATGCAATTTTTGTTCTGAGGGATGATAATTTAGTTTAGAGCTTACAAGTCCTAATAATATTTTAGTTTGAACATCGAACAAGCTTAAAATTTGATTTAAGCAGATCATTTGCTTTTATGCATGGCTATCATTTGCTCTCATACATGCAACTTGTAATATTTTCCACCGTTATGATATTGTAGTCATTTCCTTCTTTTGTCACAAATATCACAAATTTTAACAACATCAAGACACATGATCTTGACATCAAAGTCAAATTGCTAATGATCATTCATAAAAAGTTAAATTTGAATGAAATTTTCATAAAAAAATCCCATCTTTTCATTGTGCATCTTGGAACAAGTTGAATAAGTAATCTTTTGATAGAAGTCTGCTCGGTATTATAACACATGACCTTATATGGATTTTTTAATATATTTTTGGAATTACAGTCTAACTTGTGTTAAGCAGCCACCCTTTTAAGCAGCCAAACTGCCTTAAACAGCCACTACAGAAAGTCCCATTGTTAGATTTATAGTATAAATCAACTTGTGTTAAGCAGCCAACCTGTCTTTAACAGCCAATTTTCTCTGTCCCGTAGGCTGGCCTCTTAACACAAGTTTGACTGTATCATCTTACTGGCAATTTTGGCTACTTATGTCACACAGCTTTATATTACCATCCATTGGGAGAGAAATATGTAGTGTGCTGATAGTTCAGTTGATATCTGTTGTGCTTGAAAATGAGAAATCAAAATTCATATTCATTAACTTTTAAGCCTTCATTCTTTTGCTCTCTTTCCATGACAACTTTTATATTGTGCATATAAACTAAAGTTTCTTTGTTTCATTAAACATTATAAAAATGACATGGCTATAAACATTTTGCATTTAAATTATTCTTTTTCAAAGCAATTTGTTCGAATCTGAAATAATAGAATGATACTTGTATCCAAACACAAACATTACTTGTAACAAGAAAATATGTATTCTTTTTTCTTTTTTATTGCCTTTCTTTCATTTGCAGTTTCCACTTAAGTATTTTTGCTGTTAAATAGATGAAATTCCTGCAGAGCACTGTCAATTTTCGCCATTTTTTAATGGCCTGCTTCAGTCTCATGTTGGACTCTTGATGAATTGAACAAATTTCAGATGAACTAATTTATTTAGATAATTATTATTAACTTATGTTATAATGAAAGCCTTGAACTGTTTAACAGTATTGAGGGTTCTATGCATTACTATAGCAAGTGCTTCACAAACATGAAGCATTTACTATAGTATTACACTGAACCCTCAATATTAAACCATGTGAGAATTAGTGACTGATCTAAATTGAATGCAAAAGCGGACAACAAAGTATAACATGATAAGATATAGATTTATAAGTAAGCCACTTTATTTCAATATAATTTTTGATAAACCCTACATTGTGGGTACACATTAGAATCATTTTGGTAGGACAATTCAAGTAAGTACCCACAATAAAGGGTTTAAAGAGAAATGATTAGGAGAAATAACCTTATTTGACCCTCTGTTATCCATGGAAATGGTTAAAAGTGGATTTCTATGGACTGGTTTGACCGACGTATTAAGTTATATTTTGTTATGTATAACTCTTTTTGTTTGTTTTCTTATATTTTGTCAGTATGATTGTCTTGAAATGTTGGCCAGTCAACATTCCTAAAGTAGTCATGTTATTTGATTTGTGCTCTTGTTTTGTTTTTGTGGTTACACGCTTTATTATAGCTTGTAGAGGTTAGGATAAACAGAAGCATCAAATGCTGCTGATTGTTTGTGCATAAAATGATTATAAAGTAAAAACCAGTAAAGATTCATTAATCGAGGGTTCAGCGCAATACTATAGAAAGTGCTTCACGTTTGTGAAGCACTTGCTATAGTCTTGCATTGAACTCTTGATTTGTGCGTTTATCTAAGCAGACTACTGGGTAATATGGAGAATTCCAGCATGCTGGACAGACGTATTATCTTGACCTCATCCGCTATAAAGGGCTGTAGCACGTATTTGTGTATTGCAGAGATCTTCAGCATAACAGCTTGCTTGGTAGTGTTTTGGTAGATGTGTGGTATAAATTATTTTACATCATTGTGGCTATATAGAAGAAGAAGAAGAAAGATGGTAGTTGCAAACAATTTAACCATTGATATCAAAAGAATTTTTTTTTATGGCCATAAACAGTATTTCATTTGATTTCTATGGTTTTCAGATGTCATGTTAACTCTTTACCAAATGCTAAAATTTCGACTGTTCCAAATTGAAAGAGCTTGCAGACGACATTTTGAAATGTGATGAAATTGGAAAATAATCTTCTATTAGTGCAGAAAACATTGTGGGAAAAGGAGAAATTGCTCTTAAAGAGCAATTTCTCCTTTTCCCACAAGGTTTTCCATGGTCGTCTGGAAAAACTGGTCAAACGTTGTTTTTATTTGGTAATGGGTTAAACATGTTAAAAATTGTTTATTAGCTTTGATATTGCTACATGTAAGATATTTGAATGAAGACAAAACAACACTTTTTGCACACACCCAGAAAACCATTATAATGTGTTCTTGAGTTAAATTCTATTATACAGTCTGGGACTGTTCAATTTGCACTGTTGAATCCCTGACAACCATCATACTTGAAAACTTTCAGGGTACCAACACTACAAACAAGCTGTTTGTGCTAGATATCTCGCTCTAAGAGTATTACACTTTCAACAATTTCAACTTAAAACATATTTTAGCATTCTATTAGGTGCATAAGTTGCATTGGACATGGGTGTGTCAATATAAAACGAATTCTTTCTTCAACCATGTGCTTGGTGGTTATGTATGAAAAACTGTTCAATTAGAAGCTTGGATAAATATTTTAGTTTCTAAGTTGAAATTGTTTGAAGTTTTATACTTTATACTATGTGGAGCCTGTATGTTATTGGTATGTAAGCAATTTTAATCATTCATTTCTGTCTTATGCTAAAGCAATAAATAAACTCATTCAAATATAAAAGGCCTTGTTTCATTGTTTCAAACTCCCATTACTCTGGTTTCGATATTAATTAAGTTATTGCCCCTTTTGGCTTTAGTACAAGTATGGCCCCTTTTGTACTTCAAATCTTAAAGTTTTACATGCAAGTTTGTTTCTAATAAATAACTGTAGAGAATGAATAAAAACTTTACTTATGGACTAAGGAGCATAACTAATCAAGTGCAATAACTCTACTATTTATTTGAAGCAAATAATACCAATGTTTATATAGAAGATCTTGATTTAAGTTTTGTGTGCATCTTCTTATGTCAGAAACAAGTTATTGTTTAATGACATATATATCTCTTTGACATAATGAAAGAGTCAAGCAGACTGTCTTGTGGGCAGCTCTTGTATTTGCTGTTTTGTTTAACCCGTTACCAAACAATAATGACATTTGACCAGTTTGTTGCAGACAACTCTGGAAAACAGTGGGAAAAGGATAAATTGCTCTAAACGAGCAATTTCTCCTTTTCCCACAATGTATTTTGCCTATCAGAAGATTATTTCCAATTTCATCACATATGTAGATGTCGTTTGCAACCTCTTTCAATTTGGAAATGTCGAACAATAGGCGTTTGGTAAAGAGTTAAGCCCTCTGGAGCTTGCTTAGCTTTAACTTTGTTTGCCAACTATCAACATTTTCCTGTTCCTGTTGCAGCGGCCACAATACTGACCCAATCTTGATCAAACATCTATTATTTTGACGAGGAAAGATACTAACATTAGCAAACAGGTTAAATCACAGACCAGTCGCCAATTTACTTGGCGGCTGGCCTGGACACATCCTGTTTGCATAAGCATGACGTTGGTTTCTACTCTGTAAGTATAAAAGGTCAAATTTTCACCTTGTCTATGGATTGAATATTTATATACTTCACATAACATGTTAATTTGACTGGAAAAAAAATCAAATCTGGGCAAAATGGCTTTCAAGAAGCATAAGTCTTTCAGACACCATTAAAGATATAGTTAAGTAATGGATTATAAATGGTTTAACCCATTATAAAACAATGACGACATTTTACCACTTTGTTGCAGACGACTCTGGAAAACATTGTGGAAAAGGAAGAAATTGCCCGTAACGAGCAATTTCTCCTTTTCCCACATTGTTTTCTATGTTATCAGAAGATTATTTTCCAATTTCATCAAATATAGAAATGTCTGCAAACTGTTTCAATATGGGACAGTTCAAAATTTGACGTTTGGTAAAGGGTTAAACGTCGTTACCAAGCAATAACGACATTTTACCAATTTGTTGCAGACGACTCTGGAGAACATTGTAGGAAAATAAAAAAATTGCTTGTTATGAGCAATTTCTCCTTTTCCCACAATGTATTCTAACCTATCAGAAGGTTATTTTCCAATTTCATCACATTTTGAAATGTCGACTGCAAACTCTTTTAATTTGGGACAGTTCAAAATTTGGCGTTTTGTAAAGGATTAACGAGTCATTGATGTTTGATTTCGTGATTTGATTAAAGCATCTAGACATAACGATCTATTTGACAAGGCCCCCACCTGTTTCTTCCAACGTCAGAGAATTAAATTTGCCACCAATTAAATCACCATCATTAAATTCGTGAATAACCGGAGTTTATTTATAACAGACGTCTGGATTCAGACACTCGCTTTGTCAATTCCCCCATATTGGCATCTGTGACTGGTCCAAATTGAAAGCAGCAGCAGACGACAAAAATATCATTAAGATAGCCACACTTTTTTGGTGCTGGGAAGAATCAATTGTGAATAACTGACTGTGAAATCATGGTGAATCTCGTGAGTGAAAGTCGTTTTCAAGTGACAATACTGTTGATATGGCATAACTCTTTACCACCTGCAGACGCATTTTTTTTACTTGAAGGAGACGACTTTGTAAACATGAAAAACCTTTCAGTTTTGCTGTTCTAATATGTGAATAGATTGAAAAAGCATTGTGACAAAAGGAGAAATTGCTTGTGACAAGCAATTTCTCCTTTTGTCATGATGCTTTTTGAAAGCCGTCTGCTGCAAGACGCAAACATGTGGCGTTAGGTGGTTATGTGTTAAACCATCACACTGATAAGATATTATGTGTATTGTTCATGTACTATGGGTTGTTCTTTTTGTATGATAGAAAGGAACAAATACGTCAATAAATGCACAATGGTTTAGCCAAAATGTAAGTGTGATCTATGGATTTATGGATCAATTGCTACACACATTACTTTTGGTGTCATTATTATTGTCAGTTTATTTACTATCATAATTCTTTTCATATTTTTGTCATTATATTTACTATTATTATTGTTTATATCATTTAGGCTTCTGCGTGACCCAGTGGTTTAAGTGGCGGGCTCAGAACTAGATGTCCAAGGAACGAGCGCCACTGACACCTATGTAATTGCTTTTGTTTTTGTCACAGTGATTTCTGAAACTTTTCGTAGAAGTCAATTAAACAAATCAATCCACGAAATATCGAGTGCATTATTACTAATGATAAAGAGAAGTCCCCTAAAAGTGTTTACGAATGAAAATAACTGCGAAAATGGAGAAATGTTTGTAACAAACCATTTCTCCTATTATCAGAGCGATTTCTCAAACTATCTACAGCAGGTACATCATTGTAACAAATATACATTCGAAAAGATTAGAGCATTATTACAAATGATTAAGAAGAATAATTGTTAAAAATATAACTACGAAATAATGAGAGCAGTATCACAAATTGAAAAGAAGAAAAGTCCACTGCTACGAACGGGGGTATTGCTTATAAAAAAAAAATCTCCTTTTATCACAGTAATATCTCAAACTTTCCACAACATGTGCATAAATGTAACAAATTAAACCCCGATGCTACGGAGAAATTACTGGTCAAAAAAAATCTCCTATTGTCACAGAGTATATCATTAAGCTATAACATGTGCCGTTTCGTTACAAAAATACCATCGAGCTCAGTTTAAAGGCACATAAAAGGAGATAGATGCTATATCAAACTATATTAATTGGTAAACTTTTGGTCAGGTTCAAATAGTTATCACCAAAAAAATCCATCAGCACAACTTAGACGTGACAGCCAATAAGAAATAGCCCAGATTAACCAGTTAAATAATTCGGATTGTGTGATTTTTTTTACCCCTGACCTTGACAGTTGATACACAAATGTGTGAACCGACCAATCAGAATTCGTTATTTTGAATATGTAAACAAACAGGTTGTTGATAAACATGATTGAATTGGAGACAACTCTATTTCAAGCACAAAATAACTTATGTTAAAGGAGTCTATGTAATAGGGTCTCAATGCATTTGTAAATTAATTCTCATGAATTTTATGAACATGATAAAAGAACTCCATTTATTTTTTCAGTAATTTATTTGTACTCCTCTCCTTTTATGTGCCTTTAAATAATAAGATCGTAACCTGGGTGCGAAATCTGCGAGCGACAAACGGGGAAATTGCTTGTAACAAACAATTTCTCATTATATCATATTTATTTCGCAATATTTCTATTTTCCATATATATATATATGTACATTATTGTTAGAAATATACATAAGAAATGATGAGCGCATAATTACAACTGAACAAAAAGGAGAACAATCCAAAATACGAAAGAAAAACCACTTCTACAAACGAAGATCTTGTTTCTTCCAAGCAATGTCTCTTTTGTTACAGTAAATTATCAAACTAAAGAACAGAACATATATTTATTTGGCAATTACAATATACATAGTCATTTTACAATATTAACTATTTACAAATACAAATACAAAACACTATCACGTGATTTAATGACTATATTTTTTTGAATTTCGTGGAAAAAGCTTAATAGATAATTTAAGAAAAAAATGAGTGAAAAAAAATGTTTAGCTACATGTGGACATGGACACTAAGTAGGCTTTTTCGAGCATATAATGCTGTTTTAATGAATTTTGATAAATTTATCAGAACAATGGAGTCATTTGAAGACATCAGAGAGTTAAATTTGTGTACCGAAGGCTTCTTGAAATAATAATTATTATTAAAAAATGTTCTCTTAATATTATGAAAAGCTGGACAAATACAAACAAAATGGTAAAACTAAAGCAGGGGCCATAATGTTACAACATACCACCAAGATCAGTTTGCCAAATAAGATCGTAACAATACACTCGAGGTATCGGGTGCGAAATCTGCGAGGGTGAAAGCCTCGCAATGCGAAACCGATAGGTCTGACTGCGGCACGATTCTGACGACTAACCCTTTACCAAACACCAACATTTCGACTGCACCAAATTGAAAGAGTTTGCAGACGACATTTCAAAATTTGATGAAATTGGAAAATAACCTTCTGATAGGTTAGAAAACATTGTGGGAAAAGGAGAAATTGCTCGTTACGTTTCTCCTTTTCCCACAATGTTTTCCAAAGTCGTCTGCAACAAACCGGTCAAATGGCGTTATTGTATAGCAATGTGTTATGATAAACCTAATCAACGTTTTTTTCTACAGGCAAGGAACTGGCGAATGGTTGCCCAGGTAACAGGTAATCTCGTTTACCGAAAACTGTCGCTCGAATATACTGGTCTCACCTGCAACCATTCGTTAATCAGATAAAGATGCGGTGACATCGGCGAGGGGAAAGCATAGAATCTCAGACAACATCTACGGTAAACTTATTCCGTTCCTAATTTGTAGAAATCGTGTATTTACAGGTTTATGGATTGGGAGGTTTTTTTAATGTATTTATATAGTCAAATAATTTATATTTTCGTCTAAAGTATAGTTATTTCCTTTTTTAATAATCTTGGGATTCTTTTTTGGTTCTTTTTAGCTTTGCTATATTGAGTTCTTATATATTCATGAATATTCAAATGGTTATCTACATTTCGTCTTAATCGTAGTTATCGTTTTCCATTATGTATTGGTTCTTTTAAGGTTAACGGCTATCTACCTCCCGCGTCCATTATAGTTATTTTTTTCATTTTTAACGATCTTCGTTTCTTTCTATGTTCCCTTCAAGTTTGAGTTTTTATGTTTTCATATATTCTATTTGTTACCTCTTTTCCTCCAGTTATTTTCTTTTTAAATTGTCTTCGTTTCTTTCTTGGTTCTGTTTTGATTTATGGATATTTAGTTCAATTTTTATGTATTCATATATTCAAATGGTTTATTTACTTTTGTATATCTTTTTTGTGTATTAGAAAATTAGCTCTAAAAGAAAATTAAGTATCCTTTGCAGACTATTACTTTTATAATACATAAAGTCTTCTACGATACGGTATTTACCTGCGTAATTTCTTCATATTCTTTATTCATAAATTAACGTTGAAACGTTGCATGTTTTCTGCTGCCTTTACATATAAAAATGAACACGTCAATCGTTTGCGATGTCATTTTATCGCAAGAGCAATTCTCTTATTGACTGCATGTTTTAAGATCAATGAATATATAATTTAATTCATCCAACATCTAGGGAATCAAACGAATACACGAGAAACAATAAACTGATTGACAAACACAAAACCATAAGGCACACAGAGATAATTGGTGATAGTATAAATTAAATATCACGTGTGAAAATTGATTGTGATTGAATGTTTTGTATACGTTCGCGGGAAAGCAATACAGGGTAAATGCTTTTCACCGATTATTTCGGGCCCCGACTGATGTATACCGAAAACGAACGAATTAATTCCGACTAAAGGATGAGTTTTAAAATGCCATAAGTTCTTAAAAATGTGCATTGATGGTGTAGAAGTTAGAGCCTGAATTTGAAACACAGATCCCACCTACATGTGGGTTCAAACCACTGTAGCTTTGGATTTGGATTTTCCGTGAAAGGTAGACTCCCGGCTAACAAACGGAATGGCGACGGTTCTATTCAGCTTGACCAGCCCTTTTGTCATCTTCAATGATATAGACAGCGTGATATAATTGTAGAAGTTTTGACGCGATATAAAAGCTGCTAAAATATTAAAAAACCAAGCAGTGAAAAATAATACCCCCCCCCCCCCAAAAAAAAACCCAAAACATTCAACCCCAAAGAAAATATACACAAAAAAAACATACAAAAACGCCTAACAGAACGGAGTGGAAAGAGTTACAGAACTTGCAGCATTACCACACAAACCTTTCGTTAAACAACATTCGGCGCGAGTACTGGTAATAAATCCGGGAAACAGAATCGAGAGTGATAAATCGAAGTTGTAAGTACTTGTTTCACAATCAATGTAAAATAGATAAATTTAAACTGAAGTAAAAGTTTAATAAGAATGATATTAAGATAACAAACAAATACACAGAAGATAAACTGATAAACTGTGTTAATTTTTTATCTTGATCTCGCATTATCATAAACCATGCCTCATCCGAAAACTATATACGGTTCCGCCCATTTCGAATAACTGGATTTCGACTGTAAAGTTCAAAATTGAGAAAGCCTTTCACTTGCATTGTTTCACCTCCCGAAAAATGACGGCATAATTCGCTAGTAACATATGTGTAGTGTTTCAGAATTGCTGTCGTAATGAGAAATAGATGTAAATATCCTCATCTTTAAATTCGCGATATTATGATATCACAAGTCAGAAACATTTTTATTCTATAGTGCCTTGCGATTATATTAAATCATATTATATTCGTAATCTTATCGATTCGTAATTATATCATATTCGTGATTAAATTATGATATATGGTATTATATTCGTTATTACATACATAATTACATTAATTACTATATTATATATTGGGAGTGCTTGTAGATGAAAAGCGTCATGTAAAGGGACTACGGAAATGAAATACAAACCAGGATCCAGGAAAATAAAAATTTAATTATAATTATTAGTTGATAGAAACTCGGTTGATAAATTAACCTTTCAGATTAATATAAATCTTGATTGTTCAGCGAGAGCCGACTAATTGTTGGCTGTTGAGTGTTGACAAATGACGACAATGAAATTGAAAAAAAAAAAAATTGAAGGAATTGGTTTTAGGGACTAGACGTATAAAATCTTGAGATGCACTGTTAACTGCTTGGTCCCTTTGAAAATTTTTACTTAAAAACACTAAAACAAATACGCTACTCTGATAAGGAACTGCTATGATATATGAACCTTTGCATGTATTGTTTGATTTGTTATATTTATTTCTTGTTATTCTACATACAGGTGTTTGCTTGGTGAAAAGCTGTGTAGTTTAAGCCATTAAAGAATTCTTGATCTGTTGATCTCTTGGTCGTATAAATACCAAGAGACGGTAAAAACATTCAAGCGAAAATATAAGCATTCACGATGGCTTCCTTTTTTCACATTGATTAGACTTCTATAAAAGGCTGAGTGCTGAAAATGATATAATTTTCTGAAGAAGGCTTTTAGGGTTGTTGTTGTTCGAAAGAAGAAGTGCTCATGAAAGAAAGTTCTCCCTTACAAACAAAAAATTTCAATACCAAAGGCATTTACTTAATCTTTGTCTTAAGTGTGCTTTCGAAAAGGGGATGGCCAAATCTAATGCTGGCCAAGCCATTGTGCCAAACCAATTGTTGAAAGATTCTAGAGTAGACTCCTTGCCATGACTTAATTAACTCTTCTATTTGTATTCCACTGTGAATCCTTTATAAGTTAAAATCGCAAAAAAGGTGATTATTCACAGAGAGAGAAAATTTGAAAGTCAAAATAAAATGTAGTTGAAACAATACAGCTTCTGTATTGTTGTTTGATATACAACTAAATGTAGCTATTGAAAGCAAAGTTATCCAGAAAGCGGCAATTTATCCAAGTATGCACAGATTTTATACGGCGAATTTTGTTTCCAGTGAACATCATATAACAGTACAGCTGTTGTGCAGTTTTAAAGAAATTAATTCTCAAAGTTTCAAACTTCCTCACATCTGTGAACAATTACCTCTAAGGAAATCTTAATACCAAATGGCATCTACTTAATCTTTGACTTAAGTGTACACTCGAAAAGGGGATGGTCAAAATCTAGTGTTGTTAGAACATGTGGTCAAACCTTTTTGCCATAATTTGTATATTTTGTTGTGTTTCCCTTTGACATCCTTGGCAAAACTATGTTTAAAGTAACTCTTTCACTTCGGACGATTAAAACATTTTAGGTTTTAATGAGTTAACCCATTACCAAACAATAATGACTTTTAACCAGGTTGTTGCAGACGACTCTAGAAATCATTGTGGGAAAAGGAGAAATTGCTCGAGCCGAGCAATTTCTCCTTTTCCAACAATGCTTTATGTCCCATCAGAAGACTGTTTATCAATTTCATCACAGTTGAAATGTCGTCTGCAAACTCTTTTGATTTGGGACAGTCGAAAATTCGGCGTCCGGTCAAGGGTTAAAACCGTAAAGATCGCTCTCTCTTTATATATACATATACAGTATATATTCAAAGATCGTCTGCGGATTTTGCAGGGGCGGTGGCTGGCTAAAGTTTGCACGGTGAACAAAAATCATGTACGTCATGAATAGTCACGACTTACCGTATTGACAAACAAGACGGCAAACCAAATCTGGCTAAATATCAAATATCTAATTTAGTTACGGCAGGATTTGAAACCGTTTCTATGCCAACGCACACGACTCCAGCAGATATTTATGATTCTAGAAATACGGATGGAATTTTTCTTTTTGTCTCCATTTTCAACAAAAAGAAAAACATGACAAAAAGGGAGTGTAATTGTCAGTTATATGTTTTGTTACAAAATATGGCATTAAAATGACTAAAAGGAAACGATCCTAAAGTAGGAAATATAGTAAAGCTATCCATGTTCGTCTTAAGAACACAAAGCGCAGCGCAGCAAGAACACGATTTACCTTTAAAACCTTATAATGCGGGGTAATTTTCTAAAAATAGATTTCGTTGTAATCTGCCTTACTAAACCTTAAATATCTGTTTAATTTTGTTGAGGAAAGATACTCAGAGTAGCTAATAGGTTAGATCACAGGCCAGCCGCAAATTTAATTGGCGTCTAGCCTGGATCTTACCTGTTTGCATATTAAACAGGACGTCGGATCCAGCACTAATTAAAAGGGTCAATAAGCTTCAAGCTTCCTTCAAAATCGATGTAAAATAGATAAGTTTAAACTAAAGAATCCAAAGACTGGTCAACGTCATGTTTATAATGATGACCCAGAAGGCCATTGATAATGTATTACACAAACTATAACACAAAGTATCTACAAATACTTATACATATCGACATTTTCCATTACCCTTTGACATACACATCCACAAGCAAAGAACACATGCTTACGAACATCTGTAGCTGATCCTACAAACACATTTGCACAAAATACATGTATGGTCAAAGTAAGGTTTGATATATCGTACATAATGATTAGGTCTTGAGGAACAAATGACTATAGCATTGATAAAATTGTAACTAAAACATTGCTCCATCAATCAAAACATGCTGCTTTTCCTATTTTCAAATGTATGGAAAATAAATGGTTCTAAATTTTTGACGAATTTATCACTTTTTTGTGAAGTTAATGATGTAATAAACTTGTGTATATTAGCACGGCTTAAATAAAACGTGTTGATGTAGGCCCTAATCCTTTCTTTATTCTGCATAGAGACCACGTTCTAATTCGAAATGACTCTGTCTTCTAAAACTTTACATGTAACACATGTTCTATAAGCAAAGACGCCGCAAAAGAAACCCACCCTTTGCCCTTATCACAGAGTTTAGGACTTAATCGGTCCAATTTCAAACTATTTTAGATTTCCCTTTTATTACAGAAACAACAATGGCGTTGACGAACCTTGTGATTTTAGTTTGTCTGATATTTATATCGACAACATCCTCAGACATTTCGCCCAGTTTAGAGAACATTCTAAACGAAATGTGTCCCGGGTACCAGCGATGTAGCTATGGCAACGAAACAGCGACCAGTCAGTCGTCAACAAGCTTCGTTACCATGCCAACAGAAAGCGACAACACGTGTTGTTTCCCGTGTTCCTGTGTTCAGCATCTCTGCAACATTCGGAAAAACTGCTGCCCGTCTGTTCTTGACACCGAGGCGCTTAACCACGGCCATCCCCAAATCGACAACGGGACGGCACATGACCTTGAAAGTAACCAAAGCGACGAGCATGCGCATAGCAAGATCAATTCCGAGACTTTGTGTGTACCAACGTCTATAAACATAGACAGAAAGTACCTGAACGAAAACGAAACGAAGGCCTGGTCCGTGCACCACTTAAATCTGGGGATGTTCATGGTGGCCGAGTGTTTACCGGAAGTTAATGACACCCGATGTGCAGACCCCGATCTGCGCAACATGGACGAAAGCACTCCGCAGACGGACTCACATGGCGTTACGTACCGGAACATCTACTGTGCGCAGTGTCATTCAGCTACTGGTCTAACGCCTTGGAAGATATTCATCACTTGCTCCAGCATTAACATCTACAAAGCAGACGACATGCTGTTCCCGAACACAATCGAAAAGATGTACAAGTTCGCGCTTTCCGCCGACCTACCAACGTGCGGGATAAACTTCATGCCGCCCGATGACGTAAATTTGACGTCAGCGATTTGTCTCGCGGACGAGAGCGTGATTTCGGAATGCAACGAGACTACGACCAACCAATCGCTGATCGACGCATGTCGCTCTGTGCGTATGCCGTTTGTGAACAGCGACGCAGATGGGGTTAGGGTATACGCCAACGTGTTTTGCTACCTGTGCTCGATCCCCTCGGCGGCTCATGAATCGACGCCTTCGTCAAGGGAAACCGTCTGTCCTCAGTCCGTTGGGCTTTCATATTACAACAACAACACATTTGTTGCGCAGATCAACACAGACGGCGATAACGAGACTGACACTTTGTCGCCATGGATACATACGGAAATGACGCCGGCACGTTACGTTCCTAGTCACGTGAACTGTACCAACGCTACGGTGTTTGACCCGTACACGGTAAGCTGATAATAGGTAAAATCAGTGTGGTAGTTCCGCAGTGATTTAAACTATTTATCAAACAATAGGGCCAGATGACCACTTTGTTGCAGACGACTCTGGAAAACATTGTGGTTTTCCCACAATGTTTTCTGCCCTAACAGAAGATTATGTTCCCATTTCATCACATTTTGAAAATTCTGCAAACTCTTTCAATTTGGGACAATCGAAAATTTGGCATTTGTTAAAGGGTTAAGCTCAGATAGACTGCATAGGGTTCCGTCCAAAATGCAATCCGAAACCCTATGCAAACTTCTTGAGCGGTTGTGTGTTAGGAATAGTCCAGGCGCAATTCGCGTCTCGTACCATACCTCTTCATCAGACGGTATTTATATAAACCACCCGTAATTGAAAGATGTTGCAAACTTAAACTAAGTACATTGCTACTATGATTAGATAAGTTCGATGGTTCTGTTCGAATGCAACATTCTGCAATCTGTATAATAGAATAAATTGAGAATTGAGGTCTCAGTCAAACGATTCCTTTACAGCCGTTCATTGCAATTTAGTACCATTGGTCTGATGTTAAAAACATATCCATCATGATGAAAGAATATCGAATGATAATGAGTATATGAAAAGAATCACTACTTTAACCTTGTTTATTTCAAGATGCCCGAAAAGAAAGCTAGACCGGATATGTCCAATTGTTGCCGAGGCTTCTTGTTTAATGCCAATGCCACTCGAGATATTTTGCTTAATTGTCTAAACAGTCGAGACAATCCGATTGTTCTGAAAAAGTGTAATACATGTATAAATGAACAAAGTCTCACGATTTCTATTACAGCGTGAATGCCGGAAGTGGTATTGTCCTTCTGGCAGGATGGTTTCCGGTTCGGACTGTGTCCCAATTCTCGAGGTCATCGACAAAGCCACCTTCCGGTTAGATCTGACACTAGAACCCGACGAATTTTCGAAGGACTTTTACAATACCACAAACAAAACTGGCATCGCTTTTGCGACAATAGACGCAATTATAGGTAACCACGAGTCAATCAAGAAAGAGCTAGTCATCCTTTCAGAGGAGCCATCCGTCCCATATCTGTACGCCCTTTTTCTGCTCAGAGTTGTCGCAAAAACAGATGTAGTAAAATCTTTGTTCAACAGAACACTTTACGAGAATGACGTCGTAATTGACGGAGAAAACGGAGAAATAACGATGCACGTAAACTTCTCTCGGGCAGTTAAACTCGAATTAAGCTCTTTCATGTTCTCGACCGTTGTCGTAATCGATATGATACGGTATACGGCATTGCGCAATCTTTACAGACGCAACATAGACGAATTCGAAATCGCAATACGCTACCCGAAAATTAACCGGCTCTCTTTCTGCACGCAGGTGTTGTTGTCAAGGGACGAGATTCGATATTACGTCGACATCCTCGACATTCGTAAATCGGACGTACGTCTGTACGAGGGAGAGTTTCTCCGTACCCTGAAGTACGAAACTATACGCGTATGTATGTCGGACTATCTCCGTAACGTTCACTACGACATGAAACCGAAGCCGCAACGGTCTTTCTCGCCGCAGGGTATCTTGTCGTTCATCTGTAACCTCATGTCGATAGTCGGACTGTCTGTAACGCTTATTACGTACATTACGTTCGAAGAGTTACGTTCCGTACCTGGTAAGAATAACATGATGCTCTCCCTTCACCTCCTCGTCGCGCAGTGTTTGTATCAGTTCGGAATGGACAGGACTGACTACCCTACAGCTTGCATCGTACTCGGCATGCTTATCCACTTGTTCTGGCTGACCGCCATTTTCTGGATGAACGCCTGCACGCTTCACATGTTCCGGACGTTCGTTACAGGTCAGAGTTATCGTTCGTTACGAGCCATCGATCCACAGGTCTGCGGTTACGCGTGTTATTGTTACGGAGTTGCGATTCTAATGGTGTCGATCAATGTCGGTATTTCGCTGTACGAATCGGAAGGGAAGGTTTTCGGCTATGGTGGCCGTATCTGCTACATCACCAACCCTGTCATGGTCGGTTGGACGTTTGCTTTGCCCGTTGGCGTCATCATCATTTTGAACATGAGCTTCTTCTTCGCGGTCGTCTATCAGATCTCGGCCTCTACAATGCGCAGGCGCGGGAAACACACGGACCGGGCAAACACCGTGATCTACATGAAGCTCTCTTCGCTTACCGGAGTCACTTGGATATTCGGCTACCTTTACCTCTGGACCGACTTTTTGCCGCTTGAATATATATTCATCGTGCTGAACGCCGGTCAAGGGGTGTTTATCTTCATCTCGTTCATCTGCACGAAAAGGATCACGAAAATGTACGGCGGTCTATTCCGGAAGTTGGGACGAATGGTACGCGAAACGGGCGCATGCGCGTGTCTTAGAAAGGCGGGAGATTCGGAAACAACCGGCGTCGAAATGAACACGGCAAAGGTGTCACTTACCGCTGGATCTACATCCAAAGGTGTTCTGCCGTCTGCCATCGCGAAAAAGATCATGAGTTTCCCTTCGACGACCGATTTTAAAATTCCCTCGAAAAAAGTTATTTCCCCTGCGTCCTCTAACGGTGCAAACGCCAAGTTGCCAGATACCTCTGAATCCGACGTTTTCAAGGAGAGCGCCGCGATCGCGCATGCGTTGTCACACCCGAAGAAACCGGAAAAGGAGGATAATGAACGGAAACATTCCCGTAGAACCGAGTCGGAGTCGCTTTCCGATCAGGAGGCTTCTGACGTCGAATCGAGCGTCGCTGGAGGCGTCATTTGTCACACGAACGTCAATATGCTGCCCGATCCCGCCCAACCGTGAAGCTTTTTATCACGCGACGAGTTACGCCCAATCAAAATCATTTATTTTCGTGTTTGTTTCACTATTATAAGAGGATGATAGTTTGTAATGAATGTATATCGCTGATTGTAGACAGTTATTTCCGTTGTCTTATTGGTCTTACGAGCGTAAATATGCTGCCCGATCCCGTTCAACCGTGAATCTTTTAATCACGTGTCGAGTTACGCCCAATCAAAATCATTTATTTCGAGTTCGTTTCACTGTTATAGGAGAGTGTCAGTTTGTAATGGATGTATACTGCTGAGTGAAGAAAATGTTTTCCGGTGTCCCTTTTGTCATACGAACGTAAATATGCTGCCCGATCCCGTTCAACCATGAATCTTTTAATCGCGTGACGGCTACGCCTACTTAATTTGTTTTATTTTCGTGTTGATTTCACTGTTACAAGAGGTTGCCAGTTGGCAATGAATGTATCATTCGGAACACCTCGGTAATTTCTTAGAATAACCTCGGAGGTAACGGGGAGCCATTTTGAAAGAAGGCCGTTTGCAATCATATCTACTCGGAAATCCCCGGCACAAGCCGGGGATTGCCGAAAAGATACGATTAACAATATATGAAACAAAGATGTGTTGATATGATAATCTTTAATGAAAAGAGTGAAAAAACACACATTCAATTATGATATTTAACCAATATGTGAGTATCGAGATACATATTAGTGCCTGTGTGCATGTTGGAAGCATGTGCGTTATCCACCGGAAATAAGGCGAATTACCCCAGGATTTCTGGTGTATTCATGAACTGCCTACGAGGTATATCTACCGACTTGTGACGGGGATTGCCGAGTTGATAGGATTGTGAATGTATTACACAGACTGTAGAAAATCCATTTCCGGTGTCCCGTCGACAACCCTTTTCTTTCTTTTTAATTCTTGTTTTGCAGTTGTAATGTTTTACTGTTACGATATGTTGTTGTTTTGTGGTTGTTTCATGAAATAAAAGTTACACTCGAACTGTTGCTAAATTGTACTTCGGGGTTTTCATTGAAAATAGCCATCATTATAAGTCGAAGCAAACCAATTGAAACCCAGAATCCGGGTGTTATAGGGGGGTATAGACAGTTTTGGGAATAGGTGGGAACAGATAAGTAGATTATGACAAAGATGGTGGTGATGATGATGATGATGATGAAGAGGAAGAGGAAAAACAACAACAATATCAAGGAGAGGGCAAATAAATCATGAAATATAATGCATATGAAGAAAGGAAACACTTCTGATGTTTAAGACGCCAATGCTAATGATGACATTTCGAAAAACTAAAATAATGATGCAGTTTATGGCTATACGGCAGACGGCGCTTCAAGAAAACAGCTGACGTTTCCCATGCCTACCTTTGTGTGTATATGTGCGTGATGTAGTTCTCTTCTTTGGGCCGAAGGGAGTCATTTAATTCACATCCTTCCAGATAGCTGACATAATCATGCCCAAGTCGTACACATTATTTTTGCCTTGACCTTCTTTTGTGGCGTAATGCTGTTCCAGTAAGTAAGGTTGCACCAGAGAGAAGCCATTGCTACCAATGTATCTTTTGTTGCAAACCCACAATAATACACTTAATCCTGTCACTAGTGCCATTTTGGGACCGATAACTAGATAACATTTGTAATATCCGGCACTAACCATGTAACACATGCACGTGACGAATCATGACGTCATAAGAACGAAATGACGTCATATTTAATTCATTCTCTACTTATCTTTTTCTTTTTTTCTCGTGTTTTAATCACATCTTGTTTGTTTGAAAGAATACATAAAGGTAAAAGGATAAATAGAATAGATGATTGGTGTCTTTGAATGGGAAAAGTTATCGGACTCGGCTTCGGATTATTATCCGTTTCGCCTTCGGCTCACCGGATAATATTCCTACGCCTTGCCCGATAACATTTCCGATTCACGACACCAACCATCTATTCTCTATAATCTGCTGCAGGCAGTTTCAGAAGCCACTGTGTCCAAAAGATGATTGTTCCTTTTGAGCCATTCATCCTTCTGTCACAACAGTTTCTACAAGGTCCAAAAAGAACACATTTTTCGTGTTAATTTGGAGTCCAATTTTTCATTCAATTTAGAGCAGTAACGAGTTCGTATATTGTGTATTGAATTACGAGCTCATACGTAATCCATGTGTTTTGGTCGGTTATCATAGATCAGTTTCTGTTGGTGTTAACGTAAATAAGTCATCTCAACGCTTCAAACTTAGGTAGTATACGTCCTTTTGAACCAATCTGAACACATCGGGTTTATCCAAAAAATGTATTTATCAGCTCATGGAAATACCCGTGTAGTTCCCGATTGTTTTGGACGAGCAGTCATTTTGTTTGCAATGTTTGGATTAAACTACACTTTTTTGACTTATTGTTTATTTACTCCAGAACCATCAACCCTATCCAGCATGTGTTCCACCTGCTCGTCTTACTTATTTGACGCGGTCGGGGAAAATTGTGATATTTGTGCATTGGGCAATATCTCCCGTTAGGTTACCCCAACAGAAACTAAAAACAATCTTCACCTCGAATTATTTTGACTTGTCCGCCCACCTACTTCGACATTAAGGTTTAACCGTGCATGTATTAAGTTTATATCCCACCATGGTATAAACAGTCTCGGTCTGAACAATCCATTCAGCTTATATTCCACCACAGTGCATACAGTCTCGGTCTGAACCATGTATTTAGCTTATATTCCACCATACTGCATACAGTCTCAGTCCAAACCATGTATTCAGCTTATATTCCACCATGGTGCATACAGCCTCAGTCCGAACCATGTATCAAGCTTATATTCCACCACGGGGCTTAGGTCTCGGTTTGAACCATGTATTCAGCTTATATTCCATCATGGTGCCTACAGTCTCAGTCTGAATCATGTATTAACTTTATATTCTACCATGGTGCATACAATCTTGGTCTGAACCATGTATTAAGTTAATATTCCACCATGGTGGATACAATCTTGGTCTGAACCATGTATTAAGTTAATATTCCACTATGGTGCATACAATCTTGGTCTGAACCATGTATTAAGTTAATATTCCACCATGGTGCATACAATCTTGGTCTGAACCATGTATTAAGTTAATATTCCACCATGGTGCATACAGTCTCGGTCTGAACAATGTATTAAGTTAATATCCCACCATGGTGTAAACAGTCTCGGTCTGAACAATCCATCCAGCTTATATTCCTCTATGGTACATGCATACGGTCTCGATCTGAACCATGTTTTAAGTTTATATTCCACAATGGTGTAAACAGTCTCGGTCTGAACAATGTATTATCAAAATATTTTACCATGGTGTTGTAAACAGCCTCGATCTGAACAATCCATTCAGCTTATATTTCACCACGGTGCATACAGTGTCAGTCTGAACCATGTATTAAGCTTATATTCTGACACGGTGCAAATAATCTCGGTCTGAACCATGTATTAATTTTATATTCCACCATGGTGTATACAGTCTCGGTCTGAACCATGTACTAAGTTAATATTCCACCATGGTGCAAACAGTCTCGGTCTGAACCATGTATTAAATTTATATTCCACCATGGTGCATACAGTCTCAGTATGAACCATGTATTGAGTTTATATTCCACAATGGTGCATTCAATCTCGATCTGAACCATGTTTTAAGTTTATATTCCACCATGGTGCATACAGCCTCGGTCTGAACCATGTGTTAAGTTTATATTCCACCATGGTGCATACAGTCTCGGTCTAAACCATGCATTAAGTTTATATTCCACCATGGTGCATACGGTCTCAGTCCGAACCATGAATAAAGCTTATATTCCACCATAGTGTATTCAGTCTCGGTCTGAACAAGTTATTAAGTTTATATTCCACCATGGTACATAGTTTCAGTCTGAACCATGTATTCAGCTTATATTCCACCGTAGTGCATACGGTCTCAGTCTGAACAATGTATTGAGCTTATATTCCACCATGGTGTGTATAGTCTTGGTCTGAACAACCCATTCAGCTTATATTCCACCATGGTGCAAACAGTCTCAGTCTGAACAATCCATTCAGCTCATTTTTCACTTTGGTGCAAACAGTCTCGGCCTGAACAATCCATTCAGCATATATTCCACTATGCTGTATAAGGTCTCGGTCTGAACAATGAATTCATATTATATTCCATCATGGTGCTTAGGTCTTGGTATGAACCATATATTCAGCTTTTATTACACCGTGGTGCATAGGTCTCAGTCTTAACCATGTAGCTAGTTTATATTTCACAATGGTACATACAGTCTCAGTCTGAACCATGTATTAAGTTTATATTCCACCATGGTGCATACATTCTCAGTCGGAATCATGTATTAAGTTTATATTCCACCACGGTGCTTAGGTCTCAGTCTGAACAATGTTATAACCTTATATTCCTCTATGGGGTATACAGTCTCAGTCTGAACAATCCATTCAGCTTATATTCCATCATGGTGTAAAGAGTCTCAGTCTGAACCATGTATTAAATTTATATTCCACCATGGTGCAAATGGTCTCAGTATGAACCACGTATTGAGCTTATATTCCACAACGGTGCATTCAGTCTCGATCTGAACCATGTTTTAAGTTTATATTCCACCATGGTGCATACAGTCTCGGTCTGAACCATGTGTTAAGTTTATATTCCACCGTGGTGCGTAAAGAGTCTCAGTCTGAACCATGTATTAAATTTATATTCCACCATGGTGCAAATGGTCTCAGTCCGAACCATGTATTAAGCTTATATTTCACCATAGTGTATTCAGTCTCGGTCTGAACAAGTTATAAAGTTTATATTCCACCATGGTACATAGTTTCAGTCTGAACCATGTATTCAGCTTATATTCCACCGCAGCGCATACGGTCTCAGTCTGATCAATGTATTGAGCTTATATTCCACATGGTTCAAACAGTCTCAGTCTGAACAATCCATTCAGCTCATTTTCCACTTTGGTGCAAACAGTCTCGGTCTGAACAATCCATTCAGCTTATATTCCACCATGGTGCATACAGTCTCGAAGTTTATATTTCACCAAGGTATATACAGTCTCAGTCTGAACCATGTATTCAGCTTATATTCCACCATGGTGCATACATTCTCAGTCTGAATCATGTATTAAGTTAATATTCCACCACGGTGCTTAGGCCTCGGTCTGAACATTGTATTCAGCTTATATTCCATCATGGTGCCCAGGTATCAGTCTGAACAATGTTATAACCTTACATTCCACCATGGGGTATACAGTCTCAGTCTGAACCATGTATTAAGTTTAAATTCCACCATGGTATAAACAGTCTTGGTCTGAACAAGCCATTCTGCTTATATTCCACCATGGTGCATACAGTCTCGGTCTGAACCATGTATGATTTTTATATTCTACCATGTTACATACAGTCTCGGTCTGAACAATGTATTAAGCTTATATTCCACCATGGTACATAGTCTCAGTCTGAACCATGTACTCACCTTATGTTCCATCATGGTGCATACAGTCTCAGTCTGAGCCATGTGTAACGTTCGTTGAAAGTTTTTGCAAATAAGGAACCTAATGCATTGTTGTAGAGAACATGCTGTTATATATATATATATAGACAACACAACCGCTCAGTGTACGACAGTGTTTTTCACTGATCGGATGTGTTTGTGTCTTTGAAAGTTCTATTTGCTCGGTTCGTAAGTTTAGTAGCAGCGGTGGAATGAAGACTTCTTCTTCTATCGGAGTTGCCTTCCCCACGTGTTTCCCAAGGGCCAAGACTCGGGACGAGTCTTCTCGGACGTTGGAGTTATGTAACGTTCGTTGAACGTTTATGCAAATTAGGAACCTAATGCATTGTTTGAGAGAACATTCTGGTATATATATATAGACAACACAACTTCTCAGTCAATCGGAACTACTCGGGTATTTCCGTGAGCTGTGAAATACACCTCGGATATAAGTGTAGGGTTACAATTTTTCGGGTAAATCGGCATCCGCCAATGAACACCTTTTCTAAGGGTGCACGTTAAGTAGTTCAATGTGTATGGAAGTGTTGGACATCCTTTTTAATCACTTTTGATCAGTAACTCATACCAAATGGCGAACTTGTTGTTGTGACATGTATACTTGTTTCCTCAATCAAATTTAACGACTTTTTGGATTTTACATTCAAGATCTATTTTTAGAAACGAAAGAAAGTGACGTCATTCTCGCGGGAATCAATATGGCGTCATCCCTATTATTTCAGAGGTGTTTTCTATTGGATAAACCCGATGTGTTCAGATTGCTGCTCAGTGTAAGACAGTGTTTTTCACTGATCGAATGTGTTCGGGTCTTTGAGAGGTCCATTTGCCCGCTTTGTTACACATGTATTGAGCTTATATTCCACCATGGTGCATACAGTCTTGGTTTGAACTATGTATTCAGCTTATATTCCACCATGGTGTATAAGGTCTCTGTCGGGTCTTATTTAATTCAACATCTAACATGCTAATCATCCTCGTTATAAGAAGTCACACGCCAAGAAATCTCCCGATATGTACTTGCTCATGTTTGCCATTTCATTACTATAAATTTGGAAGTGCCTCGTGTGAAATAATTCCACATAGGGCCAACACCAGACGTCGTGTGGGATGGCCGATCTTGCCCCTTTCGTCTCCTCACGTCTTAATCTCATCTGTTTAGCTCGCTCGACTGCTTAGCTAATGACTCATGTGATATCATTTATTTCTTACACTACATTGCATTAGCATTTCATCACCCATTTTGAAAGAATTTCACAAAAAATAAAAAAATGAGATAATGGAAATTGGTTCTTTGGCAGAGTGTAACAGAAAATTAGAAATGAGAAAGAACTCTCATTCTTAAGAGCAATCTAAGCTGTAACGCATACTCTTTTATTATGTGTTCAAAACATGAATGTCTGGATCGTTCGAATACGTGAATCATAATATCCCTGATTGATTTGAAAAAAAAAGCCTTTTCAGCGACCATGTGTAGAATTGGAATGTTTGTAAGCATGTAATACGTTTCAGCAATTCGTTGAAGTAACATCGTGCAGACAAATTTGAGTATAGATTACAAAAGCCAGCTATTTTGCAACGAACACTTTCTTTTTTTTATACACAGCTTTCAATCTTGAACATTATAGTCCATGTTTCCTGAGTCAATTTTCTAGTCTACCAGTGCCAGGCTAGCCAACTCGTTCTTTCAAGGGACAGTGCGAGAGAGGAACCTTATACATGTAGCCTAGTCCAGATAACTAGTCTTGAAGGCTATTGCTATTTTGACTGACGCCTTCGAGCACGATAAATGTCCAAATGATGAAAAAAGCTTCGTTCACGGATCATTATTGTGACTAGCATCAGAGACATAGATAACAGAGATTGGCAACTCCGGAATTATCGCCAAATTCTCGCGTGCCGCGAGGTTCTGCGAGATAAGGAAAGTGCGTACCTGTTTATCCGTTGCCACGGGAGATGTCAAGCGAAATTGATACTTCTTTATTACAGTAAAATAGCTATGTTTTGGTTATCTGATTGGTTATCTGAAACAACTTCTGGACATTTTGTTTTATTTTCGTTTTATTAAATTGATTTTATGTTAAAAACAAAACAAAAAGTTCCAGTAGGCCTTCGTTTTCAATGACAGGCTTGATTACCATGCAATTCAGAATTGTACTTATAACGACAATGTCTTTCAAGCAAAGGTTTGAATAATATTTTGTAATAAATCAAGTGACTCTATTTAGTTGCAGTTAATAACCAAAGCATGAACTTTCCACTAAGACATGATAGTTTTCGTCAATATTAAAAGATTGCTTTCTCACTTCATTTCATTTATTCTGTGTCGTAAAACTGTTTACAGTGCTAATTTTGTCAAAACAAAACACATTTTTCATCATGTCATCATTTCAAGCCAAATGTTTCAATTTAAGATAATTAAAAGTATTTCATGATGTTAACATGTATGTGATGAGAATCTTTGTAAAAGTGGATTTAGTAAACGAAAGGACACGTAAGAAAAAACTGACGTGCAAAGTTTTTCAATACTCCTTTTACCGCAGATTCCTCTAATATTGATTGCAAATCAATAAGTACATAATAATTCTTAAATACGTAAGGGTCTTGTCTTATCATGCTGCTGACCGAAATGATTTTAGAAATGTGAGATTTTTAATGTTAGGCTAAAGCAAATAGTGTGTCTTGCACGTTCGTTTTTATTATCATTTCTCAACGAGAAATTAAGTCAAATCACACTACTTTTAAAACCAGACGGACGCTTTAAACAGAACAAAACCTCCCTATTATGTTTTCGGGATCTTTAGGTCATTAAATTTGAATGAGGTGTTAGAGAGTGGAAAAAGGGTTAGCGCCACACACTTCTTGTGTAATCGCCCTAGCATCAAAAGGTTTTATGACATCAAACTACATACTTTATGGGATGGCAATTTACAATCATAGCCTGTATTGTCCACTACCGTGATTGACTCTATCACCCTTCGTTCTTCAAATGACACATTTTACTTGACATATTTGCAAGCGATCGGAATTTAGAAAGAGTATGACAAAAAAGGAAATATCGTGGTGTTTCTGATTAAGAAGATGAAGATCTATCCATGCTCTTTTGTCCATTAATTGAATGGATTTTCTTCTTCTTATATAGGAATATCACTTTGAAAATACGGGAAACTATAAAACTTAGTCAGCATTTAATACGGGATCAATTCAAACTCATTCAGACGTTTTCAGTAATAACACGTTTGATTAAATCCAAGTCACACAATTTAAGTTTTAATTGATGCAAAAATGAAAGATTGTGATTGAAAATAAATTGGCTGAAATCATGCTTATGCTTGTGTGGTAAGGCAAACCTGTTATAACTTCGTTATAAACACGACAATCACCATAAAAAAGCGGGTAACCATAAAACAAAAATAACACTTCAGGAAAATGTCAAGTATGATATGATCCAGTGCATAGTTTTTTAGTTTTACTTGCTACAACTTTGTTATATTTTGGTTGGAAATCAAGATGGCTGAACTCATTAAGGTGGTAAATGGGGAATATTGAGTATGCAATAACTTCTAAATGACAAAGAATATCAAACTGAAAATTTGGATATCGACAAAATCATATTATCCCAATAAAATGGACATAAATTAGAAATGTTTGAATAAACCTCCATTAAAACATTTTACTTTGGACAAGTATGAAATATTTTGGTTGAAAATAAAATGGCCGAAATCACGATCATGCTTGTGTGGTTAAGTAAACCTGGTATAACTTCGTTATGGAAGCGAACATTACTTTAAAAATGCGGGCAACCATAAAATAAATATAACCCTTCAGGAAAATGTCAAGTATGATATGATCCAGTGCATAGTTTTTTAGTTTTTCTGTGCACAACTTTGTTAATTCTTGGTTGGAAATCAAGATAGCTGAACTCATTAAGGTAGTAAATGGGATATATTTAGTACGCAATAACTTCTAAATGACAAAGAATATCAGACTGAAAATTTGGAAATCGACAAAATCATACTATCCCAATAAAATGGACATAAATCAGAAATGTTTGAATAAACCTCCATTAAAACATTTTACTTTGTACAAGTATGAAATATTTTGGTTGAAAATAGAATGGCCGAAATCATGATCATGCTTGTGTGGTTAAGTAAACCTGGCATAACTTCGTTATGGAAGCGAAGATTAATATAAAAATGCGGGCAACCATAAAACAAAAATAACACTTCAGGAAAATGTCAAGTATGATATGATCCAGTGCATAGTTTTTTAGTTTTACTGTGCACAACTTTGTTAATTTTTGCTTGTAAATCAAGATGGTTAAACTCATTAGGGTCGTAAAAGGGACATATTCAGTACGGAATAACTTCTAAATGACAAGAAATATCAAACTGAAAATTTGGAAATGCAGAAAAACAAACCCTTTCTTTAAAATGGACTTGAATTGGAAATGTTTGAAAACCCCTCCTTTAGAACAGTTTGAATCTAAAACTACACAATTATCACGTTCATCGCACCAAACCACGAAATTGCGAACAATTCAATCAAGTTTGTCGCAGTTTGCCATGTTTATTTCTTTGATAATCGCTTGCTGATCGGTCTTGTTGGATGGAGAAACCTGCTAGCAATAACAATATAGTAAATTCGGTAAGAAAATAATTTAATTATGACTTAAAACACGCTTAAATATGTGTTGCCTATTTCGCGTTTAGTTGAAAATAGCGTCGATAGACAGATCTCGAAAGGTCTCGCTAAATAACGCGTCATGCGAGATATCGCAGAAACCGGCTATAGGTAAAGAAGGAGTTGCCAATCTCTGTTATCTATGTCTCTGCTAGCATGAAGCCTACCCACCAGCATAGTGGCTGCACCAACCCTGGATAGCTTTAGATTACTCTTCGGTGGTACTATGCCATTTACACACGGACATGACACTGTATATAGTTTTATAACATGTTTGTACATGATAACTTGTGCGTAATCACCATCTTCAATTGAGCATTTGAGAGCCAAGCTCAGTATCCAAAAGAAGAAGAATAAAATGATATCGCCCAAAGGACATCATATGGTGAAAAAGTTAACCGCTATCAGTATTTGAACTTTGGTTGTCCGATCTTAAATCAACGACGCTTATCATGCATAAAGGCGAATTCATATTAAAAATTAATCCACGGCACCAAGCATTGCACCGCGGCAGATCCAACAGTACTTGCAGCGCTTTGATAAGTGGGTTTGACAGCTACAACAACAACCAACATGGCGGCTGTTGACGAAGCAGATGATAATTTTGACGAAGAAAATATCCATGTCACGTTATTCCAAAGCCTCCCTGAAGATGTACAGCTGGTCATTGATGAGGTTTGATGTTCAATTTGTTTAGATACAGCATCTTGAAGTTTAGATTAGCGATAACGTTGAAATGTATACAAACAACTGTTGACTTGGTCGTTCGTACCTATTCCGTTTCGTACGCTTTACCATTTATTTGTTTTCATGTCGTTTTTGCGATATGCACTAATGGATTCTGTACTATTAGAAGAAATTCTTCTTTTTGCACAACTATGACAAACTTTGTTTGCTTCTTGTGTGATGTTGTCAATACACAGTGCAGATGATTTTTGATTAATTTGGTTCTATTATCAGCGTGGATGAATTAATGTATTTTTAAGTGTTTACTATTGACGAAAAAAATAATGTCATATCTTTGTAATTTGGATCCACTCCATCGGTAAACAATTAATTAAATCTGAATGCATATGGTATTTCTCAGATTACTTAAATGACTTCTAAGTAGTTATAATTGGATTCAATCCAATCTTGGTTACACTCTTTGTTTACACATCTGGGTAATTGTCATATGTTCCTTCATAGCTTGCACCAACTCTCAAAAGAAACAACTCATAAAGTGAAAGCATTTATCAAAGCAATTCTATTTTTCGGTTACCAATCAAAATTCAAGAGACCTCAATTTGATAAATGTTCAACTAGAAAAATAACAAATTGCAGTGCCCTATAGTGGGGCACGCTGCCTAGGTTGTATGGTATATTATCAAAATCTATGTTTCCCTTCTGATAACATCTGATACCGATGTTAAATGTTTAGTCGTACAATACAGAGTACCAACAGGGTTTTTACCCTTTTTGGGAAAAAGCCCAGGCCTGTTAAACTTGTGAAATTGCCTATTGGGAAACCAAAAAGCTGGGATGACTTTATATGTTTGGAAAAACTGCATGACTTGAAGGAAATGCCCAATAGGGAAGGAAACGTATATATTACACCCCTGTTTTATAACTAAAAGAAACTTTACATTGTGTTGATGGATTAAGAGAAGAAATAAGCACAGTTAGCAATTAAATTTTATAAAAAGTGCCTTTTATCTGAGCTTCCTATACTATGTTGTTCATTATACAGTGAAGCCTCGTTCATCCGGACCCCGATTATCCGAATGTCTTGCAATCCAAACGAAATTGTAAGGGAACGGAATTATTTGACCAGTTTGTTGCAGACAACTTTTGAAAACATTGTGGGAAAAGGAGAAATTGCTCGTGACGAGCAATTTCTCCTTTTCCCACAATGTTTTCTGCCATATCAGAAGATTATTTTTGGGACGGTCGACAATTTGGCATTTGCTAAATTGTTATAAGTATACACATGCATAAAGACTGTTTATGTCTTAATGTGTATAAGAACATGCGCTACTTCATTAGTCCGGATGAATCGGTAATCCGGACATTTTGTTGGGAACGGACGTGTTCGGATTAACGAGAAATCACTGTACTCATAATATGACAAAGGTTAAACTTATTCATTTTGCAGCGATTGTGACGGAAGCTTTAAGTTTATTAAATTCACTCTTGATTACCGCTTCCTGGATACTACACCAGTACTCACACCAATCTTTTGGGTTAGTCCTGGCAATTTCCACCTTGCCTAACGGGGATTCGAACCCGGAACCCTCAGTACAAGAGGCTGACACTACCACTGCAGCACTGTCCCCACATGACTTAGTGTAATGATTTGATACTGCTTGCAGATATTGCCGAGTGATGACCCATTGGACAAGCCCGACTTCAACCCGGTTGATTACATCAACTCTCTCTTCCCGACGGAGCAATCCCTATCTAATATAGATGAGGTGGTAGGGAAAATACAGTATAAAATACGGTAAGATGTCAATGTCAGTCATGCTTAAAGGTGCTTGTTCACATATGAAACAATTTCCAAATCAAAATAGAATGTCTTGAAACAATTTTACAATTAGTTTTTGTATTGCGGCATTAAATTCAATGAAAGATAGCAACTGACCTCAAATTCAGGTAGCGTCAATATGTATAAGTATGTACAGACTTAATGTGACAGATTTCAAAACCTTTGAAATTCTTTTTGGATCTAAATATATATTTTCTTGATTGTGCACAGACTCCCAATATTAAGATACAACTTGGAATAGTCCAGCCCTGATCGATGGGTAACAAGAACGACATAAGAACTCCAACGGAAGAATGAATTGCAAAATGGCAGATTATCGGTATTCTTCCTTAAGCTTAGGATCTTCTTCCATCTTTACAAGAAATGCATCATAAAATAAATGAAAATTGCTGCTCAATGGATGTAAAACCCCTAACAAATAAACTGTTTAAAGGCTGTTAACTTTTTTACATTATTTATTTTACCCCACAGCCATCTTGACACCGAGATTCGGACAGTTGTTCGGGGTCAGACCAATGTGGGCGAGGACGGGAGACAAGCCCTAGAGGAAGCCCAGAAGGCCATACAGGATCTATTTACCAAGATAAAAGACATCAAGGACAAGGCAGAGAAGTCAGAGGAAATGGTAAGTCATAGTTAATGATATAAAAATGATGAGTTGTAGTCAGATCAAATGCAGGGGTCAAATCAATGTTACACACAAGGGGCCAGCAAACTTTTTTAAGTAGAAGCGAAAATGGTGAGATTTGCATATATTTGGAGATTTAGAGAAATTCATTAAAAGAATTTACTCTTAAAATTGATGTTACGCACACGCATACATGCGCTTTCCTGGCGAGGCCACTGTAATTCAGCTGACTCATCGTAAAGTACTTATCAATCAATAACTCGTAGAATGCTGGGTAATTTTCTTAAAAAATTTTTTGTGTCTTTCCAAAACCTTAAATATCTGCTTGACTTTGATGAAGAAAGAAACGCATAGTAGCAAACAGGTTAGATAATAGGCGGCTTGCCTAGATCTAACCTGTTTGCATAACCATGAGTTCGGTTCCAGCATTTTAAGGGTAAGGCAACCAATCAAGTAATTAGATGTTTTGTATCCCTATCTATCCTATAGGTGAAGGAGATAACCCGAGACATAAAACAGTTGGACCATGCTAAACGCCATCTGACCAGCTCCATTACAACTCTTAATCATCTCCATATGTTGGTGGGTGGTGTGGAATCATTGAAGTAAGTTATTGTCATATACACTGGAATCTTGTTTCTAAGCTGTCCTCTATTAATGTGGATATAGGCTATACTATTTTTTAATTATATCATTCCCCTGCACAGAAATTTGACATAACTCAATATTGAAAGTATTAGGATTTGCATATTGAAGTTAAGGAGTATAGCAAATGACCATTCCCTGAAATCTTGTTTCTAAGCTGTCCTCTATAATGTGGTTATAGGCTATACTATTTTTTAATTACAGTCTAACTTGTGTTAAGCAGCCACCCTTTTAAGCAGCCAACCTGCCTTAAACAGCCACTAGAGAAAGCCCCATTGTTAGATTCATAGTGTAAATCAATTTGTGTTAAGCAGCCAACTTGTCTTAAACAGCCAACTTACTCTGTCCCATAGGCTGGCCTCTTAACACAAGTTTGACTGTAAATCATTCCTCTGAGCAGAAATTTGACATAACTCAATATTGAAAGTATTAAGATTTGCATATTGAAGTAAATGAGTATAACAAATGACCATTCCCTGAAATTAAAGATGGTCTTTTAATAAAAACAGTAATTGATCATCACAAGCAAGTTCTGTCTTTGTCATAATGGTTTCTTGAGCTATCTACTTCAATGAATTGAAAAGTTTTATAGACTAGTGGAGAAAGTGTTTTGCCAAAGTCTAATGTCGAGCATCTATAATTTTAGGCTAGTTTATAACCAACAGGTGAGCATAACATTGTTGTGGTGTGATCTTAGACAATGCACTGATTCAATGTAAAGTATGCATTTAGAAGCAACAGTTAGTCTTATTAAAACATAACAACACCAATAAAGAAAATAAACGCAGCCTTTAACTAGGTACAAACAAAAGAATTTTCTCAATGAAAAGGTAGATTCATTAAAAATACATATTCTTCTAAATATTCATATAAATCATGATGTCTGCCCATTCCAGCTTGCTGACTCGTAAAAGACAGTATGGAGAGGTTGCCAACTTACTACAGGGTGTTTTGAATGTGTTGGAACATTTTCAAAGATACATGGCCATTCACCATATTAAAGAGCTCTCAGATAGGTATGTTATCAGAGAACCAATTAAGGGTCCGGCATTGCCCAATGGTTAAAGTGGCAGACTAAGAACTTTAGGGTCCTGGTTCGAGCCCCATTGGTATCTCTGTTTACGTGGGAGAGACCTTTAGCAAGTCACTTCTGAACTCTAGCCTAGTTCTGGTGGATCCATAAAAACTGTAACATAACTTAAAAATTGTTGATATGGTGTTAAACACCATACAAAGAGAACCAATTGGTTTTCATTCAATTCACAAAGGATTTTAATGATTGCACAACAACATCTAGGTAGAAGACTGTAGGAAATCAGATACGAAATTGACTTGAAAAAAACTGACTTGAAAAAAACTTTAATATTTGAAACAGTTAATATGCAGAAAAAGAGAATTTTGAATCTAGTTATTTACAAATGTATGCTATTGTTTATTGCTTTTCATAAGTAAAGAAAAAAAAAGATAGGTCTTGAATTTGTTAAATTGCCAAGCTTTTTTATTTATTGTATCAAATCCATTTTATCATAAGATAAATAGAACAAACAAAAAAATGCTTTTCATATTATAATGTCACAAAACGTGAAGGCAAATTGTGTGTTAGGTTTTCTCACATTTATCTTAGTATTTGTAAGCTTTCAATCCTGCTTACAACAAGATCGTCAGTTTTTGCACTTTAAGCTTATCTCAAAGTAATCTGCAAATAAGTTAACCATCCAATTTGCTTAGAATCAACAGAAAGCAGTATTGGTCATGGTGCCATAATGCTTTCTTTTCTAAACTTTGTTCTAATTGGAAATGTCAAATTATGCAATGTTTGTTTTAATTCTTTGAAGGTGCATATGAATACTTTGATTCAACTTTAAAACCAAAAAAGTTAAAAGTTTGCATAGTTGTTTAACTAGTGATTTAAGTATGATGTATTGCCTTTTAAAATGTTATTTCATTCCCAGAGCGTCAGTCATATTTGTTAATTTATTTATTTTATTCATCTTTACACAGAGTTAAACAGATACAGAGTGAACTTGGGACACAGATTATTTCAGACTTTGAAGAAGCTTTCCAAGGCTCAGGAGCAAAGGTATGTCTTATATTGATTATTGATTGATAAATAGATAGGAAAAGAAATTGTCTGCCATTAGTGCCTTAATCCCATTGATTCAACCTGGCTTGACCAGCCTTAACTCATCACCAAACAATAATGACATTTGACCAGTTTGTTGCACACGTTAGTATTAAAACAAAGGCAGATCAAATAATTGCTTTATCTTCCTTTAAAACCATTTTTTATACAATGTCAAATTAGTTTATTAACTTGATATATGTGTAAAATAATTATGTAAATATCTTGATGTACTTGATGTTTTTGTAAAATAATTATATGTCAAAAAACTGTTTATGAAGCACTTGCTATAGTCTTGAATTGAACCCTTGATTATTCTGTCATTGTTCAGAAATAAAATCATAGGGGTGTCAAATTTTCAATATACAGACCATCTTGTTTTTCCAGATTGATTAAAACGAAAAAATCTTGTATCTTAGGTTTTCGTGCGTGTGTTTGTTTAAACTGGTTTATTCTTCTCAAACTTGGGTTGTTTAGCCTCTTGTTTGGATACAGGGTGTCGATAGTTCCAAAGATCCCAACTGGACAGCTGTAAAAAGTGTTTTAATGTTGTTGTAGAGGAGACTTTTTCTTAAAAAAGCTATCGAATCTAAAAGCGCTCTGCCATTCTAAAGCCGACATTAGTTTGTTGTGAGACAAAATAATTGACTTTACCAACATTTATATCATTATTTCCTGTGTATTTCAGTATGGTCCAGGGAATCAAAGACAATTAAAAGAAGCCTGTTTTGTGGTGAATATACTTGACCCGAAGGTGAAGAGAGAACTTTTGGGCTGGTTTGTCAAACTACAGCTTTCGGAATACCTCGTCCTCTTTGGGGAAAACCAGGATGTAAGTTGTTGTTGTTGTTTAACCCTTAGAATGCTGGATAATTTTCTAAGAATAATTTTTTGTATCATCTGCTTTCCAGAACCTTGAATACCTTCTTAATTTTGATGAGGAAAGATACTCAGAGTAGCAAACAGGTTAGATCACAGCCCACCCACCAATTTACTTGGGGCTGGCCTGGGTCTAACCTGTTTGTATAAGCATGAAGTCAGTTCCAGTACTATAAGGGAGGGATGAAACTTATTTATTTTACATCCATTGTGAAACAAGTTCTTATGACTTGGAATAACCACTGTTGATCCTGATTCCTCTACTTTGAACATATTGTACTGCCAAAATGTTTATAGTAAATTTCAAACACAAAATGTACAAGTTCTCCTTTTGCTACAATTCCTTTTTTAACAGGCAAAAATTTGGCGTAAGTTGGTAAGTCTTAAACAAAGAAAGGAATGCTGATGGTTTTACAAATCCTGACTAGCCCTTATTGGGAATTTGAATAAGGCTACGACACTCTTAACTTGAAAAACATTTAATGGTATGTAAAAACCCAATAAAATGTTTGAAGCTTTGTAATGACCTGTTTAAACAAAACCATGGTCATTTCAGGTGGCCTGGCTGGACAAGATTGACCGTCGCTACGCATGGGTTAAGCGGACATTAGTGGACTTTGAGGAAAAGTTTGGCCACCTGTTTCCGGTAGACTGGGAGGTCAGTGAGAGAATCTGTGTGGAGTTCTGTGAACTGACCAGGTGAGTTATGTGTGTACGATGAACACACTACTTCTATTGTGAGTTATGTGTTTATGATGAACACACTACTTCTATTGTGAGTAATGTGTTTAAATCAAACATGGCAATTCATATTGTGAGTAATGTGTATACAATAGACATATTACCTTCTTTTGTGAGTAATGTGTTTACAATGAAATATATTTTTATATATAACTTTGTATTGTGAGAATCTGTGTTGAATTCTGTAAACTAACAAGGTGAGTTATGTGTTTACGATTAACATATCAATTCATATTGTGAGTTATGTGTAAACAATAGACAAATCAATTCACTTTGTGAGTTATGTGTATATAATGCATGTATTACTTCCTTTTTTGAGAATCTGTGTTGAATTCTGTAAACTAACAAGGTGAGTTATGTGTTTACGATTAACATATCAATTCATATTGTGAGTTATGTGTAAACAATAGACAAATCAATTCACTTTGTGAGTTATGTGTATATAATGCATGTATTACTTCCTTTTTTGAGAATCTGTGTTGAATTCTGTAAACTAACAAGGTGAGTTATGTGTTTACGATTAACATATCAATTCATATTGTGAATTATCTGTATACAATGAACATCTATAGTTAGGAACTTAATAGGGTTCTGCTTGGCCCAGTGGTTAATGTGGTGGACTCAGAGCTAGGGTTTCTGGGTTTGAGCGCCATCAACACCTCTGGTTTCTAGCGAGTGATCTCTGGCAAGTCACTTCAGGGCCATTGCCTAATGCTGGGGAATCTGAGAAAGCTGTTACATGACTGGAAAATTGTTGATACAGCATTAAGCACAGTACAAACTTAAAGACTTTCTAAAGTTGTTGATCTTGTTAATGTTAATTTCTTTAAGGCCTAAGAAGTCTTCTACAATCAACAAGGAGTTTAAAAACGTTTCCATATATATTCCAGAAAAGAGCTGTCTAAAATCATGAGTAAAAGAAGGATGGAGATTGACGTGAAGTTGCTGCTGTTTGCAATACAGAGGACCAGTAACTTCGAAGCTCTCATTGCCAAACGATTCGTCGGTGTGACACTGCAAACTGGGCCAGTAAGTATAGTCAATCTTTTTTTTTTAGCTCTTTACCACCTGCAGACGACAATTTTTAGCTTGACTATTGGAAGAATAAGGAGAGCTATACTACTCAACCAGGCGTTACACCTTGGTTAAATCTTTATGTGCAAGTTCATATCTCATGAACTACTGTATGGTATGGGTTGATACTTAATACATGTGTTCAGGGTCATACTTTAAGGTCCCTGACCAAGTTTCGTATCTTTTGTTGTGAATTCAAGCAAACCATGCGGTCTTTTGTACTTAAAAAATCTTGGTTAAAGTTTTGCGTGCATGTTTTTTTTCTCAACAACAATTGTAAGGAATCATTGTGTGCACCCTCATATTTTAGAAACATAATATTTCACTGACCTATACCCCTTTTTGACATTATCGAATTGTAGCATGCTGTCTCATGAATAGCTTTTGTTTTACTTTAGTAGACAACTTTAGGAAAGCTTTATAAACATGTGAAAAAACTTTCAGTTCTTCTGTTGTGATATGTGAACGAAAAACATTTAGTGTTATTCAATTCCAGACCAATATGTCAGCAGTATAAATGAAATACTCTTAACACCATGATGAACCATGAAAAATATAACATTCTGTGTTATTCGTTTACATACTATTATGTCAGCAAACATAACTGAAATATTGTTACACAATGTAAACCTCTAACAAAAAAACTAACGTTTTGCATGATTCACTTCTAGACCAATATGCCAGTGAAGAAATCTTCCGTTACCCTGAACCCGTTTGAGGAGACAACACCCAGCACCAACCCGTTTGATAAGGATATGGAGGCTGCGGAAAACACAGACACTTCTGATGATGAATCAAAGGTACTGGAAATGTTTACCTATTACCAGTATTGATACTTGTGACTTGTCTTTACCCTTTACCAAACGCCAAATTATCGACTGTCCCAAATTGGAAGAGATTGCAAATGACATTCAAAATGTGATGAAATTGAAAAATAATCTTCTGATAGGGCAGGAAACATTGTGGGTAAAGGAGAAATTGCTTGTAAATGGCAATTTCTCCTTTTTCAACAATGTTTTCCAGAGTTGTCTTCACTAAGTGGTTAAATGCAATTATTGTTTGGTAATGGGTTAATTGAAAACACCAATGGACAATAATGTATAAAAATTGTTGAAAAAAGTGGGGGGTTTTGTGAGTTACATGAGGGAAACAATTAACGTTGATAAAACAAGACAAGTTGCTGCAACTGATTTCCAACTTTACTATAATATTTTGTTTAGTATTGGGAGATAGATAAACTATGTCACATTGACCTCATTAAGGAATTTTTTAGGGCAGAGCAAAATGTGGGACCATGTAACACTTTCTGTATAGAAATGGAAATGATCTAATAATAGAAATTTATCTTTACACCCCTCTCCACATAGTAATTCTGACACATCAAAGTTGAAAACAACAGCAAGCAAAAGACTTAACCATTCTGCATTTCTGTCTGTTTACATTCAAATCCCTACTGATCATGTGCTACATGAATATGTTTGTTCACCCATTATTGAAATTTGTAGTCCTCCGTGGCCTAGTGGTTAGAGTACAGAACTGGAAATAACATGGCCCCTCAATTGTGACAATAGGATTTATTGCTGAGAGCAATTTATCCTTTTGTCACAATGGTTTCTGAAGATTTCAGCAGCAGATGCACCAAACTCAGGCTTTAATGAATAAAGGGTTATTGAAACAACAATCCTAGTGGAGGCATTTGAATTTTCATGAAAGGTAGTCTCCCGACTGACTTACGGAACGCCAATGGTTCTACTCGACTTGACCAGCCGTTATGGGTAGTAGAGTATGGGGTCTTTCTCCATCATTAAGTTTCAGGCATAGCAACATAACTAAAATGTGTAAAACTCTATGTATAAACTATAATTGAAATTTGTGACCAATCCAATCCAAAATTATGTTATGTTATGTTATGTGTGGGAATTTGTGAGTGGTCCAAATTAAAAGAAACAACAGCATGAACAAATACATAGAAACTATTGCTCAGAGCAATTTATCCTTTTGTCACAATGGTTTCTGAAGATTATAGCAGGAGATGCGTCAAAGTGAGGTTAAATGGAGTAAAGGGTTATTAAAACTACAATGCCAACTTATTTTTGTCCATTAGCTTAGACTAACCGGCAAATCTGCTCAATTACTGGTCATGTATTCAGGAAGCAGTCACCGATAATTAATTTATATAGATATAACCTTCAAGCTTCTATCAAAATCAGTGCAAGATAGATAAGTTTAATCGAATTTAATTATATTCCCTTTTTGATCGCAGGGTCAGGGCAAAACTGTCTCATCCCCGTTTATTGGTATCATCTCAAAATGCTTCGAGGCTCACCTGGATATTTACATCGAGTCACAAGACAGGTAAATACATGTATAATAAGCGCTTTTTCTATGATTATATCAAGGACTTGTTGCCACACTGTAGTATTAGTAATTCAGTGGTGTTCTTTGCTGTAAAGGTGTTGGTCTCTGAACTCGGGTTTTCCGGGTTCAAGTACAAGTGGTGCCACTGGACTTTTTTGGAGTTTCCTTTAGCAAGACAATTGAGAGCCCTAGCCTTGTACTGATTAATACCGGAAAGTTAACATAATAAACAAATTGTTGACACTGCATAAAATTATATGTTATAATTATGAGTAATTCAGTTTCTTGATGGGGAATCTAATAGCTGATATATCTATATAACTTCAGAGCTTGATCATCTTTTCTTCTTTGCTTTTGTGAAAACCAATCATAGTTTGTAGATATTTACTTTTTTCCCTTTGATGCCTCACCTGGATATTTATGATGTTATTGACTTTCAAAAGCTTTGTTGACACCTTTGCATAGATACTGAAGAAGATACTTTATATTGCAGATCATTTATATAAAAACCCATGAAATATGAACAGTCTATAAATACATGTATAACACTTATACCAATCATGTGATATATACAGTGTTGTGTTTTCTTTAAATATAGTCTTAGAAATTTACAATTTACTTTGTGATACACACTTAAACAAAAATACACAATCTTAAAGGTAAACTTAAATGTAAAGTTACATATCTTTGTAAGAAAGCGAAAGGATTCGGTATTCTGGTTTAGCATGCTTTTATTTTGGCTGTAACTCAGATTTAACATAAATGAAGGTGCAGCACTTATGACTGTGTAAGGTATGAGGACAATATTAATATTTTAATGCCAAAAAATGAGACCTCATTTGAACCTATCAAATCTTTCCAAGGAACCTCTCGGAGCTGATTGGACGATTCCTGGAGGATTTCCGGCAGTATGGAACACCTCGTATCGAGTCGGAGGAGGGGAGTAACGTATTACCGAGCTCGGCAGACCTGTTTGTGTGTTATAAGAAGTGCATGGTTCAGTGCTCCCAGTTAAGTACTGGTAGCCCACTGATCGATTTGTCTCGGACATTCCAGAAATATCTAAAGGAGTATGCAGTCAGAATACTGCTTAATAATCTGCCAAAGTAAGAATTTTTGTGACTTGTATTTTTTTTCTTTCTTTCTTTATTTCTTTATTCATTTTTGTTACATCAAAGGGGGGGGGGGGTCTTCCGTGGCAAGGTGGTTAGAGTACAGACCTCAAAACTACATGGTGCTTTCTGCATATGTTTGTATCCTGGTGACAGCATTTGGATTGTCTTCAGAGGCAGTTTCCCGTCTAACTTGATGAACGCTGGAGATTCTACTGGGCTTGAGAAGCATACAGATTGTAGGAAACAAATGCTAAAATGGTGCTTTTATCAATTCTCACCAAGAACCAAAGTACTAATTTTAGTTTCTGAATAACTGTGTTTTCATTTGAAAAAATGAAACAAGATTCCATGTCTTTCAATGCTTTGATGGCAAACTCTTTCCCATTTCGATGATTTTGCAAGACTGAAATAAGATACATACACATAGCAAATTGTGAGACCCAGTTTTGTGGTATCTAGAAATACTGCCCATTTAACTACAGGTAATTCAAACTTTGATCATTGTAACAGAAACAAACATTTCACATGATTATAAAGTGGTGGTAAGTGTATCAGTAGTCCAGTCTTTTTGTCAACTCTTTAGATATGGATGTCATTCTATCGTTTAAACACATTTTATGTTAAAAAGTTCAAATCTGCAGTCTGTGAAGTAGTCCTTTTAAGAAAGCAACAGTAACAGTAAACCATTTTTGCAAATTGAAAGTCAGAAACCAAATGTAGGATAATACTCATTATGTATATAAAATAACACTAATTTGAAATACTTGGTAGAAACCACCGTTTTCTGATTCTTTTTCTGTAGATGCGTTTATACATAGGAAAGGGACAAGTGTTAAGTGTTATCATTAACAAATGACCATCACTCTATTTTAGATTATCCAATCAGAATTCCAACATCAGTTCTGCCTCCGGTATAATACAGAACATGTTTAAGGAGGGGGAGGTGTCGAAATTAACGGAAGAGGAACAATGTAGGATCTGCAGCATTCTCTGTACGGCTGAATACTGCATGGAAACTGCGCAGCAACTCGAGGAAAAGCTGAAAGAGAAAGTGGACAAGGACCTCTCCACGAAGATTGATCTTAACGCCGAACAAGACATGTTTCATAAGTAAGAGCTTCACTGTGTATTATTTCATTACAGAACATGATGTGTTTCTTATGTAAGAGTTTTTGATTATAGAATTTGATTACAGAACGAAATGTGTTTCATAAGTAAGAGTTTTAGATTACAGAATTTGATAACAGAACGAAATGAGATGTGTTTCTTAAGTAAGAGCTTTAGATTATAGAATTTGATGATAGAATGAGATGTGATTCTTAAGTAAGAGCTTTAGATTACAGAATTTGATTACAGAATGAGATGTGATTCTTAAGTAATAGCTTTAGATTACAGAATTTGATGACAGAATGAGATGTGTTTCTTAAGTAAGAGTTTTAGATTACAGAATTTGATTACAGAATGAAATGAGATGTGTTTCTTAAGTAAGAGCTTTAGATTATAGAATTTGATGACAGAATGAGATGTGATTCTTAAGTAAGAGCTTTAGATTACAGAATTTGATCACAGAATGAGATGTGTTTCTTAAGTAAGGGTTTTAGATTACAGAATTTGATTCCAGAACAAAATGAGATGTGTTTCTTAAGTAAGAGCTTTAGATTATAGAATTTGATGACAGAATGAGATGTGATTCTTAAGTAAGAGCTTTAGATTATAGAATTTGATGACAGAATGAGATGTGATTCTTAAGTAAGAGCTTTAGATTACAGAATTTGATGATAGAATGAGATGTGATTCTTAAGTAAGAGCTTTAGATTACAGAATTTGATTACAGAATGAGATGTGATTCTTAAGTAAGAGCTTTAGATTACAGAATTTGATGACAGAATGAGATGTGTTTCTTAAGTAAGAGTTTTAGATTACAGAATTTGATTACAGAATGAAATGAGATGTGTTTCTTAAGTAAGAGCTTTAGATTATAGAATTTGATGACAGAATGAGATGTGATTCTTAAGTAAGAGCTTTAGATTACAGAATTTGATCACAGAATGAGATGTGTTTCTTAAGTAAGAGTTTTAGATTACAGAATTTGATTCCAGAACAAAATGAGATGTGATTCTTAAGTAAGAGCTTTAGATTATAGAATTTGATGACAGAATGAGATGTGATTCTTAAGTAAGAGCTTTAGATTATAGAATTTGATGACAGAATGAGATGTGTTTCTAAAGTAAGAGCTTTAGATTACAGAATGCGATCACAGAATGAGATGTGTTTCTTAAGTAAGAGTTTTAGATTACAGAATTTGATTCCAGAACAAAATGAGATGTGTTTCTTAAGTAAGAGCTTTATATTATAGAATTTGATGACAGAATGAGATGTGTTTCTTAAGTAAGAGTTTTAGATTACAGAATTTGATTCCAGAACAAAATGAGATGTGTTTCTTAAGTAAGAGCTTTAGATTATAGAATTTGATGACAGAATGAGATGTGATTCTTAAGTAAGAGCTTTAGATTACAGAATTCGATCACAGAATGAGATGTGTTTCTTAAGTAAGAGTTTTAGATTACAGAATTTGATTCCAGAACAAAATGAGATGTGTTTCTTAAGTAAGAGCTTTAGATTATAGAATTTGATGACAGAATGAGATGTGTTTCTTAAGTTAGAGCTTTAGATTACAGAATTTGATCACAGAATGAGATGTGTTTCTTAAGTAAGAGTTTTAGATCACAGAATTTGATTACAGAACGAAATGAGATGTGTTTCTTAAGTAAGAGCTTTAGATTACAGAATTTGATTACAGAATGAGATGTGTTTCTTAAGTAAGAGCTTTAGATTATAGAATTTGATGACAGAATGAGATGTGTTTCTTAAGTAAGAGCTTTAGATTACAGAATTTGATTACAGAATGAGATGTGTTTCTTAAGTAAGAGTTTTAGATTACAGAATTTGATTACAGAATGAGATGTGTTTCTTAAGTAAGAGCTTTAGATTACAGAATTTGATTACAGAATGAGATGTGTTTCTTAAGTAAGAGCTTTAGATTATAGAATTTGATGACAGAATGAGATGTGTTTCTTAAGTAAGAGCTTTAGATTACAGAATTTGATTACAGAATGAGATGTGTTTCTTAAGTAAGAGTTTTAGATCACAGAATTTGATTACAGAACGAAATGAGATGTGTTTCTTAAGTAAGAGCTTTAGATTATAGAATTTGATGACAGAATGAGATGTGTTTCTTAAGTAAGAGCTTTAGATTACAGAATTTGATTACAGAATGAGATGTGTTTCTTAAGTAAGAGCTTTAGATTACAGAATTTGATTACAGAATGAGATGTGTTTCTTAAGTAAGAGTTTTAGATTATAGAATTTGATGACAGAATGAAATGTGTTTCTAAAGTAAGAGCTTTAGAATTTGATTACAGAACGAGATGTGTTTCTTAAGTAAAAGCTTTAGATTACAGAATTCAATTACAGAATGAGATGTGTTTCTTAAGTAATACCTTTAGATTACAAAATTTGATTACAGAATGAGATGTGTTTCTTAAGTAAGAGCTTTAGATTACAGAATTTGATTACAAAATGAGATGTGTTTCTTAAGTAAGAGCTATAGATTACAGAATTGGATTACAGAATGAGATGTGTTTCTTAAGTAAGAGCTTTAGATTACAGAATTTGATCACAGACTGAGATGTGTTTCTTAAGTAAGAGCTTTTGATTACAGAATTTGATTACAGAATGAGTTGTGTTTCTAAAGTAAGAGCTTTAGAATTTGATTACAGAACGAGATGTGTTCAATATGCCTTAAGTCAATAGTCTAACTATAATCTGTCAAAATATATTTATTATACTCAACTATAAAGCAAGTGAATGTCATTTGTACAATAACCGTTCTGTAAATCCATGTCTTTTTTGAAATGTTTGTGAAAGTCCATGTTATAGAATCTAAAGGCAGTACAAGACTTGTTTCATAAGTAAGCATTGGAGAGTATTAACACCGAACATGACGTTTTCCAAAATTGTTGTAATTAAGACGTCCAATACAGCCTTCTTGTACATACATATTTCATTATTTTCCTAGACACTGACTAGATGTCCTTAGCTTCTTCATTAGCAAAAGTAACTCACTGTGATTATAGGAAAAATTGCTCATAATGAGGAAATTGTTGATGATGATCATTAGCCAATTTTGTTCTCACATGAGGTAGAAAACTGTTAATAAATGAATATGGAAATATGTTGTGTTTATACTAATACTGGATTATTTGTCGTACAGTGTGATATCAAATTGTATTGCCCTGTTGGTACAAGATTTGGAGGCAGCTTGCGAGCCATGAAAATATGTTGTGTTTATATTTATACTGGATTATTTGTCTTTTTAGTGTGATATCAAATTGTATTGCCCTGTTGGTACAAGATTTGGAGACAGCTTGCGAGCCATGAAAATATGTAATGTTTATATTTATACTGAATTATTTGTCTTTTTAGTGTGATATCAAATTGTATTGCCCTGTTGGTACAAGATTTGGAAACAGCTTGCGAGCCATGAAAATATGTTGTGTTTATATTTATACTGGATTATTTGTCTTTTTAGTGTGATATCTAATTGTATTGCCCTGTTGGTACAAGATTTGGAGACCGCTTGCGAGCCATGAAAATATATTGTGTTTATATTTATACTGGATTATTTGTCTTTTTAGTGTGATATCAAATTGTATTGCCCTGTTGGTACAAGATTTGGAGACCGCTTGCGAGCCATGAAAATATGTTGTGTTTATATTTATACTGGATTATTTGTCTTTTTATTGTGATATCTAATTGTATTGCCCTGTTGGTACAAGATTTGGAGACAGCTTGCGAGCCATGAAAATATGTTGTGTTTATATTTATACTGGATTATTTGTCTTTTTAGTGTGATATCTAATTGTATTGCCCTGTTGGTACAAGATTTGGAGACCGCTTGCGAGCCAGCCCTCACTGCGATGTCTAAGGTACTGTATATCTATTGTAACATTTGAGTAAACATTTATGGACATTTTACCAATATAGTGCTGGAACCAACTCCATGCTTATGCAAACAGGTTAGATCCAACCCAGCCGCCAGGTGAATTGGCGGCTAGCCTGTGATCTCACCTGTTTGCTACTCTGGATATCTTTCCTCAACAAAATTAAGCAGATATTTCAAGTTTTGGAAAGAAGATGGCTCAAAAATCGTTTTTTAGAAAATTAACTAGCATTCTAAGGGTTAAGAGCCTAAGCAATGTTAAAAAAGACATGTATGTTTGTCTATAGACATCACAACCAAACAGTGTTTTTATTTATGTTGGTTTAATGCATTGGTGGCAGTTGTGGTATGATGACATGATGGTAACGAGCGATTTTATCTTTTCCCAAAATGTTTTCTGTCCTATACAAATGATTATTTATTATCAATTTCATCACATATTGAAATTTCATCTTCAAACTCTTTCAATTTGGGACAGTCTGAAATTTTGCGTTTGGTAAAGGGTTAAACCCTTACTCTGTAATACCTCACTTTGTCACATCTGCTGCAGAAGTCGTCAATAAATAAACTTATGTCACAATGAGTTCTACCAAATATCTTAAAAAAAAATCGTTATTGTTTATACTTTGTAATTGTGGACTGCTGTTGCTTTCAATTTGAACCAATCGCAATATTCCAAACTGGGGAATCTTAATAGAACTATATGCTTTGTATTTTCAGATGTCCTGGTCGACCGTGGAATCTGTGGGTGACCAGAGCGGGTATATAACAGCAATCACCGGGCATCTTAAAACCACGCTTCCCATCATACGTGATAACCTAGCGTCATCGAGAAAATATTTTACCCAATTTTGCGTCAAATTTGTCAAGTAAGTGTTTTGTGTAGTTTAAAATTATTTATTTTAAATCAATCATGAAACAAGTTTTTACAACTTAGATTTTTCAGCCACGATTCTGCTTTCTGGATAGATAAACAGTACTCGCCCCAAATGTGGGTTGTTGAAAGGTTGCAAGGAGAATCTTGCGACTCACGGTATTCAAACCTGCGACCATCGTGTCCAGAGGTCGATGCTCTACCTATGATCACTATTAAGTGAGTGTTAATATGCATTAGGACATCTTAAAAGGACCATATCACAAATTGAGGTTTTATGTTTTTGAAATAAAAATTATAGTATTGATAAAATGGCAACTCTGATCTATATAGTCACATAAAACTAGATTATTGATTCATTTCTTATCCCTGTTCATAACTGTTTTTAAAGATATAGCCTTTTTATCTTGTTAAACTGTAAAAACATATTATTTTGTACACAAAAAAAATCTTCCAAATGGTTGAGAGGCTTTGGTTACCAAAATACTATAATGATTAAATGTGTTGATCACAGAAGAGAAAGTTTGAAAGTCAAAAATAAAATGTCATTGAAACACTAACAGTTTTTGTATCTTTGTCAGATATGTAATGAAAAGTAGCATTTGAAAGCATGATTAATTTAGGAATTGTCATTTTATTGAAGTATGTACAGTTTATTATGTGGTAGTTCTCAAAAGTAATGTCACACTTTTGGATCATGTTCTTAAAGAATTAAATGTGATCTAATTTGCTTCCCATGAATTTTCTTCAGTGAATATTGTGTAACAGTGCAGTTGTGCAGTCTTTAAGATATTAAAAGCATACTAGCGCTCAGAAAAACTGCAAAACTGGGTAATACGAGTTATAGATTATGATAAAATATGTTGAAACAAAGCGAAAAACCACAGGATCATGACGATATAATGCCTGCACCATTTATTGTATAATTTTCAAAGTGCTATTTTCACAAATTTGGTGCCCACCGCTTTAACTTCATTGTTTACATTCAAGTAAAATCTAGAATAGCAAGGAGAGCTCTGATTAATGAGTGACGATCACCTGGTTAAAAGATATTACTTGAAAGACATAAAAATACTGTCATTTATCCATTATTAACAATGTGAACATTCAAATTGGAGAATTTCTTGGGATTTATTGGTTCCCAAGGTTTATCGGCTGACCTTGCTTTATCACTAATTGTAAACAAACCTTATAATATTCACTCTTTTAAAAGCATCATTTGAACATGTTACAGTCTCAATTCCTCTGTAAAAGGGAACATAAGTACTTTTAAGTTAATCTTCAATTAATCCACAACTTTCACAATCTAAGTGTAAATGAGCGCAAGTATGGCTTTAATTTTTAACTTTCCACACATCTGTGAACAAGCATTTTTAAGATTATTAGTGACATGACACATTCAAAATGCATTAAAGAGCAATCCCTCAATTACCTTTCTAAGTTATGCATCAAAGCATTTAAAGTGGCTAACACTCAACTGTTAAAACAGCTGTCTCATATCTATGCTAGAGATTCCATTTGTGGCCTTGGTGGCATAGTGTTAAGGGTACGAAGTTGAAATTATATGGCGGCCCCTGTCTATGTGGATTAGAACCACAATGACAGCATTTGAATTTTCATGATATGTAGTCTACCGATTACAAGGTCTGATCTGACCAGACCTAAAGGGCAGTCAAGTCTTGGGACGTCCTCCATCACTATGAGTATTGCATCACAACATTAGTCAATCGAAATGCTTTGACGCAATGTAAAACTAAAAAGGATTATAAGTAGATAAATTGTAAGATTATAGTTGGTTTTATGTGCTACAGTTAATAGTAAAATGTCTTTTATTTCAGCACATTCATTCCAAAGTTTATTGCCTGTTTATACAAGTGTAAATCGGTGACGGCGGTAGCTGCAGAGCAGGTATGTTACTCCGCTGAACATTTCAAATTTGTTAGATTTTAAACAAGCTAATAGTTTACTTATTGGGCTGTTTGTCTTAACACTGAATGGTCCCGGCCCTGACCCATGTATACCGAGAACGACCAAAGTAATCCGATGAAGGACAAAAATTCAAAATGGCGGATTCTGGGTAGTCTACTATAAGAGCCATAGTCTACTGCTGGTGAATCAAGGAAAGCTATAGCATAACTAAAAATTGTTGAAATGATGTTAAACCCAACTTGAACAAAGAGGATAAACTTATTGTATTTAAGTTATCATCATGCTGGGTGACATTGGTGCAGTGGTAGAGCGTCAACCTCTTGTACCTACGGTTCCGGGTTCGAAGCTAAGTTAGGCGAGGGGAAAATTGATGGGAGTACCCCACAAATTAGCGCGAGTACGGGTGAAGTATCCAGGAAGTAGTCATTGAGAGTGAATTCAATAAGCTTCAAGCTTCTGTCACAATCAATGTAAAAATAAAAAAGTTTTAGCTTGAATCTGGACACCAGGGTTGTGTGTTCGAATCCTGAGAGTAGCTGGTTCTGCCTTGCTACCAATAATAATAGTCCACATTTGGTGAAAGTACTGGTTAATTATCAAGGAAGCAGAATCCAGAGTGATTAATCTGATTTGTAAGATTTTTTTTTACAAAAAATGTAAACTAAATAAGTTTAAACTTATTGTTTTTAAGTTAATCATCTCACATCTTTTGTTTTTATAACAGTTGCTGCTGGATACCCATTCTCTAAAGACTGTGTTGCTGGATCTCCCATCACTTGGCTCCTCTGTTATTAGAAAGGCTCCAGCAAGGTATGAGATGAAACTGTTACTTCTATGATGATATGGTACCTTTGATCCTGTTTTTATATAATTCATTTATCAAATAACTCTAAGCTTGATATTATGTGTAGTAGTGCTATTTCATTTTGGTTCTACCCAGCTTCAATGATGATATGGTACATTTTATCCCGTTTTTATATAATACATTTATCAAATAACTCTAAGCTTGATATTATGTGTAGCAGTGCTATTTGTTTTTGGTTCTTCCCAGCTTCAATGATGATATGGTACATTTTGTCCCGTTTTTATATGATTCACTGATGAAAAGAGAATATGATGCAATGTGTGGTATGGATTCCATTGTGCCATTGTGCTTTATATTTGCCCACAGCGCTTTAAATTTGTACTGCAGGCAGTCTACATGCTTCTGATATTGTTTTATACAGTTGATTTGTTTTAAAAACAGTAATTTTTCTTTTAATTAAAATATTTACATTGTAATGTGACATTTTGGGCTGCATAATAAAGGAGATACTGACAGGGGAAGAGGTTCCTAATATCCCTCCCCAAGCATCAAGCACCTCAGGGTGTGAAATAAGATCCAGGGGAAGACCCTGGGCTCGATCAGCCCTTATAGGAAGTTAAGCTTGCATTCTTCCTCCATTAATTATGACTTAAGCATTATAACGTAATTGAAATAATGTTGTTCCGAACTAAAAAATGGTGATAATCTTAATAATTTGTGAAGAAATCAATGAAACCATCTATGAATTTGAAACCTCTCTATTTCAGTTACACAAAAATCGTTGTCAAGGGAATGACGAAAGCAGAAATGATACTCAAGGTATGATTCCATTGACATTTTCATGTTTTCACATCAATAGTGTTTGATAAAGCAGACTTTCTGCTCACAGGAACCCTCAAGACTGAGTGGTGTAGAGTGTTAACCCCTTACTCGAGGGTTCAGTGCAATACTATAGTAAGTGCTTCATTTTGATGAAGCACTTACTATAGTCTTGCATTGAACCCTCGTGCTGCATTGTATCTCAGTGGGATCAAATCAGAGGAGTTGTAGATTCTGATTCACATGAGGACTACAGTCTAACTTAAGCAACCACCCTTTTAAGCAGCCAACCTGCCTTAAACAGCCACTACAGAAAGACCCATTGTTAGATCTATAGTGTACATCAATTTTTGTTAAGCAGCCAACCTGTCTTAAACAGCCAATTTACTCTGCCCCATAGGCTGGCCTCTTAACGCAAGTTTGACTGTAGTTGCCTGGCTGACTAGCATAATGCCTCTGGTTCTTCCAGACTTGACCAGCTCTTATGGGTGTGTTCAGCTTGTGTTCTCGGTCCCAACAATAAGCTGGGCAAAGAAATATAACCCAATTGCTGATGGTGGTTGTAATATTCAAACAAACAAACAGACTGAGATACCATGCTTTGCAACATCTGCTATGGAAGAACTAAGAGCTCCTCATAACAAGAAAATTATATATTTATTTCAATGTTTTCCACCCATTTATATATAGGCAAAAAAACAACTTGGACCATTCAAAAATTCACATGTAACTGGATAGATTACTCGCAAACACAAAATATTCTGTTATAGATTTGTTAAAGTTAGGTACATTGATCAGTTCATATTTCACAGGTTGTGTCGTTTAACCCTTTACCTAAACCAAATTTTCAACTGTCCCAAATTGAAGGAGACTGCAGACGACATTTCAAAGTGTGATGAAATTAAAATATAATAATCTGATAGGGCAGGAAACATTGTGGAAAAAGGAGAAATTGCTTGTTAAGAGCAATTTCTCCTTTTCCCACAATGTTTTCCAGAGTCATCTGCAACAAACTGGTCAAATTTTGTTATTGTTTGATAATGAGTTAAGCTTTCAAGTTTAGGTTTGCCAGTCAAAGATCTTAAAATCCATACAGAATACTTATTTTCCAAAAAAATAAAAATCTGATGATTGATTCTCCTTTAACAGGTCATGATGTCGCCTCATGAACCACAAGTGGCTTTTGTTGATAGTTACATGCGGCTGCTGAATGATTCAGACATCAACGAGTTCCAGAGGATTCTAGAGATGAAGGTAAATCATTTATTGAATCTGCGACTTATACAGTCTAACTTGTGTTAAGCAACCACCCTTTTAAGTAGCCAACCAGCCTTAAACAACCACTACAGAAAGTCCCATTGTTAGATTTATAGTGTACGTCAAATTGTGTTAAGCAGCCAACCTGTCTTAAACAGCCAATTTACTCAATCCCATAGGCTGGCCTCTTAACACAAGTTTGACTGTACAAGCAACCCATATATTACCACAGGAACCTTTGTGGCCTAGTTGTTGGAGTACAGAACTTGAAATCACATGATGTGGGTTCAGTGCAAGACTATAGTAAGTGCTTCATAAACATGAAGCACTTACTATAGTCTTGCACTGAACCCTCGATGGCCCCTCTCCGTGTGGGGTCAAATCTTGTAGAGGGATATGAAATTTCATGAGAGTTAGTCTCCAGACTGACTAACAGAATGGTGATGGTTCTATCCGGCTTGACCGGCCCTTATGGGCAGTTAAGTATATATAAGTCTTTATTAGTGTCTCATCATGGTTACAACAGACGTATATACATATAAAATGTTAAAAAGACACAATAAAACCATGCCATTCAATTATTGAATTATAAAAAACTTAAGTATGGGGTCTACCTACATCAATAAGAGTCGGACATCGCAACATGACTGAAATAATGTTGATGACAAATCCCATAACAACAAACAAACAAATTTATTTTTCAATTTCAAAGTGTCCTTGAGCAAGTAACAACTTTCAAGCCTGGTAGATTACCAAGGAAGCATGAACAAGCCAGGGGGCCTCCGTGGCCTAGTGGTTAGAGTACAGAACTTGAAATCACATGGCCCCTCTCCGCGTGGGTTCAAATCCTGAGAGGGATATGGATTTTCATGAGAGGCAGTCTCCCGACTGACTTACGGAATGCCGATGGTTCTACCCGCCTTGACCAGCCCTTATGGGCAGTTGAGTATGGGGTCTTCCTCCATCATTAAGAGTCGGGCATCGCTACATAACTGAAATAATGTTGATGTGATGTAAAACCCATATAAAAAAAAAAAATGAACAAGCCAAGTTTAGTTAATTTAAACTAATTTATTTATCATTGATTGTGAAACAAGTTCTTACAACTTAGATTAATAACTCTCTATTCTGCTTTCTGGATCATAACCAGTACTGGCATTGAAGGTCAGTTGATGAAAGGTCACAAGGTGGAACCCTCTACTCTACTCAAAGCTTTATCCCTGAACCATTTTCCTCCCCTAAACTGAAGTCTAGCTGTGATGCTACTGAAAAAGTTGAAAACATTGAAATGTTCATCAAACAATTAGGTATACTTGTAATGTGTTTATTTTATACATTTCAGGGTCTTAAAAGAAGCGAGATTAGCTCTTTCTTGGAAATGTACAGAGTGAGAATACCGGTTGCCATGGCAATTGGAAAATCTGACGAAGGAACAACGAGAAATGTTCAAAATTATTCTTCAACCCCAGAACCGGAGTCTAGCCGAATACGCAAACTCGAAAAGTTGATTAAGAAACGACTCTAGACTTAAAACTCTTTAATATAATTCTATATATATTGTTATATAGCATACATACGTTAGTTGTATTATAAGTGACATTAAATTGTAAATTGTCTATGCAGTGCACAGACGTCATCCAATTTGATGAATATATATTCATGTTTTTAGCTTACCTGAAGACAAAGTGGTCAATATGAGATTTTAAAGGTGTTTATTTACAGAAGAGAAAATTTGAAAATCAAATGTGAATATTGTTGAAACAATATATTTTGTGTATTGTTGTTTGATATACAATTAAAAGTTGCTATAATAATTATTAATAGAAATGACTTCTATTATATGATAAGCACTGAAGAATGGTCATTGTAGACTAAATTAGATCGTTTTTAATTGTTTAACCCATTACCAAACTGTGCAGTAACAATATTTGACCAGTTTGTTGCTAAAGACCCTGGAAAACATTGTGGGAAAAGGAGAAAGTTCTCATAACAAGCAACTTCTCTTTTTCCCACAATGTTTTCTGCACTATAAGAAGATTATATTTTAATTCCATCACATTTTGAAATGTCTTCTGCAATCTCTTTCAATTTGAAAGTCGAAAAATATGGCGTTTGGTAAAGGGTTAAGGTGTGTATACATTGATTAACATTTAATAAAATTGAAAAGCATGGCATTGCTTTTGAGATTTACCCCATGTAAACTGTGCATACTTAGACAAATTGACACTTCCAGAACTAATCATGCTTTCAATAGCTAATTTTAATTGTAATTAGGTCTCCAACTTTAACAGCATGAGAAAATGGGAATTGCTTATTATGCACACAATTTTTTTTCAAAAGGGTACATTTTGTCATGGAGCCAAAGTTTTCATTTATTTCTCATCTAATTGGTCCATTACTTTTGCAGTATAAGAAAAGGGGAAAGTTTGGTTGCACAGCAGCTTTCTTAAAAGAGTATATATTGTTATGGTGCCAAAAGTGTTGCTGAAACATCATCCAAAAGTATATGCATGCACGACTAAATTCACCACATGTGCGTCAAAATCTGCTATTTCTTGGTCAGAAGGTAGTTCAAGAATGCAAAAGGGTCAAGTGTTCAAGCTCCAGGCTCTTTCCTTTGTTGGAGGAAGCCATAGCCACATGCTCTTTTTGCCTCTCACCAATCAATAACTCAGTGTTCATTGGGTCCTGCATGGGCTAAGGTGGTGGTCTTAGAACTCCGAGGTTCCAGGTTCAAGCTTTACCTACGGTTTCTGGAAGTTTCCTCAGACAAAAACACTTCAGAGCCCTAGCCTAATACTGGTGCATCCAGGAAAGCCAAAACATAACTGAAAAATTGTTGACACAGCAATAAACCCCATATAAGCAAACATAGTTTTTCATGCAAAGAAGCTGTCAGCAGCTTCGATAGAAAGATATTTTACAGCAAACTCCTCACAGTGATCTCCTTTAGTAGGATTGATTGCACTGGTGTCCTTACCCATGTGTTCTTACGAACAGTGTCCGCAACAAAGCATAGCTAGAAAACCCACTTTCGATTTATAGTCCCCTGTAGGGATGAGATCTCTATTCGCCAGGGCAAGAGTTCAAGACCATAACCACTAAACTAAAGAGTTGACTCAAGAGTTGACTAAAGAGTTGACTCAAGAGTTGACTAAAGAGTTGACTCAAGAGTTGACTCTTTAGCTCAGTGGTTATGATCTTGGGACTCTCGCCCCAACGATCCGGGTTTGAAATCCCACAGGGGACTGTAAATCAAAAGTGGATTTTTCTAGCTTTCCAATGATGTGTTACTTTTCAATATTGATCAGCCCAGTATTTAATTAAGAGAGAATGTTGTTTTGAACTTTTTGTTTGTTCAATTTGCTTTACATCGATTGCGAAGGAGGCTAAAGAAAGCCCATCGTGTCACTCTCGATGACTGCTTCCTGGACAATACATCAATAATAGCGTCGGTTTGTGGGATAGTTGCGGTAGTTTCACCTCGCCTAACGGGATTTGAACCTGGGACCCTCGGTACAGTAGTCCGACGCTCTACCATTGTGCCACTGTCGCCCACTGACTTTTTTAACATTTAATCTTAAAAACGGTACCATGCTGCAAGTTGACATAGAGAAGGGAAAGTAAATAAACAAAATCATATAGGCTTGTTTCAAAGTTTTATTGAACTAATTTCAAGTATAACAGATATAATGATAAATTCTGGTGATTGAGAACATATGTCACCCATTCATACAATGTGTAAACATCGGTCAGAGTGACTAACTCGTGACGTCACGTCCTTATTCATAGATTGCCCTCTCATACACATAGAAAATTGACTGTGATAAAACGGAAAAAATGTGTTTTAAACCTTAGAATGCTGGGTAATTTTCAGGGCAAAAAAAGGCTTTTAACCCTTATAGTGCTGGAACTGACTTGATGCTTATGCAAATAGCTTAGATCCAGGCCAACTGCCAAGTAAATTGGCGACTGGCCTGTGATCTAACCTGTTTGCTACTCTGAGTATCTTTCCTCATCAAAATTAAGCAGATATTTAAGGGTTTGGAAAGCAGACGACACAAAAATCTATTTTTAGAAAATAATCCAGCATTCTAAGGATTGATGGGAAAAAGGTCATTTTCATCCATAAATTGCAAACATTCTTTTATCTCTGATAGGGAAGACAAAACCTCAGAAACTCGGAACCTTATTACCAAAACATATTTTAGATGTTCCAAAAAGAGATTGAAATTTAGAGTACATATTATAGTGTGAAAGATATGATTATAGTGTGATGGTCATTTCTTTGGAAGGATGAAAATGTTGTTGGAAAAGGAGAAAATTCTCAAATGAACATTTTCTCCTACAACAAATCTAATTCGGAATAAAAAAAAAAAGTCTTCAGCTTTCAATCTTTTACATGGACTATTTTGTTTGAAAAAAAAAATCCAATTTAGAAAATTGTCGGAAATGGAAAATGTGCTCATTATGAACAAATGCTACTTTTATCGCATTGTTTTCACCAAATTTGATGTTATGATCTATAAATGATTAAACTCTCTATTTCCTCTTTTGAGATATTGTGACTGGCCCAAACCCAAACACAAGAGCAAACGACAATAACAAAGACAGAAAAACAACATTTTCAATTTGTCCTTATAATGTTCAGTAGAAAAGCATTTGTTACAAGGAAAAATGGTTTCCTATTGACAATTTCTCTTAGTTAACCCTTCACCAAACGCCAAATTTTCGACTGCCCCAAATTGAAATACAGAGGACATTTCAAAATGTGATGAAATAAGAAAATAGTCTTCTGATATGGTAGAAAACATTGTGGGGAAAAGCAGAAATTGCTCATTACGAGCAATTTCTCCTTTTCCCACAATGTTTCCTAAAGTCGTCTCTGCAACAAAGTGGTCAAATTTCATTATGGTTATGGAAAGGGTTAAATTCCAATAAACCTTTCAAATATGTATCAATTTTCTCCTCTCCCCGCATTATTTTCCAGAGTCATCTGCTACAAAGTGGTTAAAGGAAGTTATTGTTTGGTAATGGGTTAAAGGAAATTTTACATCCTCCATTGCAGATGATTGAAAACAAGTAAAAATGGTGTGATAGTTCTGAAAATGTGAACATTGACATTACAAAAATATGGATTATAATACCTAGATTAACCCTTTACCAAACGCCAAATTTTCGACAGTCTTAAAGGCACATAAAAGGAGAGGAGTACAATTAAATTACTGAAAAAATATATGGAGTGTTTTTTATCATGTTCATAAAATTCATGAGAATTAATTTAGGAATGCATTGAGACCCTATTACATAGACTCCTTTAACATAAGTTATTTTGTGCTTGAAATATAGTTGTCTCCAATTCAATCATGTTTATCAACAACCTGTTTGTTTACATATTCAAAATAACGAATTCTGATTGGTCGGTTCAAATATTTGTGTATCAACTGTCAAGGTCAGAGGCAAAAAAGATCACACAATCTGAATTATCAAACTGGTTATTTCTTGTTGGCTGTCACGTTTAAGTTGTGCTGATGGATTTTTTTGTGATGTTATTTGAACCTGACCAAAAGTTTACCAAATTATATAATTTGATATAGCATTAATCTCCTTTTATTGCCTTTAAATTGAACGAGTTTGCAGACGACATTTCAAAATGTGATGAAATTGAAAAATAATCTTATGATAGGGATTAAAACGTTGTGGGAAAAGGAGAAATTGCTCATACAGAGCAATTTCTCCTTTTCATACAATGTTTTCTGGAGTTGTCTGCAGCAAACTGACCAAATGTCGTTATTGTTTGGTAATGAGTCAACCAAGATCTAAAATCTTTCAAAATGAAAAAAAATGATCAACGATCTCAAAAAAATGGATAACAATGTCTGGTTTGACCAAAAAACTCAAGCAACTGGAAATAAATAAAACAAAATTGTTTGTCTTTGAACTGAAAAGCATGGCACTCTGTTTATACATCAATAGATATTGTTAAAACAAGACTAAGTAAGCGATCTGTCTCTTTTATTACCTTAACTTTAAAAAAAAGGAAAACATTAGATGCAGATATTGCAGAAGTTCACAGTTTGCATTATATCGGAAAAGGAAAACTTAAGGGTCTTGTAAACGATTATTAACAATATCCATTGATGCAATAAAAAAAAGCCTGAAAGGCCTATAAGTATGAGAGTAGCTTTATATACATTAAATATAAATGCAATAAACACACATGAGATTCTATGTACAAAAATTTGGATTGGATCAGATTTTTATGCAGATATTTACAAAAAAAAATGACGGTAAAATCATTTCACCATTTTCCCTCTTTGAGAGTAACTTCAATTATCAAAGTGACATGAGAACAAACATGAGAAAAAAACGTAGAAATGATTCCAATACATCAAAATCCTGATAATAAATCTAGAGAAATACCTCCAGGTAACTAAAATCCTTCTTTTGCTAGAATGGTTTATACATAATGCTATTGGCTGTAAATTGGTGAATAATGCTGGTGTAAACTGAAGCACTGAAAACCAACTGGGCCCACCCTCAACTAAACCAGGGGCCTGTTTTACTAAACAACTTACGGAAAATGTTTGCGTAAGTCATAATTGATTAACATGGATAATATCTTCAATGAAAGTACAATATTGCAATGTGACACGTCATTGGAAGCGTCTCGGAGAGACGATTCCAATGATGTGTTACTTTGCAATATTGCTTTGCCAAATATTGAAATAAAAGGACTTGTTGTTTTAGACTTACGCAAATCTTAAGCGTAAACTGTTTAGTAAAACGGGCCCCTGGTGTAAACTAACTCATTAATGCCTACATATACTCTGCATTAGTTGATTGCAAAACAAAAGGATCAGGAAGCTGAAAATATAGTATTAAAAAAAACTAATAGTAATGTCTTAACCCTTTCCCAAACAATAACAACATTTCGCTAGTTTGTTGCAGACGACTCTGGAAAACATTGTAGGAAAGGAAGAAATTGCTCAAAACGAGTAATTTCTTCATTTCCCACAATGCTTTATACCCTATCAGATGATTATTTTTTAATTTCATCTCATTTTAAAATGCCGTCTGCAAAATTTGGGGTTTGGTAAAGGGTTAATAAACAGATGATTAGATCTTTGCAATATTTGATGAATGTTTGCTTTTTTCATCAACATGTCTTTAGAATTCTTCCTATATCATTATTCACATAAAAGTAAGAGAGTCAACATAGGCATAGGAGCGTTTTCAACATGGGGTCTTGCATTGAATCCACATACTGTCTAGCAAAGAACCCTCAATATGCATGTACACAGAGATTCAATGCAAGACTATAGTAAGTGCTTCACAAACATGAAACACTTACTATATAGGGTTCAGAGTAATACTAAAGTAAGTGCTTCATGTTTATGAAGCACTTACTATAGTCTTGCATTGAACCCACATACTGTCTAACAAAGAACCCTCAACTTCCTATATGATATCAAGACTGACAAGATTCCATCACATCCATTTGGTCATGATTCTTAAACACACTGCACCTCTACAATCTAGCTTTCAGGATGCACTTAATTGACCTCAAACTCCTCCCCAGAGAGTCAATCTCACGATACTATACATTAACCACTGTCTTTTATGTACATCATGTGACCCTATACAATAGCATGCAAATTATCATAAGGATTGTAAACAATATGGCAGAAAAGAAGGGTGCTGGTCGATTGTCCAATTTGCAAGAATCTGAGAAAAAATGGGAGTTCAACAGTATCTGTTTTCTTTTTATCAGATGTAGTGACAGTAGTTGCAAAGAAAATTTGGAATTCAAACAGTATTTCTCTTCTTTTTATCCAGTGTAGTGACAAAAATTTGCTAATATTTTAAAGATATCGAAATGAAAACCATTTCAAACAAAAAATAACATCAATCAGTAAAACTAATGGATGACTCGGGTGTTTTCAGAGAAGGGCTAAACCTCAGTTCAATATTCTATGTGATTGCAGAGGTTGTTGTAACACATGGGGAGGTAACTCCAGGCTAAATTTCATTTCAATACTTTAAATGAGGACAGTGGCTGTTGTAACACAGGGGAGGTAACTCCAGGTGAAATTTCATTTCAATACTTTACATGACGACAGAGGCTGTTGCAACATAGGGGAGATAACTCCAATGCTTTCCTCTCCAGTGAGGTGTCTGATCCCCTCCCTCTCTTCAATCATTTGTTCCTCAATCTCTGTACTTCAGAAACAGTTTCAGCCTCGTCGGGTAGTGGAGTTGATCGACCTGGGTTGTAGGTACTCTCCGTCGGACGGACAAACGTGACAGATGTTTGAGACTCGCAACACCATTGTTCGACGACTTAAAGAACGATATGGCACCCTTGGATGTCCTGTGAAGAGAATGGAGACAATGTGAGTGATCTGATGTCAAGAGGAGGGTTTGTTTTTGATATAATTATATGGGGTTTAATGCTGTGTCAACAATTTTTCAGTTATGTCACTGCTTTCCTGGACTAACCAAAACTAGGCTGGCTCTCAGAGGTGTCTTTCCAAAGGTAATCCTAACAAAACCAGAGTTATCGATGGCCCTTTGGTGCAAAGGAGAGTTTAGATTTCAGTAATGGCACAATTAAATCTATCGTTCTGTGGGCAAATCTTAAGCATAGAGGGATCAATTTATGCACCGGGGGTTCGGGATGGGCTGTGCTTATTTTGAAATTGAGGCACTGGGGCCCAACAGCCCTTAAAATCATGGGGAAGACCCTGACAACATCCTTTCTTATACAGTGAAGCCTCGTTTATCCGGACCCCGATTATCCGGATGTCTTGCAAACGAAATTGTAAGGGAACGGAATTATTTGACCAGTTTGTTGCAGACGACTTTTGAAAACATTGTGGGTAAAGGAGAAATTGCTCATGACGAGCAATTTCTCCTTTTCCCACAATGTTTTCTGCCATATTAGAAGATAATTTTTGAATTTCATCACGTTTTGAAATGTCATCTGCAAACTCTTCCAATTTGGGACGGTCGACAATTTGGCGTTTGCTAAAGGGTTATAAGTATACACATGCATACAGACTGTTTATGTCTTAATGTGTATAAGAACATGCTCTGCTTCATTAGTCCGGATGATTCGGTCATCCGGGCATTTTGTTGGGAACGGACGTGTTCGGATTAACGAGACATCACTGTATTTAGAATCACTGACTGCTTCACAGTATGAGTTTGAGTGATCATCATAAAACAAAGATTTCCTAAACTTTGTATCAATCCATATTTTCAGATATATTATGGGTATCCTGGATCCACCAGTACTAGGCTAGTGCTCTGACGTGACTTGGCAAAGGTCACTCCCATGAAGCCAGAGGTGTTGCTGGGGCTAGAACCCAACTCCCCACAACAGTTCTAAGTCCATCACCTTAAACACTGGGCCATGCAGGGACTCCACTGGGTTATATGAGCCTAGAAAATATATTCATACATAGGACAATTTCCTCCTTATCAGTTTATATGGGGTTTTACACCCTGTCAACCATTATTCAATTATGTTACGGCTTTCCTGGATTCACCAGTACTGGGCTAGGGCTTTGAAATGTCTTCCCAAAGGACCCTCCTACAAAACCTAAAGTACCTGTGGGGCTCCAACCTGGAACTCCAATGTTCTAAGACCACTTCTATAACAACTGGGCCATGCAGGGCCCCTTAAGGAGTTCTTGAAAATGACGGAAATGTATGAGCTTTAAAATGAAAATAGTGCATCATTGTGAAATGGTGATATAGATTAGCTGCACAGGTTTATTATGGTTTACTCTTGTAGCTTAAAAAGAATCATTTGATGGAGTGCACCTTGAAATAGATGGATGATGGTTTTACACTGTGTCAAAAATCTTTTGGCTATATCATGTGTCAACAAAAAATATTTTCCAGTTATGAACACTGCAACTTCATTTTAAGGAGGTCATTGGCAGCCATGATGATCGAAACACGTTGATAGTGGGGTTGAAAATATTACACAGGGTCCCTTTACAGGCTATATGCCAGACCATACATTGTATGTATTAATAAATTTTCAAATAAGCCAAATGTCATTGTTTTTCAGCTATCTTATGACTTTCCTGGGATTCACCAGTACTAGGCTAGGGTTCTAAATTGTCTTTATAAATGACCCACAAAACAACTGCCGCAGTCAGGGCTGAAATTCTGCGAAACATGAAGTGGACCATTTTAACCACTAGGCCACATAGGTCCCTAAATTTGGAAGAGAAAACACTTATAAAAAGATGTAAAATGTGATTTTCAACAGTTCCTGCTAACCAAATTGTGCAATTACATGTCTTAAAACTATACACTTTCAAAAATATCCTCTTATTGATACAAACTTGCTGTATGTACATTTGCTATTGATGTTTATGAGACAAATTCCTAGTACATTATAAGAAAGTATATCCCAATCATATAAAGAACTTCGAAAGAGGAATTAATTGCTATTGTCTACTTTTGCCAAAATGCTTTCTTTACCTTTCAACTATTGACAAGTTTACAAATCTATTCAAAATTGTAAAGAATGTCTAATTTATGATATTAATGGAAAAGGTTTATTTCAAGGATAATAAAAACTAGCGCTGCCTGAGTAATATTGTTTTATTATTATCACCCAATTAGGCAATTTTTCCTCTACTGATTTAACCATTACAAAGTAATCGGTAATTTATCTTTGAATATCTTGGCATAAAGTAAATGCTGTTTGCACTCAATCAAAATTATAACATTTGATTGATTATGCAGGCCTAATACCTTTTATGTATAAATGTATCTAAAGAAAAGTTTTACATACAGCAAGCCTGTTAAGAGAGAAAATAATACAAAATGGAGAGAAAAATGAATTCAGAATCAAATTCAACAACTAGTTTACTGTACCAACCTTGACCTAGTTACAGGTCACACAAGGCCATGTCAATGTCATGACCTTTCAACTATCAGACAGGAGAGGCTATTTTTAGCATGGCTATTTTTAGCATCCTGCAGGTTGAGAGAGTCGACTTCAGCCCGTGTTTCTCTCCGGCGCCATTACATGGACTATATCGGGAGAAATTTGTCTGCGGAAAATACAAGTTTGCAAGTGATCTGGACCAAAAGGGGGTCAGAAAATAAAAAAACATATGGACTAATGTATTAATGGAATAATATCATAATTATGTCATATTATGTGCTAAATATCATTAAAATTAATTTGGATTTTTTTTTTTCAAATATACCAAATGATATTTTTTTTAAATGGTTACACAAATTAATTACAAAAACAGCTATAGCTTTTAACACAGCAAAAACAATTCATAACATGTGTAGCTATAATGAAAAAAATTGGAATACAAAAATAAGATTTTTCATAAAAGTAATCGCGAATCATTAGCCTAATAACTTAATTTTGTTAAAGCAAACTTTCTTAAAGCATCGGTGGGTGGAATAAACTTACATGCACAGGGGGATGGGAAAAGCATTAACAGAATTATGTGGTGGAAACGGAAGTATATCTTTTTTCAACCCTTTCACTTTCTTTCTCTCTTCTTGGAATAATATAGCTTAATTAACACATTATCCCTTATAGAGACTACTTGTAACACTTTACAACCTGCAGACAACTTTTTGTTTTAATTGAAGCAGACGACTTTTGAAAAGCTTTGTAAACATGTGAAAAACCTTTCAGTTCTACTGTTATGATATGTGAATAGACTGGAAATACTTTCTGGCAAAAGGAATTGCTTGTGACAAACAATTTCTCCTTTTACCACAATGCTTTTTGAAAGTTTTCTGCTGCAAGACGCAAAAATATGGCGTTAGGTGGTGATGTGTTAAATGGCTTCTTACTAAAAGTGAAAAAATTGAAATAGTCATCTTTATATCCCTTGAAATATTTGGTGAAGATAACTTGTAATAACTAAAATATTTGCAAAAAAAAAGTTTTTATGAGTGTTTTTCATTTTTTTTTTTTTTGTCATTTATCATATTTTTGTTTGTATATATATGTGATTATGTTTGACTGTATAAGTGAGAGTGAGGGTGTTAATGTTTATGCATTTTAACCACTACCCTAATTTCATGCAAAGAATTCAAAACTTAAAATTTGAATATTAACTCTTTCTCAATTGGTGTCAATTCTTAACCCATAACCAAACAATAACAACATTTGACCAGTTTGTTGCAGACGACTTTGGAAAACATTATGGGAAAAGAAGAAATTGCTCATAATGAGCAATTTCTCCCTTTCCCACAATGTTTTCTGCCCTATGAAAAGATTATTTTTGAATTTCAACACATTTTGAAATGTGGTCTGCAAAGACTTTTAATTTGAGACAGTCGAAAATTTGGCAGTGGGTAAAGGGTTAAAATGGAAAGGGAGAAATAATCTAATATCATTAACTAACTGACTTATCAATCCTACAAACTCTGTGTTTGTAATTTTGATCTCTTCATAACCATTTCATTACATTTTCTGGAACCCATACAAAATCATTCAATGATTGCTTGTATTCATTCTCCATTATTTTCTCTAACGATGGCACTCAGCCAAATGGCTAGACATATCCCAAAAATTCGAGGGTTCAGAGCAAGACTATAGTAAGTGCTGCACGTATGTGAAGCACTTACTAAAGTCTCGCATTGAACCCTCGAATTCAGTTATGCATGTTTGCTGGCAGATGATCAAATATCACGGCGAGGGTATGGTGCATTGTTCTCTTACAATGCACATTAGTTGTGTTTTTACCCTTTCAGTGCTGGAACCGACTTCATGCTTATGCAAACAGATTGGATCAAGGCCAGCCACCAAGTAAATTGGAGGCTGGCCTGTGATCTAACCTGATTGCTACTCTATGTTTTTTTCCTCATCAAATTTAGCAGATATTTAAGGTTTTTAAAAGCAGACGACACGAAATTCTATTTTTAGAAAATTACCCAGTATTCTTAGGGTTAATCAAAGTCCCATATTAATACTTTTAGATTACTTTACCAGACCAAGAGATAACAATTACGCAGTAGATCAAAATGCATTTCCCCTTTCCAAAATTAAAAGAAATCATTACAACAAAAACAAAATCTCTTTTGATACTACAATTCCATAAAATCATTTGTTAAAGAATTAATGAATGAATGGTGTTTTAAGGCGCATCAACATCTAAGGTCATTTAGCACACCATATGATGACGTGGATAAATGCATTTGTAAAAGAAGACATCATTGCAACAGATGAAGAAATTGCTCATTTTGATCAAATGCATCAATTTTGTAAAAAAAGAAGACATGATGAGCAATTTCTTCTTCTGTTTCAATGATTTATTCATCCATCTTGCAGAAGTTATGAATAAAGGATAAGGAAAACTCCATGGGGGAATGCGATATTGGCTGCACGTGTATATAATGTCATATTGCGCAGTGCCTATTGTACTAATCTGTCCCTGGCCTAAATATGTATCGAGTTGTTTACGATTGTGCATAATAAAATCCCCTCCTCGACCCTGACCCATTCCCCCTTTAACGGAATTTGTGACTGGTCCAAATTGAAAGCAACAGCAGACGACAAAAGGAAATATGGCTCAATTGGCACCTGGTTAAAATTGAAAGCAACAGCAGACGACAAAAGGAAATATGGCTCAATTGGCACTTGGTTAAAATTGAAAGCAACAGCAGACGACAAAAGGAAATATGGCTCAATTGGCACCTGGTTAAAATTGAAAGCTATAACAGATCTATGAAAAAAAATGGGAAAACAAAACTTTTTCTTCTCTCTTATATAAAGTAGCAACCATTGTGACAAGAGGAAAAGTTGCTAAATTTGCACCTGGTCAAAATTCAAAGAAACAGCAGACGACAAAAAATAGCAAAATCAAAACATTTTCTTTCTGATATAAACCAGCAACCATTGTGACAAAAGGAAAATCTGCTGAATTTGCACCTCGTTAAAATTGAAAGCAAAACCAGACAACAAAAAATAGGAAAATCAAAACATTTTCTCTCTGATATTAACCAGCAACCATTGCAAAACAAGGATCAATTGCTCAAATTCGACAAACGTTTCTTAATATTTCAGTAGCCTATTCGGCCAGCATATACAGTGTAACTTGTGTTAAGCAACCACCCTTTTAAGCAGCCAACCTGTCTTTAACAACCGCTACAGAAAGTCCAATTGTTAAATTTATAGTGTACATCAATTTGTGATAAGCAGAAAACCTGTCTTGAACAGCCAATTTACTCTGTCCCATAGGCTGGCCTCTTAACACAAGTTTGACTGTAACAGCATTAGTCGTTACAGATTACAGAACTTGAACCTGGGACGCCAAGTTCTTGAACCACTTCCTCAACCATATGGACATACAGGACTCTCCACAAATGTTAATTTTTCTTTCTAAAATTTTAAAATTGTAATCAAGGGTAGACCAATGAACCTAGGGAACTCGTACTGTGCATGTGATATAGAAAGCACGTGAGATTGACACAACTCAAGAACTTTTGAAGATAGCTTGTAAATAGATAAAACCTGATGTTATTGCGTCTTTCTATGTCCCTTTTTTTTCTTCAAAAATTTGCATCAGAGCATTAAACCATTGGAGGAGATTAATATAATTTGCGCCATTTCATCTTCTTTTTGTTCAGAATAAGTCTTGGAGTATTAAATAAGTTATGTAGATAAATCTGGTTTTGCGTCATTCTATACCCTTTTGGTCGAAAATTAGTCTTGGTGCATTCAAATCAACGAAGCAGTAAAAGTAAATTCATTGAGTGTGCTTGAAACCCTTATCCTTAATGAGAAAGGTGCTTGTCATCTCCAGACATTATCTATAAAGGAGTAATTGCTCATTATGGATCAATCAATGTTGCTTTAAATTGGCATGTCCTTTTGTTAAAAAGCTTAAGGGTATTTTAAAAAGTTTCCATAAAAACCTTTGACTAAATTTGCTTCAGGTATGTGAAGGACTTGCTATATAGTCTTGCATTAAACCCCAAAGTTTCATTAAGGGTAAGATATTATGAATTATGAATTTGTTTTTCACCCATCATTACACTCAAAAGATTAAATCAGTGAAAATGAGTCCCTTAAATGAGTGGGTGTTTTAAAATGTTGCCTCAGTATAGATCTTTAAATCTTTTCAAATATTGAAAGACAACTTTAAGTCTCTCTTAAATATGGACAAATTCGAAACATTGTGATAACAAGGATTCTTTGCAGTGTCTATGGGCTGTTGCTTACAGGAAAACAGTTGTCTGATATTGATATTTGAATAAACAGATGTCTGCTGTTAATATTTGAACTTAAAAACTCTTGCATACATATAAACGTTTGTTTGATATTAGAGTTTGAACTTAAACATGTGCATACATGAAAACATTTGTTTGATATTAGAGTTTGAACTTAAAAACTCTTGCATACATGAAAACATTTGTTTGATATTAGAGTTTGAACTTAAACATGTGCATACATGAAAACATTTGTTTGATATAAGAGTTTGAACTTAAACATGTGCATACATGAAAACATTTGTTTGGTATTAGAGTTTGAACTTAAAAACTATTGCATACATGAAAACATGTGTTTGATATTAGAGTTTGAACTTAAACATGTGCATACATGAAAACATTTGTTTGGTATTAGAGTTTGAACTTAAAAACTATTGCATACATGAAAACATGTGTTTAATATTAGAGTTTGAACTTAAACATGTGCATACATGAAAACATTTGTTTGATATTAGAGTTTTAACTTAAACATGTGCATACATGAAAACATTTGTTTGATATTAGAGTTTGAACTTAAACATGTGCATACATGAAAACATTTGTTTGATATTAGAGTTTGAACTTAAACTTGTGCATACATGAAAAGAAATGTCTGATCTCAGAATTTGAACTTAAACTCTTGCATAGATGAAAACACTTGTCTGCTGTTAAAATATACAAGTAGGTGTCTGCTCTTTCCTTAAAACAAAGTTGTCTACCACCAATCTCACTCAAGTTTTAGTCAGACCAATTTGGAAGGAAGTAAGAGATGGCATTAGTAGGAAACCTTTTATTTGATTCATCAAATATTAAATTAAATCTTTGTTTAAGTGTCGATTCATCGAATATTAAATTAAATCTTTGTTTAAGTGAGTTATTTTAACACTTAGAATGCTGAGAAATTTCTAAAAATAGATTTGTTTGACATCTGCTTTCAAAAACCTTTGATGTCTGCTTAATTTTGTTGAGGAAAAATACTCAGAGTGGCACACAGGTTAGATCACAGGCCATCCGCCAATTTACTTGGCGGCTGGCCTGGATTTGACCTGTTTGCATAAGCATGAAGTGGGTTCCAGCACTGTAAGGGTAAAATACCATGAAGGGGTGGGTGTCGAGGGGAAGGGTGGGAGAGACATGACTTTTGACAGATAAGAAACTGTAGGTGTTTGGATTTTGTTGAACAAACAGCCTAAGATATTTTATATTATTAGTTGAGGAAAAAATGATGAATGAAAAAAAAATGTATAACATTAATCATATATCAATTATTTTGAAACTAATATTCATGAAGGAGAAAAAATGTATGACATACCAAAATGAATTCACTAAATTTCGACTGAATTAATTAAATGACTGAACGAGTCTACCACAGACAAGTTAAAAAAAATTATTGTTGGAAATGGGAAAAAAGCCAACATGAGTAATTTTCTTTTACAAATGATTTATCTTATAAATATTCAATCTATTTTGTCATTTACAAACTTCATTATTGTGGGATGATTAAGAGAGTATTGTTAACGTGAATAAAATAATGTCTACCATAGACAAGTTGGGAAAATATCGTTGGAAAAAGGCCAACCTGAGTAATATTCAATTTCAATTACATATGATTTCTATAATGAAAATTCCATTCGTCATTTACAAACTTCATCAATGTGGGATGATTAAGAAAGAGAATGTTTACATGAATAAAATAATGAATTAATTACGATAAAACATCACGCTTGATCAAATCTAAAAACATTAAAAGCCTCAGTATATCAATGTTTCATGACAGTTAAGATGGAAATGGACAAGAAAATAAATTACGGAAAAAAAAACCTCAAAGTAACTTACCCAGCACTAACAACGCCATTCGGACTGTACCCACAACACAGGGGGTTGTTCACGGGGGCCACACATTGGGGGTTCGATGGATCGCTGATATCCCAAAATCTCAGATAACTGAAAATGACGAAGGAGGTGGAAATAAAGCATAGATGACACATCTCCTTCACCTATTTTGAATTGCTGCGTCAGATACTTTAACACATTAACATCTAACGCCACATTTTTGCGTCTTGAAGAAGACTTTTAAAATGCATTTTGGCAAAAGTAGAAATTGCTTGTCACAAGCAATTTCTCTTCTTGCCACAATGATTTTTCAATCTATTCACATATCACACAGCAGAAGTGAAAGCTTTTTTGAAATGTTTACAAAGCTTTTCTAAACTCGTCTGCTTCAAGTTAACAAAATGGTGTCTGTAGGTGGTAAAGAGTTAAGCTGTGTAATGTGTGATGGCTTTCCAGCATTTCAAGAAATGTTAGACCAAACCACAAAGTGTGATACTACAGCAGAGATAAAAAGTTTGTTTCTGAGATATGATGTCACATAAAAAACTTTAATCGAGATTTATTTACCACACCAAAGGGAATTATTTACATGCAAAAACTTAACATATTTTCTTAAGTACAAAAAGGATCCTCATAAGCTTTAAATTAAATCCAGAGACCAGCATTGCATTCTATATCATTAAGGAAAACATTCACAAATAATTTGCCAATTACCGTAAATCCGTAAATTCTTATTACAGCCTCTCTGCAAAAGATCGTGGTTTTGGGAAACGAAAGTTGGGTTTGATTCGCAAATGACAAAGAGGGAAACTAACATGATGGACTTTGGATCCTTTCATTACACTTACTTATCATCCGCCACTGTGACCAGATTAAGTCCATCCCGGGAGAATGAAACGTCCCTCACGTAGTGGTCATTGGCTCCGCCTGCATAGATAAAGCTTGGAGCTGGATAAAGGTGTCTGGAAAAATAAAAACATTTTTTCAAAAATTTGTTTTAATGACATAAAATATCATATGGGCCACGTCACGGGAAAAGGGACACTCGGACATAGCAAACAGTGTAGCCCCAGACCAGCCGCCACGTCACTGACGTGGCGGCTGGTCTGGGGTTACACTGTTTGCCATCTTAGAGGACATAAAATTCTACCTTTAAATAAATACAAATGATAACTGTCGTGACTAGATGCTGGAATAATAGCGCTAAGAAAGAGCTGAGTCAGCGGTTTTTATTTATGTCCGAGTGCCCCTTTTCGCATGACGCGGCCCATATGATGATCATCGCTTTAACCCATTTCTCCTTAATTCCTTGCCTTACTGTATTCATAAGAATTACTTAACAATCAGTGTAACAAATGGATTAATTATGAGCAATGTATCCTTTTGCCACACTGGTCTTCCAATATCATAGATAAAAGGCTTTTTCTTTTCTCGTTACATTTGTCATCTGCTGTTGCTATCAAGTTTGAACTGTCACCAAATCCTACATAATTATGGAGTTTGGTTGAACCTCATTTTCAGATGGCATTTAATCAAAGTGTCTATGTGACCTAAAAGTAATTAAATAAATGGTTCATAAACATTGCAATCATTTTAACTTCAGAAGAAATCACTCATTTCTATTGAACTACTCTGTCATTATTATGTACACAACAAGGGTGACAAATTCTGACTTTGATTTACTTGTCCATAAAATGCCAAATCTTTTTCTGTTCTTGTCTGTGCAATGGTTATAAAGTCACTTTGGAAAAATATCACTTGCCCATGTTAAGATTTTATGACAAGCTAGGCAACACGATTTATTGATTTTTGCCATCCCTGCACAAATGTCCATGCATTAATATAAACGTTTTGTTTTCATTTCGGCTATTATGATGACTTCCATATTAGGTAATAAATGAAGGGCCTGTAAATTGTGTATGACATTTATTATATGTACTTTGTCCTTTCTATAAATGGAACATAACATGAGGTCTTCAATCAAATATAGATAATCTTGGAATATATATAATGCAATGGGTTAACCCTTTACCAAATGCCAAATTCTCAACTGTCCCAATTGAAAGTGTTTGCAGACAACATTGAGGGAAAGGAGAAATCGCTCGCTTAGAACAATTTCTCCTTTTTGCACAGTGTTTTCCATAGTTGTTTGCAACAAAGTGTTTGTCAATGTGTGGTAATGGATTAAGCAATACCCAAATTTTGAAATATGTATCTGGTCGAAATTGAAAGCAAATTGTCTATATAGGAAAGAATGGGATAAGAACATTTGGAAACTGCTTGTTCTCAGAGGAAAAAAATTGTTCGTCAAAATAAAAAGGTTGTTCAAAATATACAGTTTTTTGTATGATAATTAACTCTGAAGGTACATATATATCTTAGAACGCCCACTCTATATGCGGTGGATCTTAAAACCGTTGCAATGCTTTTGATCTTAAAACATATCAGTTCATTGTATACAGGCTTCAAAATCTTAAATAGAAACTAATTTTGCTTTTGATGGCTTTTTGTTGGGTTTGTTTAATACAACAGTAAAGTTCTTGTACAGTTCTAATGAAATGAATTGTTGACATAAAAATTCCCTAGAATCTATGAACGAGCGGCTTTAACCCTTTACCAACTGCCAAATTTTTGACTATCCCAATTTGAAAGAGTTTGCAGACAACATTCCAAAATGTGATGAAATTGGAAAACAATCTTCTGATAGTGTAGAAAACATTGTGGGAAGGAGAATTGTAATTAATTTCTAAATTTCTCACCTCTGTGAATATAAGCACCTTTAACCCATTACCAAACAATAACGACAGTTCACCAGTTTGTTGCAGACAACTCTGGAAAACATTGTGGGAAAAGGAAAAAATTGCTTGCAACGAGTAATTTCTCCTATTCCAACAGTGTTTTTTGTCCTATCAGAAGATTATTTTCCAATTTCATCACATTTTGAAATTTCGTTTGCAAACTCTTCCGGTTTGGGATCCTCGAAAATTTGGCGGTTGGTAAAGGGTTCAAGGCTTAACTGACCACATAAATGACACCCCCCCACTGTTCCCATTTGTGGTCAGTCTTAAAAATGCATAGAGGACCAAACCCCCTACAACCCAACCCATGGTCACTGTACTAGTTAACATACACCCTCTTTAACTTAGACTGTTTTAAGCATTTGACCCCTTTCTATATTAAGCTTATGCTACATACAAATTTCGCATATACAACAGAATTTTTGAAACCAATATAAGCAGTAGTTGCTCACATAAATTGATGTTTCCTGGTTTAAATATGCTTTCAACAACTACTTTTAATTGTTTATCAAACAACAATACAAAAAACTGTCTTGGTTTCCACTGACATTTTATTTTGACTTGCAAATTATGAATTATCTCATCTGTGAACAGGCAGTTTTAAAGGCTAAACTGGTCACCTAGAGGGCATCCCCCCCTCCCGGTACCTATTTACAACATAGAGGACCAAACCCCCACATAAACCAACCCAAGGTCACTCCTAGTTGGTATAGTAAACTCTCTTTCACCTTGACCAATTTAAAAAGTTGACCCTTTTCTATATGGAGGGTTCGATGCAACACTATAGTAAGTGCTTCACAAACATGAAGCAATTACTATATTGTTGCATTGAACCCTTGATATCATAATGCATATCCTTTCTCTCTAAATAAATGCTTCACAAGATTTTCGAAACCTCTATAAATAGAAAAACAATTGCGCCAAATGAGCAATGCATTCTTTTGTAACAAAGGCTTCTAGCTAACTTCATGAAGAAATTGCATTTTACTAACGTTTTTCTATTTTGTATTTTCGGTCTTATGTTGGTTTTAATTTGGGCAAGTTGCAAATTCACATTATGGGTAAAAAGGGTTAAGTATTTAAAATCTATATTAGGCAACTCAATCCCTGGATTGCTGTATTACTGGTGTGTCTTTAACCCTTTACCAAACACCAAATTTTCGATTGTCCAAAATTAAAAGGCTTTGCAGATGACAATTCAAAATGTGATGAAATTGAAAAATAATCTTCTGATAGGGGGGAAATTTGTGGGAAAAGGAGAAATTGCTCATTACGAGCAATTTTTTCTTTTCCCACAATGTTTTCAAGAGTCGTTTGCAACAAACTGGTCAAATGTCGTTGTCGTTTGGTAATGGTTTATCCTGTTTTATATTGAACTACATTGACACACCTTTAACTTGTTAACCTTTAGAATGCTGGGTAATTTTAAAAATAGATTTTTGTGTCGTCTGCTTTCCAAGACCTTAAATGTCTACTTACTTTTGATTAAGAAAGAAACATTGAGTAGCAAAAAGGTAAGATCAAAGGCCAGATGCCAATTTACTTGGTGACTGGCCAGGATCTAACCTGTTTGCATAAGCATGAAGTTGGTTCAAGAACTGTGGGGGTTAATTACAATTGGTGAAGGCAAATTTCATTTCAAATACACTCATTTTAACCAATTCTCCAGACGGCAAATTTTGACTTGTCCAAATAGAAATCAACAGCAGGCAACAACAATTTACAATTCTAATTAACAAGTCCCCCAAATCGGCATAATTCAAGACATCAAGGGAAAACCTTTCCTTACCCAAGCTTTTTCAGGCATTCGCCGGTAAAGGCGTCCCACAATATCACAGTCGTATCAAACGAGGCAGTCGCCAGAATTGCTCCGTCGGGCGAGAAATCACAGCTTGCCACCGTATGGTAGTGCCCAATCAGTTTGATGGGTTTTGTCCAGTTATCATTGCTCCAAAGGCACACCTGGGAAATGCCAAAACAAAACAAACTCATTAAAAGTACAGTGAACCCTCGTTTATCCGGACCCCGATTATCCGGATGTCTCGCAATCCGAACAAAATTGTAAGGGAACGGAATTATTGGACCAGTTTATTGCAGACGACTTTTGAAAACATTGTGGGTAAAGGAGAAATTGCTCGTGACGAGCAATTTCTCCTTTTCCCACAATGTTTTCTGCCATATCAGAAGATTATCTTTGAATTTCATCATGTTTTGATGTCTTCTGCAAACTCTTTCAATTTGGGACGGTCGACAATTTGGCGTTTGCTAAAGTGTTATAACTATACACCGCTCATACAGACCGTTTATGTCTTAATGTGAATAAGAACATGCTCTGCTTCATTAATCCGGATTATTCGGTAAACCGGACATTTTGTTGGGAACGGACGTGTCCGGATAAACGAGAGTTCACTGTATATTCAAACAAATTAGATGAATCAGGCCATTTCTAGCATACATTCACCATTAGACCTTTTTCTATATCAAATTAATATGACTTCTTTGGTGCAACATGCTTCTTTTTTATTGTTATACTTTTAGTTAATTGATATTAAAGCAACCTTCACCAATCCATCATGTAGGACCCTAATTACTTCACAAACTAACGCTGTTGCAAAGAAAACATTTTGATAAAACAAGATTTGAACTTACGTGTATTACAGTACAGATTTAAAAATTTGGGACAATTGTTAATTCTATTTTCAGAAAAAAAATGGTACTTTTCAAATTTTTCAATTTTCTTCTGAATTTGGGTAGGTCTCAGAATCCCATACAAGGATTAGACGTAAACCAATTAAAGTATCCTTCCCCCTTTGGATTAAGAGGCAAATCGAAGAAAAAAAAACATCAACAAAATATCATAGTATCAGACACATGGATAAACAAAACACAGTTTGCGTAGGAGTTTTTCAATAAAGGCTGCCAAACATAACATGTCAATGAACCTCCCATAGGTTAAACATTTCCCAACCAATAACGACATTTTGACCACTTTGTTGTAGATGGTTTGAGAAAACATTGTGGGAAAAGGAGAAATTGCTCGTAACGAGCAATTTTTCCTTTTCCCACAATGTTTTCTGCCCTATCAGAAGACTACTTTCCAAATTTGAAATGTGGTCTGCAATCTATTTCAATTTGGGACAGTCGGAAATGTGTTGTTTGGGAAAGGGTTAAACATTTGCCCAATATGTAAATTTACGTCTGACCTTAATTGAAAGCAACAGCAGACGAGGGATTAAGAGAATCAAAATACCGCTTTTATGATTACCTTGGGTAGAAACCAGGATGACACAAAGGAGACATTGCTCATTTGGAAAAAATTATCTTTTTATCATAGTGGTTTCAAGGTCTTTCAAAGTAAAAAAAGCAAATTGAGTTATTATGGAGTAAGGATTATTACCTTCCTCACTTTGAGAAAATGACAAGACAAACTGTCATGCAAACAATTTTCAAAATATCGTGACAAAAGAAGGATTTGACATTCACAAATATAATCCATATACCCAATGTCAGGTTTGGATTTATTTTTTCAAATTATTAAATTTCTATTATGATAAAACAAAAATTGGGATGAAAATATTTTCTGTTAATATTTGTATAATAAGTTCGCAAAGGAATGTGAATGTAACAAGAAAAGGGTAAGTCCTTGAATGCTGCCAAAATTAGGTAATTCGGTGAACTCTTTCCGAGACAACTCAGTTGATGTTTCTAGTCTGCAGCAGATGACATTGGAAAGAAATTATTGAGGGAAAAGTAAAAATTGCTCCATAGAGCAATTTTTGCTTTTCCCACAATTATTTCTATCCTGAAAGTTGGACATCAGTCCTTCCAATATCTTTTTTTATCATTAATGGTCATCTGTAAACTCTTTCAATTTGGAATGGACAACTTGTCGTCTGCAAGGATTGAATTCCTTTGCAAACTGTGTTTTACATCATCTGTCTGCTTCCTTGTTTGAGTTGCCTTAAGTAACTATTTATAAAGCTTCATCAAGATTTTTTTAGCTAACAGACAACAAAGAGAAAGAAAGAAACTTGGACCAAGGGTTTCCTTTGATGATTTCAACTCGATTTCAACAATATTTTGGTCATATTGCGGCACATGCGAGAAAGTTCATGGATTAACGAATCCTACAAACTACATTTCTATCTACTGAAAAAGTATTTTGCTATATTGGTATACGTGTATTGGAACATAATGTCGCAAAGTCCTGAAAATTCATTCATTTCTATCTTCTATAAAGGCATTTTGCTATACATGTAATGGTATATTAGGACATTGAAGTCGCAAAGTCCATCAAATTAGAAAGTAATCCTGAACACTTTAACTCATGGTGGAAGACAGCGCACCTATTCATGCTTCTGCTCCAAATAGAATTAAAATGAAGTTCAAAAACTCTTCTTTGGTTGATAAGTAAAAAGAAGAAACACTTTTGAAAAACAAAGAAACGATCATCATGAGGAAAGGGTGAAAGTTGGCTGCTGAAGATATGCAAAACCTAAAATCCGATTATGTAAGTGTAAGGGTTTTACAGCCATCCGGTGTTAGGAGAGATATGTATGGCCAAAAAACACTCAAAACAACAGACATGAGTGGGAAAAACAGTGAATGCGAAGTCTGAGGTCCAGACAAGAAACAAATGCATGGGAATTCCCGGCATGTGACAATGAATCATGTTTTAACCCATTACCAAACAAAAACGACATTTTACCATTTTTGTTGCATATCTGGAAAACATTGTAGGAAAAGGAGAAATTGCTTGTAGCAAGCAATTTCTCCTTTTCCCACATTGTTTTCTGCCCTATCGTAATGAGCGATTTCTCCTTTTCCCACAATGTTTTCTGCCCTATCAGAAGACTTTTTTAAGTTTCATCACAATTTAAAATGACGTCTGCAAACTTTTTCAATTTGGGAAGGTAAAAATTTTGGCTTTTGGTAAAGGGTTAATGCTTTCCCTGACTAACACATACATTGAGATCAAACGTAGAAGATATATGATATTGTATTGGCCATGTAAATAGAATAGAAGAGTTGGCTATTCCAAGAGTTGCACTAAGATGGACACCCATTGGTCAGCAACCAAGAGACAGACCCAAAGAAACCTGGCGTAGATCAGTTGAGAAAGAGATGAGGAAGAAAAACATGAGCTGGGGTAAAGTACACACATGAGCTGGGGTAAAGTACACACATGAGCTAGGGTAAAGTACACACATGAGCAAAGGACCGGCTGAATTGGCAAACTCTGGTTACATCCTTATGCGCAAATCAGTGCAATGAAGACTAGACATATATATATCTTGCACAAACAGTTTGTCTTGTTTTAAGCAACCATAGTGAACGGATCTTGGTCTGTAAGACGACTAACAGCTTTAGACATTAGAATGCTGGGTAATTTTCTAAAAATAGATTTTTGTATTGTCTGCTTTCCAAAACCTTAAATATCTGCTTTATTTTGATGAAGAACAATACTCAGAGTAGCATACAGGCTTGATGACAGGCCAGACACCAATTTAGTTGGCGGCTGGCCTGGATCCAACCTGTTTGCATAAGCATGAAGCTTGTTCCAGCACTATAAGGGTTAACTGGATGCCAGTTCAACACAGGGTTTCCTTAACCCCTAACTTATCTAGTGAATGACCCTGTTTACTGGATGTGACGCCTAAAGAAATATGCCATTTTTCCGGACCTATGGTTGTTGATTATACAACATTCTTTCAAACTAACTTATTACATGGGTAATGGACCATTTCAAATACATTACCAAAAAGGACATAAAAATACTTGTGAGTATAACATCTACCCATTATCATTCATATAAACACTATTAACACATTTTCCCTTTTAAGGAATTCATGACCGAATTAAAAGCAATAGCAGATGGTGAAAATATAAGTGTGAAAAATTGATTTTTCTTGACACATTACCTTTTAACGCCACATCTTTTCTTCTTGCAGCAGAAGACTTCAAAAAGCATTGTGGCAAAAGGAGGAATTGCTTGTCACACCCATAAAATCTATTTTACTGCTTAAAAAGATTACTTTTTTAGAAGCAGAGTTCTACTGTTCTCAAAAAAGATTTTTAGACTCATTAACTTCAATAGAATGATGTCAATAAATGGCTATGTAGGAAAGGCTTTCATTGATAGTGCTTTAACTCTTTACCAAACGCCAAATTTTCGACTGTCCCAAACTGAAAAAGTTTGCAGACAACATTTCAAAATGTGATGATTTTGAAATTATCTTCTGATAGGGCAGAAAACATTGTGGGAAAAGGAGTAATTGCTCGTTATGAGCAATATTCCTTTTCCCACAGTGTTTTCCAGAGTCGTCTGCAACAAACTGGTCAAATGTCACAATTGTTCGGTAATGGGTTGGGATGAATGATGTAAAGGGGACATCATTTATCACTTTCAGTTTTCGTTTAAAATGTAATTGATGACCTGCTAGTTTTGTAAGGTCATGACCATGACCTTCACATTCTAATGGATATGCAAATGACAAAGTATTGACACATTTTGTTCAAAGGCTGAGGTTTCCCTAGACCCCTTGATTAATGCCCGTTTGAGGGACTTTTGAACCTCTATATATGGAATTGTGAACTGAAAATGATGATCTTAAAGGGTCATATTCAGGAATTTGGGGTCAATACGCCAATCATCTATTCTCTATATCTTAGTTATTTCTAATGATTTCTGCAGATGCTTGAAAGTGGAAAATTATAGTGTTATAGCATAAAGCTGTGAACAAGCAGCTTTAATCAGGTCCGTAAAGATTTCACTTACATTTTTCTGCGCTCCCACGGCAGCCACTTGCTTACAATTTGGCGACCATTTACAGCTCAGTATCATGGCAGGTTTCTCAAACTTGAGTGTACGGAACATATTGCCGTCCTCATTAAGGTTCCAGAACTTCAGCGTACAGTCGTTGGAGCACGAGACGAGCTGCAAACTTCCATCAGACGCAAAGCTCAGACTTCGGACTGCGCTCTTGTGATCGAGTAAGTCCATTAGGAGATTACCTAGAGGTGGAAATTAGAAAGAGTTATCTCCCTTTATCTGATAATTGTAAGAGCGGTTTTAGTACAGACAAAAATACCTAAACTCTCCATCTCATTATAAATAAATCTAAATAAGTTTAGAAACATGGAAACATGGTATTTTAAACAAGAATAAAAGGAAAAGTTGATTTGATTCAAGAGTTTATCAGTTTTCATCAATATTTCTGTTATTTTACACTAAATTCATTTTTACATTGATTTTAAAACAAACTCTTACAGCTCGGATTAACTGCTCTTGATTCTGTTTCTTGGATACAAAACCAATACTTGGACTAAATGTTGGAAAATGGTTTGCGCTTCAAATTGGAATCAAACCTGCAACCTTTGTGTCCCAAGGCACAAGCTCTACACCTGGCCCTCTTTTTTCTACCAGTACTTCCTTTTTATCTTGATGCACTATGCACTGTCTACAAACTTAGTAATTCTCAAAGCTCTGTTCAAACCACCAATGCTTTGTAAGACTCTGCAAATAATTTTCTCAATCAAGGCATCAACCAAATATCGAAGGTTTAATGCAAGACTATAGTAAGTGCTTCACCAACATGAAGCACTTACTATAGTCTGGCAATGAAGCCTCGATATACTTAGCATTCGAGTCAGCAATTTTTATCAATTTCAAGGAATAGGTCCAAAACTGGACAAATTTAGAAAAAAAAGTCATCAGGAAAAACTAAATCCTTTCCCAAACAACAAATTTTTGACTGTCCCAAATTGAAAGAGTTTAAAGAAGAAAAAGGAAAATTATCTTCTGATAGGGCAGAAAACATTGTGGGAAAAGGCAAAAATTGCTCGTAAGAGCAATTTGTCCTTTTCCCACAATGTTTTCTAAAGTCTTCTGCAATAAAGTGGTCAAATGTCTTTATTGTTTGGGAAAGGGTTAAATCAAACATAAGCTTTTTCACATAGTATTTGCTGTTGTGTGAAATTGGCACAAGTGAGTAAATTTTATTGGGAACAAGTCCACTCTATGGTACCAACATGTATGGAAGAACGTCAGTGAATGTTGTAATACAATTATCCCGTACCTGTGAAAACATTCCATAGTTTAATTTTCCCGTTCTGAAGACCCGTGGCCAGAATCAAGTCACGGTTGAAAATGAATCTTCGCCATACTTTGATATTTGTCTCCGAGATTCCACTCCCAAATGCCATTGACCAGACGACATTTCCGGTGTCGATCCTGTAAGACTTTCGTTGATCGGAAACATCCGTCAAACTCAACCGACGGGTCTCGATGTCAGGCTCTGACTCCTCGTTGTCAAGTCGCGGCAAGTTAAAAATAAACGGAGGTGATCCAACTAAGATTTCGTTCTCATCTTGCAAGTCTCTGGATGGCTTTTTCAACCTGAAAAATTGGATTTATGGTAATAAAGCTTAAATCAGTTACAAATTATGATGCCTGACAACTTCAAACTTGCAAAAACAAAAAAGAGGAATCAAAAATTAAAAAAATAATCCAAATGGACTGGGAGTTTTAGGTTTGGCTTATTTTCAAACATCATTTTTGTTTTATTCATCAGATATTGGTCAATGTTAATCAATTACAATTAATGGAATCGAAAATGAGTTTTCGTCAATTAATAAGCTAATGGGAAAATAAGCCAAACGGTTTTCTGTGGACTACAACTATGAAAGATTTGTATAAGCCGCCTTATGTTGTTCAAATTTGTACCAGTTAAAATGTCCAAAAAGAAGGGTAAGGCAGAGGGGCATTCATTCAGTTATTCATGTTCCCCTTTAAAAAGGGCAAGTTCATACCAATAAAATCTGTTGACCTTTTTGAACTAAAGAAATATAAGTAGGTCATAACCCATATCCCCTTACGGCAATTTATGACTGACCTTAATCAAAAGCAAGGCAGCAAACGAAAATATGAAAAATATATTCTTATGGTTCTATCTTTGATAGAAACCATTGTTTCAAACGGATCATTTTCTCAATAAGAGCAATTTATCTTTTTATTATAGTTATTTGTAAGACTTCTGCTTCAAATGTGCCAATACACAACAAATCAAATGTGGTGATACAAGACTAACCTTTGTCTTCAACGCCAAGGTAAAAGATATATAAAATATTAATACAATGACAAAAGAAATATTGCTTTTTCCAAAGCAATCCCTTATATTGTCACAAAAATAGTTCAGTGAAAGACAATAGTAAGTGCTTCACGTGTGTGAAGCACTTACTATAGTATCGTACTGAACCCTCAACAATAAATCATAAAGGATAATATCTATTCCTAATATCGTTGTCACTGTCAGCTGCTGCTGCTACTTTCAATTAAGGAGAAGCCATTAAAAGATACATTAAGAAATGGGTCATTGTTATAAAAAACTATGTGAAAGGTCACACTCCTGACCTACTAATAAAAATAACTATTCTCTGCTTGACCTTAATAGACAACTTAAGATATTTTATCAGCAAATGTATGTAAAAATTTGCACCAAAGTTGAAATTTTGTTCACCATCAACAAATTATTATTTTTTTGCAATGGATTGACTTGTATTTGATTTACAGTTTTTTAATACCTTCTTTTTGAGCATTTCAATACCTACTTTTCTCACCTGGTTTTGCTTGTGGTCTGTGGTAAATATGGCAGAAGGGGAAGGGTTTCAAGGAATGTATGACATTGATGTATATAAAATAATATTAGCTTGAATGACCTTTGGGTACATTTTACACAAGTCGCTCAGAAAACTTGACTTGTCCAATTTCTTTTTTTGTCATAATGAGGTTTCTTTCCATTGTCACAACAAAATAATGTCGAGGACAGCGATCCAGGGGTAAAGCATCTGCCTCGGGACACTACAAGGGTTCAATGCAAGACTATAGTAAGTGCTTCATAAACATGAAGCACTTACTATAGTATTGCATTGAACCCTTGACTAGGGTCTTGAGTTCAAATCCCGCGAGAAGCAAGATTCTCTTTGCAACCTTTCAGTAATCTATATTTGGTGTGAGTACTGTGGATCCGAAATCAGAATTGAGATTGACTAGTCTTAGTTGTAAAACCCTGTTTTACAATCAAAGGAAAAAAATAGTTTAAACAAACGAACACTAACAAAATGCTAATTTTCGTATTCTATAATTTGTGTATGCTGTATGTTTAGACCCTTTTAGTGCTGGAACCGACTTCATCAATTAACTTGGTGGCTAGCCTATAATCTAGCCTGTTTGCTAGTCTGAGTATCTTTCCTTATTAAAATTAAGCAGATGTTAAAGGTTTTTGAAAGCAGACGACACAGAACTTCTTTTTGAAAATTACCCAGTATTCTAAGGGTTAACAGGGTTGTCAGTAAGAGTCCATTGCCAGCCTATTTGACCTCTTCAAATGACTCTTTGGTCGGCTCAAATAATAAAAAGTATGAAAGGTGGTCAAAAGTTACACCTAATTTTCTTCGGTTGGTTGTTTGCTTCATTTCTTCATTGGCCTACTCAAATCGAAACTTGGTCTCGTACTCCAAAAATTAATGACAACCTTGGTTAATTTCGACCAGACAGAGTATACTTACAGTTTTCCTGCATCCCTATTCCAGGGAAGAAGATAGACAATTCCCCCACCCTGGGACCAGGCGACATAGGAGCAATCTGGCGCCCATGCGCTACACCAATTCTCCTGGCTTAAGCTCTTATACACCTGGGATTCTTCATCTATAAGCTTTGCTTCACCTTAAAGAAAAAAGAAACTATATTAACGCTTTACCAAACGCCAATATTACGACTGTCCCAAATTGAAAGATGAAAATGGAAAATTATCTCCTGATAGGGTAGAAAGCATTGTGGGAAGAGGAGAAATTGCTTGTCACGAGTAATAAACATTAAAATTTTGGATTCTTTATCTTTTAGCTTGGCTTCACATTAACCCATTACCAAACAATAATGACATTTGACCAGTTTGATGCAAACGACTCTAGAAAACATTGAGGATAAAGGAGAAATTGCTCCTATCGAGCAATTTTTCTTTTTCCCACAATTTTTTCTGCTCTACCAGAAGATTATTTTTCAATTTCATCACATTTTGAAAAGTCATCTGCAAATTCTTTCTATTTCGGACAGTATAAAAAATTGGTGTTTGGTAAAGGGTTAAATAGACTGTAAATACTCAGATGTATTAACGCATTCTGAAATAATTATAAATGCTCTCAATAGCTACTGTCAAACTTGTGTTAAGAGGCCAGCCTATGGGACAGAGTAAATTGGCTGTTTAAGACAGGTTGGCTGCTTAACACAAATTGAAGTACACTATAAATCTAACAATGTGACTTTCTGTAGTGGTTGTTTAAGGCAGGTTGGCTGCTTAAAAGGGTGGTTGCTTAACACAGGCTAGACTGTACTTTTTATTTATGTCAGACAGCTATACAAAAGCTGTAAAAGTGCCTCATCTATGGAAGCGCAACATTCAAACTTCTCTCATACGAAAGCAACACAATGACGAGAGCCAAACATTGTTCTTTCTAAATTATACTCATCATATAGGATGAAAATAATTGTGACAAAATAAGCAATTTCTCTTAAATCACAGCAGTTGTTCAATTCATATTTTAAGAAACTTCAAACAAGTCAATGTGGCTAACAATCAGAAATACTAGGGGTATTTCCATAAGCTTAAAAATAGACATTTGATATAAGTGTAGGGTTAAATTATTTCAGGTCCTCTTAGCATCCACGTTAAGCAGTTCAATGTATAAGGAAGTGTTGAACATCCTTTTAAATCATTTTTTATCGGTAACTCATACAAAATGGCGAAATTATACGTTGTGATATATATATAACCGTTTCCTTAATCAAATTAAACGACTTTTCAGATTTCACATTTTAAGATCTGTATTTGAAAACAAAAGTAAAGTCACGTAAGTCTCCTGAAAAACAATAAGGCAGCATCGCTATTATCTCAGGGGTGTTTTCGTGGAATAAATCCAATGTGTTCAGATTGTGCGGCCTTAAGGGATCAGCAATTATTTAGTCAAAAACACATTTCAACTTTATAATTCCGCTACAATGACTTCCAAAAGTCGGTGACTGGCTTTTTAAATATCGACAGGTCACAGCCAAATAATAAGGAGTCCTAAAGCTGAACTTAAATTGTTTTGTTAATCACTTTCCCATTTTCCCTTTTTTATAATTTAAATGTGGGAAGTGTTTAAAATATCTTTGAGAAAAAATGCTGACAGATTGATTCACTATTTTATGACAATAAAAGAGATTTTGCTGAAGCATTATGAATTGATTAACAAATTCTATTTTCATCATAATTATTTAAAATATCATGTTTTTGTAACAAATTTATTAACTGTTTGATTCACTACAATAAGGACTAAATGTTAACCCTTTACCAAACAATAACAACATTTAACCACTTTGTTGCAGACAACTCTGGAAAACATTGTGGAAAAGGAAGAAATTGCTTGTTACAAGCAATTTCTCATTTTCCCACAATGTTTTCTTCCCCATCAAAAGATTATTTTCCAATTTCATCATATTTTGAAATGTCGTCTGCAAACTCTTTCAATTTGGGACAGTCTAAAATTTGGCGTTTGGTAAAGGTTTAAATTCAATTGTACTGCACTACCTTACCATACCTTAACCCTTTACCAAATGTTTACTTATAGACTGTCCCAATTTGAAAGAATTTGCGGACGACATTTCAAAATGTGATGAAAATTCGAAAATAATCTTCTGTATAGGACAGAAACCATTGTGAGAAAAGGCACCATGTTTTCCCCAGTCGTCTGCAACAAAGTCGTCAAATATCATTATTGTTTGGTAGAGGGTTAAACAGGTAAGTATGTCATAACCCAAATAGCCATACTGACCCATATTTACTAGGGATGGGAACGAATAGTGAAATCACTATTCGAATATTCGACTAGAACTATTCGAATATATTCGAATATTCGATTTTAGAATTCGTTTTGATGTCCGAATGTCTGCATGTCCGAATACTAGTACACTAGTCCTCTGTTCAAACCTTTTGTGTATAGCCGATATCTGTATACATGTACGTGCATTCAATATCAAAGCAGTAATAACCATTATTTCGTTTTTTATCAACATACAACTTTTCCAGACGGATGGATGCTTGTCATTCAAGTGATTCAGTAGGTTGGATGTTGTATTCTTGAATACAAAGTCCTGGTTACACAGGTTACAGGTTGCCTTCGACTTGTCGGCAGAACGAGTAAAGTAATTCCAGACACGCGATGGAGACATTGTGATGTTTATCGAATAGATGTAGAAATTAGAATGAAGATGACAAATTATTCTGAAGAAAAATATACTTTCTAACACATTATTTGATTGGTCTTCGTGCATAAGCAATCATGATTAAGATTGGTTATTGAAAGAGTAATTGTTTAATTTCACGACAAACAAGTTACGTGATTGGTTGACACTGACAATTGTCAATAAGCGTGATTGACTTGTTTTGGATAATAAGGAGCAAGTCCAGATCATTAAGGTGTTAGATTTAGCGGCTTAAAATCGACTATTTTCACACTTAGGAATTAATCGTTTTGCAAACTGTCAAAAGATGTGGTAATTTGTCACAGGTGTTTTACTGTGTGACATACGTTGTAAAAACATCGTAACTGCACCTGGGAGCTAGGCACGTTCTTCGATATTTCGGATCGGATTATAGGAAGAAAATGAAAATAAAACAACATTATTTTTGAATAAAATTTATGGTAAACATACAGTAATATGGGTTCATTAAAATAGAATATTCGAATACTATTTTGCTATTCGAATATTCGACCCACTATTCGAATATTCGAATATTCGAACATTCGTTCCCATCCCTAATATTTACCCTTACCACGTCACCAGTGCAATTCTTCAACACAATAAAGGTGCTTTGTGCACAGAAGATAAAATTAAAGGTAAAAAATAAATGTCATTGAAACAATACAGTTTATGTTTTGTTTAATAAACAATTAAAAGTAGCTTTTGAGAGCATAATGAACTCAGGAAGCGCCAATTTATCTAGGTTTTTACAGTTTATTTGCAATAGATCTCAAAGGCATTGCCCCATTTTTGAATTATGATACATATTAACTCCACATGTACATACTTTAAAGAATTAAAAATGATCTAATTTCGCTTCAAATGACTATTCTTTGTTGTGTATCATATGAATGAATGGTGTTTTAAGGCGCATCAACAGCTATCGTCATTTAACAAGGATGTGTATCATATACCAGTACAACTGTAATGCAGTATAAAAGAGTCTTGCCAAAGGACACTCCCACATAACCAGGGGACTTGTGGGGCCTGACTTGTGGGGCCTCCTATTGACAAGTCTGCAACTAAACCCATTACCAAACCGTAACGACATTTAACGACTTTGTTACAGACGACCCCGGAAAACATTGTGGGAAAAGAAGAAATTGCTCTTAAAGAATAATTTCTCCTTTTCCCACAATGTTTTCTGACCATTCAGAAGCTTTTCAATTTCAAATACATTTTGAAATGTTGTCTGCAAACTCTTTCAATTTTGGAAAGTTGAAAATTTGGCATTTGGTAAAGGGTTAAACCATATTGAATAATAGGGTAAATATTTTAGCATAAACTATATTTGAATACAGAGGTTTCATTTAAAGCCAAGGGCCTGGGATTTCCCCTGGCTAATTTGACCAGAAACCCGGCCACTTTGCTCAGTTTTTATGATAAATCTACTGTTCAGGTCCCCAATATCCACCACCTACTTTTGCAAATCACGCTCCTTCTACAAATATCAATGAAAACCCTGAAATATCAAGAGTCGAACACAAGACCGTAAACATACAAACTTATCTTTAGTTAATTCTACTTATATACTTCTATACCCAGTTTTTACATACCAACTGAGATAAACCCATTCATGCCATATTTGTTTGACACTAAACCAAACTAACATAGAAATTGGAAATCTGATGATAATGAGAAATTATCTACATACATATGAATGATGAAGGGGTAATGTTTCTTTTTTTCTTATTATATTTCTTAACCCTTTCCCAAACAACAAATTTTTTAATGTCCCAAATTGAAAGAGTTTGCAGACAACATTTCAAAATGTGATGAAATTGGAAAATAATCTTCTAGGGCAGAAAACATTGTGGGAAAAGGAAAAATTGTTTCGAGCAATTTCTCCTTTTTCCACAACGTTTTCTAAAGTTGCCTGCAACAAAGTCGTCAAATGTCGTAATTGTTTTAGAAAGGGTTAAACATTGAATTGAACTCATACATAGGGTTCTATACTAGAACCACTAGGCCATGGTGGTCCCTAAACCCTTTGAGATGAAGAAAATAATTGGTATATGTTTATTCTAAGAGCTGAGAGTAGGTGCTTAAACCCTTTTTCTTAGGCAAATAATGATTTACCTCTACACAACAGATCAAGGGTTCAGTGCAAGACTATAGTAAGTGCTTCATGTTTATGAAGCACTTACTATAGTCTTGCATTGAACCCTTGAGATTAGATGACAGAAATAGGAATACTTGAGGCAAAATGAAATTCTGCTCACGATGAGCAAAATCTCTATTTCACAACGAAATATCATCGTTTATTCGTCAAGACAAACAAAGACAATCACATCATTATACATGACTATTTAAAGGTCACTCTCAAATTAAGTTTTCATATCTTTTGATCAAAACAACTACAAACAGAGAATGGGTCAAAGATTTAAAAGTTCCATCCAGAGGTCAAACTAGAAACTGGACAATTACTGTGAATTACACCTTTGTTGACTTAGTGGCACACCTTAGGTTACTCAACCCTTTCTCTACCTTAAAAAAATCTTAGCACATTGCAGCAGACGGCTTCAACCCATTGTACAGTCGACAAATCAGAGTAAACATTCGAAATTAGTTTTAAGCAATTTCTCCTTTTGTCACAATTGATTTCTTTTAGTTCTTCTGTATCAGGTGTGTTAAAATGAGATAAACCTGAGTAAAGGTTTAACGAAAGAATTGGGTCAAAGTTGAAATAAAACAAAGTGCATCTTACGAAAAAAAACGGCAACATTTCATCATAAAACAAATATAAGGTATATTCACCTACCTATAGGTCTATTTTTAGATTCAGCGTCGTTGAAACTCGAAGAAACGTTACCACTCCTCTGGGACATTTGATAATCGGATGGATGTCGATGAATCACAAAATTATGGGTAAACAATACTTTTTAACGACAACCCAACAAACTCGCGTCTGCGCCTCTAAACACCTGGTTCCGCTAGGATTGGATTACAGAAATTTGTAACAGTGTTTAAATATAGTATCACCCTGTCTAGTCTTTGGTGTATAATTTTCTTGTTTATGGGACACTTGTTTTATCAATGTCTCAACACTTTTGTTACGAGGCAGGCGTTGTTATCTCATAAATCTATTTTTGTTACACTTTGTGGATTTTCCTCTTCCTTGTTATTATGTAGGGCTGAAATATAAATATGACAATTTATAAATGAAAGTTTTCTGTTATCTGAAAAGTGATGTATAGTTGACATGATGTGAGACTTTATTAGAAAACTAAACAATAACTGAAACAAACTTCTTCAAACTCTACTCAGCAAACAGGTTAGATCACAGGCCAGCCACCAATTTACTTAGCAGCTGGCCTCGAAATACCCTGTATGCATAAGCATGAAGTTGGGTCCAGCACTATTAGAGTAAACGGTGGCGTAATTTTTAGCATCTGAGACGAGAAACTGACCAACCATGTTCGATTCCTGGATGATCAACTATTGCACTGTGAAGTGGAGTTTTCACAATCTGACAAGACGTATAAACGCCTTGTCTAGTATCAACCACAGGTGCTTGAAACAATCTTCGATAATAGCCCAATATATGCTCTATATACAATATAGTATATAGAGCATATATTGGGATATTATCGAAGATTATAGAGCATATATTGGGATATTATCGAAGATTATCGAGCATATATTGGGATATTATCGAAGATTGTTTCAAGCTCCTGTGGTATCAACCACATACATTTTGAAATACTGTAAGCGATATGATTAAACGCTTATAGACCTCTGTATGGAATTGGGCTCTGTTCAAAAAAAAGATCTTCATGATTTAAAATAAAAGATATTCATCATGATAATGAAGTATTTTTTAATCCGAAGATTGTCCCATTTATCAATACCACATAAAACTAATAAGGACGAAAGACATCACATGTCTAGTCTCAATAATGATCCGTGAACGAAGCTTTTTTCGTCATTTGGACATTTATCGTGCTTCGCTACGTCTCAAGTCCAACGTGATTTTTATGTTACAAAATTTCGAACGACCGACTCAGTGCTTTTAACTTGCGATTTTTCGTTTTCAAAGGGACCAAAAAATAAACGGAAACTTGAAATACATACATAAATCATTTATGAATCGTCTCAGCCCACACAAGTATCCAGGACACCGCTTATATGCGAGTTATCTATCAAGAAACATCGACGATGCTCAAAAATAAACAATCGCCGTCCTTTTGTTTACCACCGGCCGCGAGATTCCCACGGATATCTTGCGGGTCAAAGGTCATCGCATTATGTATACAGTTTGGGATGAAGTATGCGTCTTTCGACATAAGTCGAGTTGTAGTAAGTTGAGCTCTCTTCACATACAGATTCGGAGAAGATATGCTTGGATAAGATGTCTTTTGCAAACCAGCATTTGAAGCATAGTCCGTTATGGTTCTTCAAAAATAACATCCTTGTTTTTGTTATCTATTAATTCGCTTATTTTGTTTAAGTAGGCCTATAACGTGATTGTAGTGTTACCAAAAATAAAAAAATATATATACTTTTTTTTTTCAAAATGAACGGAAATCATTTCATGTTTTGTTTTGAATCCAACCTAACAGGAATAAGGATCATTTAACCCTTTCCCAAACAACAAATTTTCGACTGTTCCAAATTGAAAGAGTTTGCAGACGACATTTCAAAATATGATGAAATTGGAAAATAATCTTCTAATAGTGCAGAAAACATTGTGGGAAAAGAACAAACTGCTTGTCACAATCAATTGCTCCTTTTCCCACAATGTTTTGCACAGTATCTGCAACAAACTGGTCAAATGTCGTTATTGTTTGGGAAAGGGTTAAAAGTTCGATTTATAAAATTGTGATTGGAGCGATATTTACGCCTAGCGTAAAACGCCTGACGTCGGACCGATAAAACTTGTAGTTGATTTCCTTGAAACTATAACAAACTATTTCCTTCACCTGTGTTGGATTCGGTGATGTTCAGTCCTATGAACACCAAACATATATACTTACTGCAACTAGTGTTTAAAAAGTTACTCATGAAGTATTACGTTGGGTGTTCATCGGGTACATGCTATCAGCGACCTGCATGTGAAAAACGCGTAACCAAAGCCTATCTATCACGTATTTACACAGTAGATTTAATGTCAATGGAATAAAACATCACATTTTGACATAATGAATATTTTACTTAACACCTTCATAACAATATGTCGTTGCACAGTGTTTATAGTGCTTGAAGAAGGGGTGGGGATAAATAGTTCAAGCTTATTATCATCAATCCTTTACCAGACAACAAGAGGAATCTGTGGGTTTGTTTTGAAGACGACGTTATATACATGTGTCGTAAACCTCGCCTCGGGTAACGAGTTTTATCGGGTTCGGGCTCTGGATAAAAATTGTCTAACTCGGGTTAAACAATTAGTTAGTCAGGATCACACCACTAGCTTTTAAATTAAATGACAATTAAGGTAGCTAGAGCCTGACAAGAAAAATAACAAAATCTTAAAAGGAAATAATAAAGATTTTAATGCCTTAAAGTTACAAAGTCAAGTTATAAAACCAAAATGCTTTTCTCACAATGTTTCAAGTTCGGACATAAAGTGTTCAATAAAGTTCAATCAAATTATAAAGGATAAATTCACAAAGTCAAAACGATTAACTCTGTTCAAGCCTATCCATTATCATCAATTCCTCATCAGACACCATGAACAAGGAGGATCTGGGTTTTTTTTGCAGACGACGTTATACGCATGCAATATTGGTATATTAGGAGCAAGTGGTGCGCTGTGTTTCAAATGATATCAATTCTACAATTCATTCAAATTACGAACCTATAATGTCAACCTATTTACCAAATGTAGGACCTTTATACATGTACTTGAATCAGGCTTCTGTACCGAAATGAAATGTTGCTCATAAGAAGCGAATTTTCAACTAGTTACATTTATTTCAACTCCTTTTTAATTAAGAACTTTAATCTGTTGTTACAACAATTTGTTCCGCCTGTTGATCGCTGAAATTTGGACTTCTAACAGGTGTTCAATGGAAGTATTCTTTTGGAGAAACTGCTCCTTTACAGACCGTTTCCCTGTGAATTCACATAACTTCCTACAAATACTACAACGAGTACACGCAGTGCATTCACAAACGGGACACTCCTTTGCAAAACAATAATTTGAACTCTGTATTTCACACTTGTCCATTCGATGCGTTAGCAATTGACTTAAATCTTTCTCTCCACAAGATCTCTCATATAGTCGTCTGTGATTGATTTCATAAGGGATCTTCCATATGGAAACAGAATTCTGTCCTACACGTCCACTACGCCTAACTTCTTGCCAGTACGAAAGTACACTTTTGGAAGCCCTCAATGAACGATCACTTCAATATCGGGTACGTTGACCCCAATTACCTACAGAACACGAATGGAGGAGGCAGGCGAACAGATTTCCTTTATTATCAATTTTGTGTTTGTTTCTTAGTCCTAGAACTGTGAAACATTTCCACGATCCTTCCCCTTGTGGCCTTAATACTGTCTTTGTATACTTGAATCAACAAACACCTTTCAAATGAGGTCACACTTACCCAATTTGTCACTCGAGGCAAACCATCCAAAACAAAGAAGACCAAAGGTATTTCAATTTGCATCAGTATGACAATCAAAGACCATCACATTTGATTATTAAGTAAGAGAGAGAACAAATTTTGCCGAAAATAAGAAAATTAACGTCGAAACAAGTTTCACGGCATGATTGACCAAGTGCCATCGGCGTAATAGAGCAAAATTGACAGGTTAGTCTGATCAGAGACATAGATGTTATGATTGTAATCTATGTCTCTGGTCTGATAAAATATATTATCTCCATTTCAAGTTTTTATTGAAATATAAAGGAATACTATCATAATATATCAAGTTAACTTACAAAAGATTAATATGAGGGGGAAAATGTCCGCCCTCGATCTACATTACAGTGAGGGGACAAATGTGCGCCTAAACCCATTACTAAACAATAACCAAATTTACCAGTTTGTTGCAGACGACTCTAGAAAACATTGTGGAACATGGATAAATTGTTCTTAACGAGCAATTTGTCCTTTTCCCACAATGTTTTCTACCTAATAGAAAGGTCATTTCCAATAACATCACAATTTGAAATGTCGTCTGCAAACCCTTTCAATTTGGGACGGTTGAACATTTAACGTTCGGTAAAGAGTTATACAAAAATGGGAGCAAATGTCCGTGGGGGGGGGCAACTTCCCGTATATCATTTCGCAAGTTTCAGCCAATGCGTTGAACTAAGTCTGCAAGAAGCGCAATTTAACTTTCCATGTATTTGGTTTCAATTAGGAAAAATGACGGCCTCAACTTTGTCTGGACTTCTCATTTTTAAAACAAGATAGTTAACACCGTCGAATTCCATAAACGAATCCATTGTTTCAAAAGAAGTAACAAAAACATATATAATCAGATGATGAAAATACTGTGGGAATTATTTTAGTCGAAGTACAGTATCAAGTGCTCACAAATAATGTACTCCCGCCAAACGCGTACAACGTTACTAACAGTGATCGAGTGTAAATCGAGTGTTGACATGTATATCGGACCGTGTAACATAACCCAGAGCGAGACTTAGCATCCGGATGTTTCGGACTTTTACCTCAACGTTTGAAAGCAGGTTTTATGTGTGTGATTTAAATCAAAGTTTTGGATATTTATACAAAAGTGACACTTTTGAGACTTCACACATCTACAGATAAAAGGTTGATCTCCAAATCGGTATGTTTGATTTCATAATCCATTGCATATTTATGGAACGATAGGTGGTTAAACATGCGCAGAAAATCTGTGCGCAAAAATCTAACGTAAAAATCACGATTGACTCTGGACTCGAAGGCGTCAGTCAAAATAGCAATAGCCTTCGAGACCAGTTATCTGGACTATCACGTGTCCTGCTATTCCTAGATCTATTAGGTTATCATAACAATTCAATCTAATTAGACATCTACACATACACAGTGATAATTCTTGGCCCAAAAAAAATCTCATAAAATTTCCCCAAAACTCATTACTTTCATTCATTTTAATCATTTTCCTATAGAAAAAACCATTGATTTTGAAGTTTTGGTCAAAAAAGCCCATTGATTTAATTTAGAAAAAAATCACTGCATACAGAACGTCAATTTTATCAATACCAAATAAACGAAGATGGTTAAAACTTCATCACGAAAAAGGAATATATAATTTCCTTTTTCTTCAATGTTTTCAAAAATGTCGTCTGTTGGACAAGTAAATAATCGTCTGCATCTCAATTAGGAGAATATAAAATGGCGCCTTATCCCCTCAGCTTCAGCAGCATTAGAAATAATATATCAACATTGTAAGAAAGTGAAAGCTACTTTTCTTACTTACCTTTTCGGCGCGTTAGAAGTCCAGTGGTTAAATGAGGAATTCACTAACGTGTCTTCAAAGGTCGTCTGTTTGTATTTATACAATCCCTCTCGATTTATCAGAGTTTATGCAGTACGTGACTGAACGTCTGTAGTTTGACCGAATTTCCTTGCACCAGGTTGGGTTAGATCGATTGTTTATTCAGACAGCCTCGTTTGAAAGCTCCAATCGAATCGCTTTACTCTGGAGGTGTGTCACAGATAAGAGACAGAAAGCGAGATAACTCGATAAAGAATGTGTATTTGACGAGTGTTGATTGCCTCCCTTGAATATGTTAAATTTGGAACGTACTTAAAATGTGCCAATGTGCCGACAGAGCTTTATAAAGTGTCTGGATATCTTCTTCTACTTCTATTTAGATTATTAACTAGTTCGCGGTATACGAACGGGCCAGGACCCCAGGCTAGTATAGGATATGCGTCTTGTAAACGGACACTCCATATATAATCGCCAGAGAGGACAGAACCCAGGTTAGCCGGTGTCCTGTTCCCGACGCTAACCATGACATCACCGCAAAATGTAAGCATTTCCTTTCCCACACACACCCTTTCGAACATTCTTTAGAAATATGTAAATAGAAAGTAAATAAATAATGAAAAAAGAGAACATGCATTCTAAACGCCATCCAAATATATCAGAGACATAGATAACATTTTATCCTGTCACTAGTGTCATTTTGGGACGTATAACTAGGTGCCGTATAACATTTGTGATATCCGGCACTAACCATATAATACATCCACGCGACAAATCATGACGTCATTAGAACGAAATGACGTCATGTTTACATCATTCTCTACATATATTTCATTCTTTCTCGTGTTTTATTTGTATATTATTTGTTTGAAAGAATACATAAAGGTAACAGGATAAATAGAATAAATGGTTGGTGTCTTTGAATGGGAAAAGTTATCGGGCTCGGCATCGGAATATTATCCGTTTCGCCTTCGGCTCACCGGATAATATTCCTACGCCTTGCCCGATAACATTTCCGATTCACGACACCAACCATCTATTCTCTATATCTATGTTATCTATGTCTCTGAATATATCAATAAAATAGAAATAACAAAAGTGTCAGATGCCCAAAAATTACGACTGTTTAATACAAATGTGTAGAATAAAATCATTCTGTCTTTCGTCCCCAGGTCTAAGAAAACATTGCCATAGAGAGATAAATTGCCCAGTGTGAGCAATTTATCTCTTGAAGGCTATCTATCCATATACAAAATAATGTCCTCTTTTTTTGCTAGTGTTGTCATTGATGTCGACTACATACCATTTTCTTCCCATCTGGAAAAGTCACAAAAGCCGGTTTTGGTAAATTGTACTAACAGTGTACTTAACGTAAGGTCGTACCTAGCCTGGTGGAGCCTGGCCCGTTCGTATACCGCGAACTAGGCCTAATGCGGGTTAGCATGGGCCAGGACTCCAGGCTAGGTCGTACCATAAGACAATCGGAACCCCTCGGTGATGTTGGCAGGCCACACTGACCGGAATTTGCCCAGTAGTTCCGATTGACCATAAGAATGCGGTTAAGCGGTTTATGAATATACAAACTTTAACCCATTACCAACCAATAACAACATTTGACCACTTTGTTGCAGACCAATCTGGAAACATTGTAACGAGCAATTTTTCCTTTTCTCACAATGTTTTCTGCCCTATTTGAAGATTTTTTCCCCAATTTCGTCACATTTTGAAATGTCGTTTGCAAATTCTTTTAATTTGGGACAGTCGAATATTTGGCGTTTGGTAAAGGGTTATAAGGTTAAGTACTTTGATCAGCTTACGATGTATGACTTGCGAGAAGAAAATCGCTAAAGTCCAAACTGTGTTTGTGTATTTACTGGCCTAACCTATTTATTTATTAAGGATTAACATAACTCAACTTTTACTTTTACGTCAACAGTTATGTCGCGATGCCCGACCCAAAAAGATAGAGGAAGACCCCGAAACTTGACTGCCCACAAGAGCTGATGAAGCTGGTTAGAACCTTTAACCCTTTCCCAAACAATAACGACATTTGACAACTTTGTTGCAGACGATTTATGAAAACATTGTAGGAAAAGGAGGAAATGTTCGTAACGAGCAATTGTTCCTTTTTCCAAAAGGTTTTCAGCCCTATCTGAAGAATATTTTTCAATTTCATCACATTTTGAAATGTCGTCTGCAAACCCTTTCAGTTTGGGACACTCGATCATTTGTTGTTTGAGAAAGGGTTAAGCACTTAAGGCACGAGCCTACACTTTTATTTCAGGAAGCAAAACGAAAAAAAAAAAAATATATAAAACACAACAGCAAGGGCCTCTATTTCCTGCTTAAACAAAATATATTTTTGTGCTCTCATATACATGACATAACGCACCTAAGTGGTTTCAGACTGCATTTTTTTTCTCACGGGGGAGCATATGCCCCCGGACCCCCTAGAATGACGTGCCTACACATTCATTTCAGTCAAACTACGCCCATGCTCGGGTTCTGGGTACTGTTTTACTAAACAGTTTACGCTTAAGATTTGCGTAAGTCTGAAACAACAATTCCTCTTATTTCAATATTGGGCGAAGCAATATTGCAAAGTAACACATCATTGGAATCGTCTCGCCGAGACGCTTCCAATGACGTGCCCTTGCAATATTGTAATGTCGTTGAAGATACTATCTATATTAATCGATTATGACTTACGCAAATATTTTCCTTAAGTTGGTTAGTAAAACGGTACCAAGCTGGCCAATGCATACCCACATAATGGGTATGCGGGGTAAACGCATGGGTCAGGACCCCAGGCTAGTTAGAACCATCAGACTTCCGTAAGTCAGCCCGTAGACTACCACTCATAACAATCCAAATACCGTCACCGGGATTTGAACCTACAAAGTGGGTTGCCATGTGATATCAAGATCTTTATTCTAGCCTCACCACTAGCCCATGGAGGACTCCAATAAGAGGTTAAAATTAAAAAGTCAACAAGAGTTTATCGATATCCTTCATGTTATTTAAACCCACTATACTTCACTTTATCGGTTTGCAATTAATCCTTTTGTCAAAATGGTTCATATCCTCTTATCTATAGAAAACCTTTTCTCCGTCAATCCTGTCATGATGAGTGTGTGTGGGGGGTGGGGGTGGGGGTGGGGTGGGTGGGGGTCGTACCTTTCTCTCCAAACTGTCTTATCTTTCTTACCACATTGTCTTACCTCTCTAGCCTTCATTTCCAGCCTGTCTTACTTTTATCTCCACCCTGTATTACCTATCTAACCATTATCTCCACCCAGTCTTACTTTTATCTCCACCCTGTGTTACCTTTATCTCCACCCTGTCTTACTTTTATCTCCACCCTGTCTTACTTTTATCTCCATCCTGTCTTACTTTTATCTCCACCTATCTAATCGTTATCTCCACATTGTCTTACCTATCTAACATTTATCTCCACCCTGACTTACTTTATCTCCACCTTGTCTTACCTATCTAACCTTTATCTCCACCCTGACTTACTTTTATCTCCACATTGTCTTACCTATCTAACCTTTATCTCCACCCTGTCTTACTTTTATCTCCACCCTGCGTTACCTTTATATCCACCTATCTAACCTTTATCTCCACCTTGTCTTACCTATCTAACCTTTATGTCCACCCTGTCTTACTTTTATCTCCACCTATCTAACCTTTATCTTCACCCTGTCTTACCTTTATCTCCACCATGTCTTACCTATTTCTCCATCCTGTCCTACTTTTATCTTCATCCTGTCTAACCTATCTTACCATTATCTCCACCCTGTCTTACCTTTATCTCCACCCTGTCTTACTTTTATCTCCACCTATCTAACCTTTATCTCCACCCTGTCTTACCTATTTCTCCATCCTGTCTAACCTATCTTACCATTATCTCCACCCTGTCTTACCTTTATCTCCACACTGTATTACCATTATCTCCACCCTGTCTTACCTATTTCTCCATCCTGTCTAACCTATCTTACCTTTATCTCCACCCTGTCTGCCCTATTTCTCCATCCTGTCTAACCTATCTTACCTTTATCTCCACCCTGTCTTCCCTATCTTACTCATATCTCCACCCTGTTTAACCTATCCTACCTGTATCTCCACCCTGTCCTACCTATCTCCCCACTCTGTCTTACCTTTCTCCCCACCCTGTCTTGCATATCTTACCTTTCTCCCCACCCTGTCTTGCATATCTTACCTTTATCTCCACCCTGTCTTACCTATCTAACCTTTATTCAAGCCTGTCTTACTTTAATCTCCACCCTAACTTACCTATCTCAACTGTTTTCTCAACTCTTCTTACATAATTTACCTTCTTTTAGGACCATATATTACCATTATCCTCCTCCTTTCCGTCTTACCCTTTTATTTCCTCTCTACCTATCTTAGTCAATTACTTACCCATTTCCAGGTTTTATCAAATACCTGTACGCCAGTGAGAATCGAACTCATAACCCCTGCTTTATGAGAGCAGTGCTCAACCTCTGAGCTATACCGGCGGATATTTATTACTTCATCGATTTATATATTTGAATTTTATACATTAGACTACAACCATAAACTATTGTTTGGGAGAAAAATATTAATTCCATTCGTACCAAGTGAGAATCGAACCCACAGTCCCTACTTTATGAGAGCTGTGCTTAACCTCTTAACTATACAGGCAGACATTTGTCCTTTCATTTTTAAATTGTTTTATAGTTCATTTCATTTGTTCAAAAGCAATAATCAACTGCTTTGAGGAAAAACATCAACTTAGTTTGGTCTTTTGGGGAATCGAACTTACTACCCCTGTCTTATAAGAGGCGTGCTCAACCACTGTGCTATAGCGGTAGTTATCTTTGACATCATTGATAAATGTATATAAACATATCAGATTAAACTTCAAGTAGTAATAAACCTATGAAGCAAAAGATTGTTTCTATTTGGCCCCAGTGCGATTCGAACTTGAGACCCCTGCATTAAGAGAGCCATGTTCAACCGCTGAGCTATGCATTCGGACACTTTTCGCTGCACTAACAAATGCATAAAAGGTTAATTGTAAAAGATTATCTCAGTATCGCCCCAGGGAGAATATAATCAACATCCCTTTTCTTATGAGAACACCTCTATAGCCACCGAACTTTGTTCAAAAGAAGAAACATAATATCCATTTTGGCCAAGAAACTTGAGCCTATGACCCTCCTGTGTGTCTGTATATGTGTATGTTTGTGTGAATGTCTGCGCGCGTGTGTGTGTGTGGTTTGTGTGGGTGTGTGGGGGGGCTGAGGGGGTGAGTGTGGGGGTGAGTGAGTGAGTGACAGACAGACAGACAGACAGACAGACAGACAGACAGACAGACAGACAGACAGACAGACAGACAGACAGACAGAGACAGAGAGAGAGAGAGAGAGAGAGAGAGAGAGAGAAGAGAGAGAGAGAGAGAGAGAGAGAGAGAGAGAGAGAGAGAGAGAGAGAGAGAGAGAGAGAGAGAGAGAGAGAGAGAGAGAGAGATTATATACATGAATAAAATGTATGACCCATATTTATCAAAGATAAAATTGAAGTGTATATAAGCAAACGCCATAGAAGAAAACACTCTGTGCGAGATAAGAAAATGACGAAAACACACCTATTTGGAGTTTGTTTGGTTCTTTTAGCAGGTAATGGAGTTGCCAAAGCATTGCGTCTCGATATGTATTTTTAAATCAACGTGCTAATACCAAGAAAACGTGATATGCGTTTTTAAAATAGATCTATTTAAATATTGGCAAGTTCGGTAATTTCGTACACGTGGTGCAGAATACAAGCCACCGACTCGATACGAGAGAGGCGTGGGTTCGAATCCCGCGAGCAGCGGGATCCGCCTTGCGATCTTTACATATTCCACATTCGGTGCGAGTACTGGTTCATTTATCCAGGAAGCAGAATCGAAAGTGATCTATCTAAGACGTAAGAACTTGTTTCACAATTGATTTAGAATAAATACGTTTAAACTAAACTCGTTAATCACACAAGCAAATAGTAGTGACGAGAGTTATGCTCGGAAGTCCAGTCTCCTTTACTAGTTAAGAGGCATCTGCAATAGGCCACGTGGACCTGAGTTATTCAACTCCTGATGGAGAAAAGACAGAATAACAAAGTTATATACTTAACAGATGAATGCCGTTATAAAATCAAGCTTTATATCGCACCGACACCTCTGGTTTCGTGGGAGTGACCTTTGCAAGTCACTTCAGAGCCCTAGTTTAGTACTAGTGGATCCCGGAAAGCCGCAGGTGTCATAGATTTAAGCATTTATCCTGTACCAAAATGGTAAACGGTAAAATGGTGTATATTGGACAGTTGATGTTGTGTGCTGTTAGTTTTTGGGTTAAGGGTGCAGAATATCCTTAGACCATTGAATTTACATACCACATTTTGAAGCCTGCCAGTTTATCTATCATAAACTTGAGCCAAACCCCAATTACTCATTATTCATCCACCTCACTGTGCGGACTAACACGTTCATGGGAACTAGGCAAGAAAATAGTCCGTATTTTCTCGCTTTGATTTCGTTTTCCTGATGAATCCAAATGTTTCCCAGTCGTAGGTGTGCAAGACGGAATCCCAATCCCGCCCGATCAACTTCTCGGCTGGCTGGTTCCCGAAGAATGTCCCACTGACGCATGTCCGGCTATTAATATCCCCGTGTGTGGAACCAACCGTGTGACGTACACGAACGAATGCTTCTTCAAACAGGCGAAATGCGCGTGAGTACCCAATGGAAGTGACATGTTATGTGAAGAGTTGCCAATATTAACTCGTTTAGTTTAAACTAATTCACCTTACATCTTGAAACAAGTTCTTACAACTTAGATTATCCATTCTCTATTCTGCTTCCTGGATACATCACCAGTTATCGCGCCGAATGTGGATTAATGAAAAGTCGCAAAGCGAAACTCACTTCTCTATGGATTCGAACCTATTAACTCTTAGAGTGCTGGAACCGACTTGACGCTTGTGCAAACAGGTTAGTTCCAGGCCAGCCTGTAAATTGGCGGCTGACCTGTGATCTAACATGTTTGCTACTCTAAGTATCATTTCTCAACAGAATAAAGCAGACATTTGAGGTTTTTGGAAATCAGACGACACAAAAATCTATTTTTGGAATATTATCCAGACTTGCAAGTTTGATAAAACGTTGACTTTTGTCACAATTGGTATTTGATCTAGAATGAAATACATGTGAATGATTGTGTGTGATGGGAATACCACATGTTTGATGTTGAAGGCCGTGTTCAATCGAGAACATATACAGTAATTTATCCTGTAGCCTAATTGGCCCTGGACTCATTATACATGTACTCCCCCTTCGTGGTTAAACTTTCCGAATGCAGTCCGAATGATCCAGGCGTAGATATTTCTTTTGTAACATATTTACAGCTTGGATCATCCGAGGTTTGCTGAATGCAGCATAATTTTAGCCTGGGGTCGTGGCCCGTGCGTATACCCCGCATGGGTTAGGACTCCGGGTTATTCTTATATATGATCCAAACAACACCACTGAAAAAGATATTACGCGAAAAAGTAGTCCTGCATATTCAACACGGCTTTGAGCATTGTCAGTTCAACAAAAAGAAAAACATACATGCATACAGTTGTATTTGTTAATGTTCTTAGCCACATATATGCAACGAAATGCACAATTCCAGTGTCAAATGAACTGATTTACTGATTTCACAAATGAAAATGATAGATAAAACGAAAGACATAATAGATATATTGACTAGGTTTTTGATATAAATTTGACAAAAACCTTTTTTCGCATTCGAAAGGAATAAAAAAAGATGTTAACTGAATTCAAGCCATCTTTACTTCATTTCAGGTCAAATGATGACTTGGCCATTGCAAGCTATGGAAGCTGTTAACGACTAAAATACGATGGGATTGCAGAGAAATAAAGATGGACGCATTTGTAGATGAAATAATTAATATGTTTTAAATAAAAGCAACGTGTGTCATATGTACGTATACTGGCATTTTGAATGGCCCCCGTGACCTAATGGTTAGGTTGTTGAACTTGAAATCCAATAAAGCCCCTCTCTGCAGGTTTGGGCTAGACACAATAACGGAAGTACACCAGTTTGAAATTGAAAGGAATGAGTTCGATAGGTGCGCGTTTGTTCTAACCTGTGTACGATGAGATTTGTGGGAACTACTTCCATAAATACCCTTACAGAATAGGCTTATATTACCAATAAGTGTGTCACTGTGTGACATATGAAATATCTACGTCTGGATCATTTGGACAAAGAGCATCTCTATCGATACTAGTATATATATATATCTATCAGCGTGGACGAATTTCTAATTGGTCCGGGATTCTGGCAGCTGATTGGTCATGGTATCGGCCAATCAGATGCGAGAATGACTGACTTCAACTCATCATGCTCACAGTATTCTATTTGATGGCTTCATATGCCTATCAAACAAATTCATGTGAGAAATGTTAACGCTCTCTAAGGGTTATCTGTAATTTGTAATAAAAAAAACAAGAGGACCCTGGGTCGCTCACCTGATAATGGTGGCATGTATGCAATAAACTGATAAGCCCATAGGGCGTGATCATTTAAGGCCCGGCGGTCATGATTAGAACAAATGGACCGGAACCACTTGAACAATCTGGTCACATGTTCTCACATGTTGACCATACCTTTTTAGAAAGCTTTAAAAATGAGTCTTCATTTTTACTTCAGATGATAATTCATAAGACTTGTACACAAGAAGAATTATTTGTGGGATTCCCCAGTACAAGGCAATGACTCTGAAGTGACTTGCCAAAGGACACTCACATGAAGATAGGAGTGTTGATAAGAATGTCACTAACAAAAAAACATCACCTGATTATATGAATGGGATCAGAGACATAGCTATGTCTCCGATGGGATTTAATAGAAATGTAACAACAATAAGAAACAATTCAATATTTTTATTAATTTAATCTTCCAATACACCAAGAGGAGGGTTAAAAGGTCACATGACCACTTTCTCCCCAAGAAAATAAAATGAATCGGCAATGTGAGAGGGTGGGGCTAATTTGTACTGCATAAAGCAACGCCCCCAAAACAAGGGAGTTAATTCTAAACAGTTAGATCAAAGACCAGTGTTTGAAATGGCTTCTGTGCAATGGTATTATGAATTATGATGTGGATTCTTTGACTTATTTCCCCTTTTAAGTCAATATCAATAGTTTCAGTATTACGATAACCATGCATTAACTCTTGGTTTTCATAATACACAATAATTCCAAGAGCCATTTGCAAGACATATTAATCAAATCACAAAGGTTTATTTTCTCTTAATCTGGCCATCATGTCTTGGTTCTTAATCTATTAAATCTTTCATTTGTCTTTAACTTAAAAGGAAATGTATTATTATGTTGATTATTTGAATCACTCGATGATGAGCATGCAAGACACAATCAATGGCACTAGTTGAAAAAGGGGAAACATCAAATAACATACAGTTTAGGAGAAATTTTGCAAACAGACAAATAAGTCCCAGTTTCTCACATTGCGCTTCAGATTTTACTCCTTAAATAGAACTTAACAAATAGAAATGAAAGGAAACGCCTTCAAAGTAACAACAATGACAGAAATGCAAAGGAAAGGAAGAATGAGGTCTAGACAGAAAACAATTTATCATGGATATGACATAAATACTTAATGGGAGACAAAATGCACTAAAATGGAACAAAAATGATTTCTTGCATTTCTAACACTCTTAACTAATGCACTTGCATGAATTAGGATTCGAACAGGGACTATACTTTATTCATGATATAAAGCTTTCAAAGGGATTACTTTAAATAAAATCTTGTTTAGGTTTAATGTAAATATTACATGAACTATGTACATGAATTGTCATAAAAATGTCAAATATTGGCAAAAATTCAATCTTATCTGTACCAAACACCCTGTAACTCTTTCCCAAACAACAAATTTTCGACTGTTCCAAATTGAAAGAGTTTGCAGACGACATTTCAAATGTGATGAAATTGGAAAATAATCTGCTGATATGCCAGAAAACATTGTGGGAAAAGGAGAAATTGCTCGTCACCAGCAATTTCTCCTTTTCCCTCAATGTTTTCTTAAGTCGTCTGCATCAAAGTGGTCAAATGTCGTTTTTGTTTGGGAAAGGGTTAAACCACCACATGATTCACACTTTTGAGGGGTAACCAAATTGAAACCATCAACCGATGATCATTGGGCAGTAACTAAAAAACGCAATTTTTTGTTGTGAAAGGGGCAAAATAATCAGGAAAAGGGGAGAAATTGGTTTCCACATGATATCACATAGAAAATGTTAACATGGATAATTTCATTTAGTTCAAACAGTTACTTTTGTTTGTTTGTTTGTATGAGGCTAAACGCCATGTCAAAAAAACTTCAGTCATTTTTCTGGGTCCATAAGAACTAGGCTAGGGCTCCCAAGATTCTTGCCAAAGGCAACTCACATGAAACCGGAGGAAATGATTGGGACACGAACCCAGGGCTCCAAAGTTTTAACCAAACACCGTAACCACTCAGCAATGCAGGACCCTTTCCTGCTCCAACCATAAATGGAAAACTAAGGGAAGTAGCTCCCAACATATTTTATAAAGGTTATTTTATCATAGTGTCACCCCTATTGAAAGGGCCAGCAAGTTTGGCTTATGAGACACTGATTATACCAAGTACATCCCAACTTCTATCATTATGCCAGGCGCCTAGCAGATATCACTATGTAACCATTAAATTTGCAGACGGCATATAAAAATGTGATGAACTTGAAAAACAATCATCCTATAGGGCAGAAAACATTGTGGGAAAAGGAGAAATTGCTCCTTTTCTTGCAATGTTTTCTAGAGTCGTCTGCAACAAACTGGTCAAATGTCGTTTTTGTTTGGTGATGGGTTAAGTCTTGCAATGAACTGTTTATGTAAAACACCAGTATGCATTGCCAATACATTTACATTCACATTTTATTGAAAAACCATTCAGGTTACTTTAGCATTTCCCATATCATTGTCAGTCTGTTTGCTCATAAATAGGTCCAGTAGTTGAAAATTTACATTTTAAAGTTGCCAGGAAGTTGCCTTTCCTTTTTCCAGTGGATGTACAATCACTGCTTAAACCCAGATTAGCTTGCACTAATGAATTACACGTAGAATTATTCATTCTTAGGACCCATGGCAACTCTCCATCCCTTACTAAATTGTATTAATGGAGGTGAGTGAAATCACTTCAACACATAAAACAAATGAACGCTCTCTCTCTTCTCTCAATAATTAAATAACAACAGCAACTACATACAAAATAAAACGGAAAAGGAAATATATTTACATACAATCAAAAAAAGATAATTTACTGTACAAACATGTCTTTTAAAAAGTTTCAGATTTTTTCTTTTTTATTATTAATGATATAAAAAACATTTACACCTATTCATCTTTTTCAAGCTGAAAAAAAAAAAGTTCATGAATTACGGAGAAAAATAACAATATAAAGAAATTAATGTATCCATCTGTTACAACACAATCATGTCTTTTATTACATACCGCGGACATCAATAAAGCTTCAAACTATATCAAACCCCATTCTTTGTAAGCAGACGACATTTTAGCCATCTTCCTATCCTAAACAATTTCCATAAAACAACATTTAAATTGATCATTAAAGATGACGCAATGTATCAAGGAAAACCTGCATATTTGATTAGTAACCTCTAAAAATAATTGTAACACATAGAAAATTTGCTCCCAATCAGCAAATTCTGTGTTTGTGACACTGTTTTCAAATGCAACATGACACAAAAAACGTTTCAAGTTTTCTAGTATAAGTAAAAAGGGTAAACGTAATATAAGCAGACAACATTTGATGTTCATCTATGATAAATTGAACACTTGTACTTACTCTATCGCATCTGCAGACATTTCTTTACTTGAAGCAGACGAGTTTAGAAAAACTTTATAAACATGAGAAAAATCCGTTAGTTCTGCTGTTGTGATATATGAAAAGATTGAAAAAGCATTGTGGCAAAAGGAGAAATTGCTTGTAACAAGCAATTTCTCCTTTTGCCACAATGTTCTTGGAAAGTCGTCAGCTGCAAGATGCAAAAATGTGGCGTTAGGTGGTAATATGTTAAAGAATAATCCATGCAAATACATGTAGTTAGGACATAAACTGTTGCTCTTCAATACATTTCCTCCATTGGCTTACATTTTCTGAATGATTTCTATCATTTCTTTCATTCAAAAAAAGGTGATGGCTTATGACATCACTTATTACCAATCAGCAACTTTTTTTTTAAATTAGTGTGGCCAACAAAAACATTCGAACAAGTCCAACCTCCAACTGACTTTCATTCTAAAAGACATGCACACATAGAAAGGAACTGCCATCAATAAAACAGCTACATAAGTTGAAATTTCCCTAACAGACAATAATTTGATTGATTTCTTTACTTGGGGTTAAGTGTTCTTTCGACAACCTTTCAGTAATATCATCGTGAATGCTTACTTAGTCATGCTTTCTGGGTAATTAATAAGAAATAGATTAGAAAATTAAGTCATGACTGCGGACATTCAAGAATAAAAGGACCTTTCTCCACAACGGTCACATTGAAGTTAAAGTCAGAATGTTGCCCAAAAAAGTGCAAGACTGGGTAAAACGAGTTATAAATCATGAAAGAATATGTTAAACAATAGTCTGACACCATGTTTTCATGACACAAGACAACTTTCAAAAAGCATCATGACAAAAGGAGAAATTGCTTGAAACAAGCAATTTCTCCTTTTGCAAAAATGCTTTTTCAATCGATTCACATATCACAACAGTAGAACTGAAAGGTTTTTCACATGTTTACAAAACTTTTCTAAGGTCATCTGCTTCAAGTTAAAAAAAACACGTTGCCTGCAGGTGGTACAGAATTAAACATCTATTTTACCAACTTTTCCTTGCATACCTTGAAAATGGTAGTGGTTTAAAAGTGGACAGATCTCTCACTAATCTGACCCCGATAATTCATACTCTCTCCAAAAATGTTGTGATTTGATTATAAAAAATAAATAAAGTTTAAAAATTGTTAAAAAAAGCACATTTGAATCCTTTCATTATTTACCCCATCAAATAAATTTTGACCAATCCAAAAATTGAAACCATAAGAACTTCAGGCAATTGCAAATTTCAAAGAATGACATTTTTCTTGTAAAATGAACACAAAAAGAAATTATGACTAAATGAGAAATTTGCCAACAAGAAACATTCCCCTTTTGTTTTTAAAAAAATTAACAAACATTCTTGTCTTGAAATTCGTTATAACATATATTAATGAAACAATGGATTCAATATTCAATACTATTCAAATACTGTGATATGCAATCCTCAGTCCTTTTCTATTTTAAAAAAACAAAAGTAACAAAAAGATAACAGAAGGATTTCTCAAAATAAACATGATATCTTATAATAGCTTATATGATATAGGTTGAATATGACTATGTAATTTGTAAGTATGACCTTATTAAGTTTTCCTCTCCTCAATGACCTTATGAAGTTTTCCTCTCCTCAATGACCTTTGACCAAGCGCACTCAATGACCTTTGACCAAGCACACTCAATGACATTTGACCTAGTACAGACAGATTTTCGGTATTGTGTCAATTTAAACTGAATTCATCAGCATACTATATTGATATGGTTTGTTTGATTTAATCTTCCTTTATATCAAAGTATTGGGGTTTCTTTTTAAACTAGAAAATACAAAGTGTTAAAAGACTATAACACCATAACAGCAATCACTCCTTTTTGTCTCAACGACTGTCAAATGAATTTCTCCATTATGTTTCTTTGTCATTATTACTTCCAAAAGTTTTCAAAAGATGCACTAAAAATGTGATATCAAATCACACTATTTGTGGAATAAGGTTAGCAGACGAAACCCATTCCATCAATATATAAGAGCAAAATACAACAAGATTTAAATAGATTAACTGACTAGATTTGTCACTATGGCAACTATAATACTACCCATGACGCAGAATTTGAGAAATAAAACACCGGACTCGTTCCCAGAGGGATACGAACATCATCCTTTTGTCAGAAGTCGCAATAGAAAGCGTGTTCAGGTCTTTCGTACGTTTTATTTCAAAATATATATGGAAAATCCTATATTGTATCTACTCATTAGAATCGTCTCATCGAGCAGATTCTAATGAATACCCACAATATAGGGTTTAGAGATGAAAAAAAAAGTTAGCTTTTGGAATACTGCAATACCCCCCTTTCTTATAGCTTTGCCTTCCATAAATCAAGGGTTCAATGCAGGACTATAGCAAGGGCTTCACAAACATGAAGCAATTTCTATAGTCCTTTGTGTGTTGAAACTTTGAAATGCAATAAAGAAGTTTAATATGCCTCTTGTCTAGAGCTTTGCCTTCCATAAAAGTAGGGATTGTTCTCCAAAGCAGACAACTTCAGGGTTGTGATTATTTACGTTTAACCCATTACCAAACAATAACAACATTTGACTAGTTTGCAGAAGACTCAGAACACATTATGGAAAAGGGAGAAATTACTCTTAACAAGCAATTTCTCTTTTTTCCATAATGTTTTCTGCCCCATCAGAGGATTGTTTTTTCAATTTCATCACATTTTGAAATGCCGTCTGCAAACTCTCTCAATTTGAGAGTCGAAAATTTTGCGTTTGGTAAAGGAAAATTGGTCACTGGTTAAAAATGAAAGCAACAGCAGATTCCAAAAGAATAAACAAGAAAAAATAACAATTTATTATCCTATTTGTTATGAACCAAAGAGACGAAAAGGATCGATTTTTTATTATGAGCAATCTATAATTTTGTCACCATGGTTTCTGATATATTCTGCAGCATACCATGAGGTCAAAGGTAAATCATAATCTTCTCTGAGTCAAACTCCAATCACTCTGCCTTCAGATTGGTTGCTCGAAAAATAGGTAGACTAATTGGAATCCAGGTAAAAACTGATGAGAACAAATTATTCATTGACAAAGAAGAATATGAATCATGCTATTTGATATGCAATTCAAACACTCTAGCATACTGGCAAAGCTCAGGCTTCAAGTCAAAATAACATAGAAAAATAATATGAATCCCCAAAGATAGAATGGAAACTTAAATAATTTCTTGATATATTTGGATACATTGAACAGTGATTTTAAAAATGACATAAAAATGGTTTTCAAGAAAGAATTACTGGCATAACATTTCACTTTTCCTACGGTGTTTCAATATATTCTAAATAAAGCTGTATTAATCAAACTTGTTTATATGCCTTTAATGCCATATACTGCAAAGACAGTGAAAGCCATATTAAGAAGTTTCTCACGTTTAAAGCAATTTACCATCACTTGAAATCATCCCGTATTAAAGCAGAAACCTTCTTAATTGGAACATTGTTTCACTAGCCCCTTAGCCATTACACTTCACTTTCCCTGAGTCTTCTACAGAAGAACTTTAGAAAACTCTAAGATGAAATGGTTACTACCTAATAACATAAAAAATGTATTCTTTTTTGGATATTTCATTGTCTGCCGCAGAAAAAGAACTTTGGAAACCTCTACGTTGAACTTGTTACTACTCAATATCATTAAAAAAAACAAACCCTTCTTTCATTGTCCACCAAATTTCAGAAGGAAAGTGTTGTTTTTTTCTACTTTCTTTTGCATATTGTACTTTCATGATCCCAATGATGACCTGTCAAGCAATATCGGATTTATCGATGAAAAAAACCTTGCAAGGAAAAGATCTCAATATGCAACTTTTATCATGACATCTGTTCAAGCTTAAAACTTTTTTATTCATATTCACTAATTTCTGCAGATCAGTAGAAGACGACAGCAGTTACTGCTGTGATAAACGGCGAAATATTGCACAATTCTGCCTTTGATCACAAGGAGACCTCCACAAAAAATCACTGTGCTGCTGGTGAGAATTGAACCCTAAACCCCTGTGTCACTCACTAGTCCTACACCCTTCTGGGCAATGCAGGACCTTCAAATGAACATTCTCTATTTGAATGACCATTTCTCAATCATTCTTTTTTCATAAAAACAATAACCATAAGAGATTCTTTAACCATTATAGAGCTGAAACCGATTTCATGCTTATGCAAACAGATAAGATCCAGGCCAGCCGCCAATTGGCGGCTGGCCTATGATCTTACCTGTTTGCTATTCTGAGTATCTTTCCTGAACAACATTAAGCAGATATTTAAGGTTTTGGAAACCAGACGACACAAAAATCTATTTTTAGAAAATTACCCAGCATTCTAAGGGGTAAAAACTTCCCCTACATATATTCTCATTTTCAACAATTTTGCACTTGCAGAAGATATCTTAAACAATTGTGACAAAGCGAAATTGTGCTCATCATGAGAAATTGCTCATTTTGACCATTGATTCTATTCTATATCATAAACAGGATTATTCCTTTCATATCATGTCTGTCTTATGCAAGGAAACTGGTCAATTAGTAGTCTAGCCAAGTCCAAGTTGACCATATTTTGGTGGTTACAATTTGGCTTGAGCACAAAATGACCAGAAAGCGTCTGAAGCCCATTTCAATTTGTAAAAGTCCCAAAACTTATTACGAAGGGAAAATAACAATGATTTTTTGCTTTTAAAAACATAATTAATTTCAATGTGACCATTTCATAAAATCAGTAGGCCATAAAAATCTTTGTATCAAAATAGGAATTCCCACATCATATGCATATTTCTCAATCTTGAAAATATTTAAAATCATTGCCTCTTTTCAGATCACAAATCCTTCTTCAGATTCTATTTAACGCTTATAGTGCTGGAACAGATTTCATGCTTTTGCAAACAGGTAAGATCGCATTGGCAGCTGGCCTGTGATCTAACCTGTTTGCTACTCTGAGTATCATTCCTCATCAAAATTAAGTAAGTATTTAATGTTTTGAAAAGCAGACAACCAAAAAATCTATTTTTAGAAAAATTACCCAGCATTCTAAGGGTTAATAATTTCATTTATTTACATTGGGTTAAACGCTGTATGAACAGTATACTTTAGCTCCCCTGGGAAAGGCTCTTCAGTGTCTTGCCCAATGACACTCCAATGAAAAATTCCAGTGTTGGTGTTGAGGATAGAACACAGGACCTTCGTGTCATAATTCATACGCCTTAAGCTAGAATACCCATAATCCACCATTTTGGAATGTTTTCTTTTGCCGGATTTGCTTCCGCAAAAGAGAAATTTGTCTCCATATTTTTAAGCACTGTTTGAAACAAAGATGATCAAAAAGACCTAAATGGAGAAAATGGTTTAAATTCTGTAGACAAAAAAGAGCTCAAGAGACTTGTACATCAGATAACTTTTCAGTCAACTAATGCCTCTTCAGAAGACATCTTCGCGAAACACTGTAGCAATGATAAAATTCGCTGATCATAAGCCAACAACTATCTAAGCAAAAGTCTCCTTTTGCTACAGTGTTATCAGAAGTCATCAGCCACGTTGAAAGACATCTGTTTAATAAGGATATGCATCAAAAAGTAGTTTCACAAGAGCGTAAAAAATTCATCCGCAGCAGAGGCGTATGAATACAGATACACAGGGATACACACAGAGAATGGGTAAATCGGTTACATATCCAACGACAACAGCACTACTTTATCATAAATATAAAAGTATCCTCTTCCCTTGCCCACTGACATAAAATAAAGGTCAAGTATGTATACAAGACGTAGCACAAATAGGATCAAGGGTACTGTTTTACTAAACAGTTTAAGATTAAGATTAGCGCAAGTCTAAAACAACAATTCCTCTTTTTTTTTCAATATTGGGCTGAGCAATATTGCAAAGTAACACATCATTGGAATCGTCTCTCTAAGACGCTTCCAATGGAATGTCACATTGCAATATTGTACTTTCATTGAAGATATAATTCATGTTTATCTGTTAAAACTTACGCAAATATTTTCCGTAAATCGTTTAGTAAAACGGTACCCTGATAAAAAAGGGAAGTAACTGACAATTTGACATACAATACTGCGGTCTTTTTCTATAAAAGCCAGCCTTAAGTTATTGGTACATATTCGAATCATCTCAAAGAATCAATTCAAATAAGTACCAACAACATAAGAATTATATCCAAAAATGATAAAGGTAATAATGGAAAGTCTTTGGCTTCCCCATTTTTCAGCTGTTAATGACTCATTTTCTTGGAAAAGAAAAAACTAAATAAAGAATAAAAAAAGCGCACTCTTGATGTCACTTCATTCAAATCCAGCCGAGGGTCTGTAACTTTATCCAGGGCCTGCTGACATGATGATTTTATATGGTACCACTTCCATGTTGTGCGGTAAATAACACTCGACAGTTGTCTTATTTGTCATTACACTCATGATAATGTCTTTCACTCAATATGCATCGGTCGACCGTCGCGTATTCCTAACTGCCGTTACTGTTCCTGTGTTCGAGAATCGGTCGACAGTTTTCGTTCAAGGAACTGTTCATGTCGGCTCCATACATTTTACTGGCTTTCTTATTCATATTGGCCATGATTTTTGTGGAGAGTTTAAATCCATTGATAATCTCATCTTTCCACTGGTTTATGAGAACTTTGTCCTGTTGGGAAAAAAGAAGAGAAATATCACTTTGTACACAAACTATTTGTTGCTGAAAATGAAGTGTCCTATTGAAAACAAGAGGGCCATAATGGCCCTTTATCACTCACCTGAGTTCTGTTTGAAAAAGAGGTATATTTAAGACAGAGTGGTTGGTATGTTTCAAACTCTTCTAAGTGCTAATTGCATTGAATACTCTAAGCCAATGCTCTTGCTTGTTAACATTGTCTTCTTGAGTTAATGTTCACCAAGACAAAGAGAATTCAGATGAAGGAAATTTAGGTTTGTGAAAGCAGGGACAGTAACAATTGGTTGGGCAAATTAAAATAATAACAATTGGAAAATGTATCTCAAAGTTGTTTATTGGTTTTCAACAGTAAATAAATTTGGAAAATTTTAAGACAGTCAAGCTTATGGTAAGCAATACCAAACCGCCCAAGCATTATCTGGGTCCAGTTCCATGATGAGAAAGCAGGGAAAGACACAAGAGAAAAATTCAAAAATAGGGGATTTTATCATGCCAATATAAATGATAATATTTGACCTAGTGACCTAGTCTTAGGCCTCACATGATCCAGTTTCGGACTTTGCTAAGATTTCATTGAGCCAATCATTCTGGCCAACTTTCATCAAAATTGGACCATAAATGTGGCCTCTAGAGTGTTCACAAGCTTTTTAAATTATTTCACCTAGTGACCTAGTTTTTGACCCCACATGGCCCACTTTCAAACATGGCCAAGATTTCATTTTGGCAATCCTTCTGACCAACTTTCATCAAAATTGGACCATATATATAGCTGCTAGAGTGTTCACAAGGTTTTTCAAATATTTGACCTAGTGACCTAGTTTTTGACCTCACATGACCCGGTTTCAAACTTGGCCAAGATTTCAATTGAGACAATCATTCTGGCCAACTTTCATCAAATTTGGACCATAAATGTGGCCTCTAGAGTGTTCACAAGCTTTTTAAATTATTTGACCTAGTGACCTAGTTTTTTACCCCACATGACCGAGTCTTGAACTTGGCCAAGATTTCATTGAGACAATCATTCTGACCAACTTTGATAAAATTGGACCATAATTGTGGTCTCTAGAGTGTTCACAAGCTTTTTAAATTATATGACCTAGTGACCTAGTTATTGACCCCACATGACCAGTTTCAAACTTGGCCAACATTTTTATTGGGACAATCATTCTGACCAACTTTCATCAAAATTGGACCATAAATGTGGCCTCTAGAGTGTTCACAAGCTTTTTAAGTTATTTGACCTAGTGACCTAGTTTTTGACCCCACGTGAACCAGTTTCAAACTTGGCCAAGATTTCATTAAGACCATCATTCTGATGAACTTTCATCAAATTGGAACATAAATGTGGCCTCTAGAGTGTTCACAAACTTTTAAAATTATTTGACCTAGTGACCTAGTTTTTGACCCCACATGACCCAGTTTCGAACTTGGCCAAGATTTTATTGAGACAATCATTCTGACCAATTTTGATAAAAATTGGACCATAATTGTGGTCTCTAGAGTGTTCACAAGCTTTTTAAATTATTTGACCTAGTGACCTAGTTATTGACCCCACATGACCCAGTTTCAAACTTGGCCAAGATTTTTATTGAGACAATCATTCTGACCAACTTTCATCAAAATTGGACCATAAATGTGGCCTCTAGAGTGTTCACAAACTTCTTAAATTATTTGACCTAGTGACCTAGTTTTTGACCCCAAATGACCCAGTTTCGAACTTTGCTAAGATTTTATTGAGACAATCATTCTGACCAACTTTCATCAAAATTGGACCAAAAATGTGGCCTCTAGAGTGTTCACAAACTTTTTAAATTATTTGACCTAGTGACCTAGTTTTTGACCCCACATGACCCAGTTTCGAACTTGGCCAAGATTTTATTGAGACAATCATTCTGACCAATCTTGATAAAAATTGGATCATAAATGTAGCCTCTAGAGTGTTCACAAGCAATTGTTGACACACGCACGGACGCACGGACGCACGCACGGACGACAGACATCTCGGTATCACAAAAGCTCACCTTGAGCACTACGTGCTCAGGTGAGCTAAAAAGAAGAAGAAAAAACACTTGAAATAATACAAATGAAACACAATTCATGTTTTGAGCAAGTTAAAGTTTGGTCATTTTACATTGATTGTAAAACAAGTTCTTAGATTATGTTAAAGCCTGGTCATTTTACATTGATTGTAAAACAAGTTCTTGGATTATGTTAAAGCCTGGTCATTTTACATTGATTGCAAAACAGGTTCTTAGATTATGTTAAAGTTTGGTCATTTTACATTGATTGTAAAACAAGTTCTTAGATTATGTTAAAGCCTGGTCATTTTACATTGATTGTAAAACAAGTTCTTGGATTATGTTAAAGCCTGGTCATTTTACATTGATTGTAAAACAAGTTCTTGGATTATGTTGAAGTTTGGTCATTTTACATTGATTGTAAAACAAGTTCTTAGATTATGTTGAAGTTTGGTCATTTTACATTGATTGTAAAACAAGTTCTTGGATTATGTTAAAGCCTGGTCATTTTACATTGATTGTAAAACAAGTTCTTAGATTATGTTGAAGTTTGGTCATTTTACATTGATTGTAAAACAAGTTCTTGGATTATGTTAAAGCCTGGTCATTTTACATTGATTGTAAAACAAGTTCTTGGATTATGTTGAAGTTTGGTCATTTTACATTGATTGTAAAACAAGTTCTTAGATTATGTTGAAGTTTTGTCATTTTACGTTGATTGTAAAACAAGTTCTTAGATTATGTTGAAGTTTGGTCATTTTACATTGATTGTAAAACAAGTTCTTGGATTATGTTGAAGTTTTGTCATTTTACGTTGATTGTAAAACAAGTTTTTAGACTATGTTAAAGTATGGTCATTTTACATTGATTGTAAAACAAGTTCTTAGATTATGTTGAAGTTTTGTCATTTTACATTGATTGTAAAACAAGTTCTTAGATTATGTTGAAGTTTTGTCATTTTACATTGATTGTAAAACAAGTTCTTAGATTATGTTAAAGCCTGGTCATTTTACATTGATTGTAAAACAAGTTCTTAGATTATGTTAAAGCCTGGTCATTTTACATTATTGTAAAACAAGTTCTTAGATTATGTTAAAGTTGGTCATTTTACATTGATTGTAAAACAAGTTCTTAGATTATGTTAAGTTTGGTCATTTTACATTGATTGTAAAACAAGTTCTTAGATTATGTTAAAGTTTGGTCATTTTACATTGATTGTAAAACAAGTTCTTGGATTATGTTAAAGCCTGGTCATTTTACATTGATTGTAAAACAAGTTCTTAGATTATGTTAAAGTTTGGTCATTTTACATTGATTGTAAAACAAGTTCTTAGATTATGTTAAAGTTTGGTCATTTTACATTGATTGTAAAACAAGTTCTTAGATTATGTTAAAGTTTGGTCATTTTACATTGATTGTAAAACAAGTTCTAAGATTATGTTAAAGTTTGGTCATTTTACATTGATTGTAAAACAAGTTCTTAGATTATGTTAAAGTTTAGTCATTTTACATTGATTGTAAAACAAGTTCTTGGATTATGTTGAAGTTTTGTCATTTTACGTTGATTGTAAAACAAGTTTTTAGACTATGTTAAAGTATGGTCATTTTACATTGATTGTAAAACAAGTTCTTAGATTATGTTGAAGTTTTGTCATTTTACATTGATTGTAAAACAAGTTCTTAGATTATGTTGAAGTTTTGTCATTTTACATTGATTGTAAAACAAGTTCTTAGATTATGTTAAAGCCTGGTCATTTTACATTGATTGTAAAACAAGTTCTTAGATTATGTTAAAGCCTGGTCATTTTACATTAATTGTAAAACAAGTTCTTAGATTATGTTAAAATTTGGTCATTTTACATTGATTGTAAAACAAGTTCTTAGATTATGTTGAAGTTTTGTCATTTTACGTTGATTGTAAAACAAGTTCTTAGATTATGTTGAAGTTTGGTCATTTTACATTGATTGTAAAACAAGTTCTTGGATTATGTTGAAGTTTTGTCATTTTACGTTGATTGTAAAACAAGTTTTTAGACTATGTTAAAGTATGGTCATTTTACATTGATTGTAAAACAAGTTCTTAGATTATGTTGAAGTTTTGTCATTTTACATTGATTGTAAAACAAGTTCTTAGATTATGTTGAAGTTTTGTCATTTTACATTGATTGTAAAACAAGTTCTTAGATTATGTTAAAGCCTGGTCATTTTACATTGATTGTAAAACAAGTTCTTAGATTATGTTAAAGCCTGGTCATTTTACATTAATTGTAAAACAAGTTCTTAGATTATGTTAAAATTTGGTCATTTTACATTGATTGTAAAACAAGTTCTTAGATTATGTTGAAGTTTGGTCATTTTACGTTGATTGTAAAACAAGTTCTTAGATTATGTTAAAGTATGGTCATTTTACATTGATTGTAAAACAAGTTCTTAGATTATGTTGAAGTTTGGTCATTTTACGTTGATTGTAAAACAAGTTCTTAGATTATGTTAAAGCCTGGTCATTTTACATTGATTGTGAAACAAGTTCTTAGATTATGTTGAAGTTTGGTCATTTTACGTTGATTGTAAAACAAGTTCTTAGATTATGTTAAAGTATGGTCATTTCACATTGATTGTAAAACAAGTTCTTAGATTATGTTGAAGTTTTGTCATTTTACATTGATTGTAAAACAAGTTCTTAGATTATGTTAAAGTTTGGTCATTTTACATTGATTGTAAAACAAGTTCTAAGATTATGTTAAAGTTTGGTCATTTTACATTGATTGTAAAACAAGTTCTTAGATTATGTTAAAGTTTAGTCATTTTACAGTGATTGTAAAACAAGTTCTTAGATTATGTTAAAGTTTGGTCATTTTACATTGATTGTAAAACAAATTCTTAGATTATGTTAAAGCCTGGTCATTTTACATTGATTGTAAAACAAATTCTTAGATTATGTTAAAGCATGGTCATTTTACATTGATTGTAAAACAAGTTCTTAGATTATGTTAAAGTTTGGTCATTTTACATTGATTGTAAAACAAGTTCTTGGATTATGTTAAAGCCTGGTCATTTTACATTGATTGTAAAACAAATTCTTAGATTAAAGCCTGGTCATTTTACATTGATTGTAAAACAAGTTCTTGGATTATGTTAAAGCCTGGTCATTATACATTGATTGTAAAACAAATTCTTAGAATAATCATTCTCAATTCTGATTCCTGGATACATAAACAGTAGTCACCCCAACTGTGAATAAGTGAAAGATCACAATGTTGACTCCCTGTACACGGGATTCAAACCCACAATTCTGAGGCTCTACCCCCGGACCACTGTCCTCAAAATAGTTAATGTACATAAGGTTTTATATTCATGAACAATATGTGAACAGCTGAATTTTAAAAGCAAAATATTATACCTATGCATGGTTTTTTTATTCAATGGATAGGATATATGAAAATCCTCTTTGTTCTGTTTAAATGGAGCTTTCATAATTTCTTTTTCCTATGCCTGGCTCATAGATAGAGGAATACCCCAAATTCGAGTTCCCAAAAGGGCTTGTCAAGCCAGGTAGAACCATCAGCATTACATAAGTCAATTGGAAAACTACCTCTAATGATAATCCAAATGCCGTTACTCAAAGTTGAAACACACATGAAGAAGGGCATTGTGATTTCAGGTTTTACACTCTAATCACTTTGCCACAGAGACACATATGCTTAACAAACCTGGTGGAAAGGTTGTTTGAGCAAACCTGTAAATCCTAAGGAAAATAAATATGTTTGAGCTAGGAATGAAACCAAGGTTGTCCAAGGTGACATCAATGCTTATCAAATACTGACTTATATGTACATTACATTTCTCTTATGGAAAAAGGCTTGAGAAGAGAAACAGCAAACAATAAATTCAATTCCTCTTAGAAGAGGGGATTATCTTGTACTTCAGATCAGATGAAGTCTATAAACATCTCTATAAACATTTGTGACAATGAAACATTTGCTTGGAAAAGAGTTTTTTATGGTTTTCATCATAAAATAGGGCAAGTTGATATCTCAGTGCAAGACTATATGGTAAGTTCTTCACAAAAATGAAGGATTTGCTATAGTATTGCACTGAAACTTCAGATTGCTAAGGAAAAGAAACGTAGCCTTGGGCACCTGCCATCTTCAGTAAGAAATAAAGTGGTAGGAATTGAACCTGTGACCCCATGTCCAACATCCCAGCTTGGGTAATGATTAACCCTTTACGGAACGCCAAATTTCTGAGACTGTCCCAAATTGGAAGAGTTTGCAGACAACATTTCACTTTTGGATGAAACTGAAAAACAATCTTCTGATGGGACAGAAAACATTGTAATCTTCTGATGGGACATAAAGCATTGTGGGAAAAGGAGAAACTCCTCATTAACATAATCTTGAGAAAGAGTAGAGCATGCAAAAAGAGAGAAAGTATTACTGGTACAATCAATTAAAATAAATTTTATGAGTGACAAGTTTCACATATACTTACTGGTGAGGTAATGGCTAGTTTAGTGTCATTTTTATTTAGTATCACAATGCAATGGTCCGTTTTGTTTATTTTTTGGAATTCTGGATTTATTTCTTTTATATCAAGCATGGATACCAGCTGAAAAAGCAAACAAGAAAATAAATGGTTAAAACTTTCAACAGTTACTGCTAAGCTTTTACTTTTGTATTGATTATAAAGCTACAATGACTACAAAAGCAATTCAAGGGTTCGGTGCAAGACTGTAGAAGGTACCTCATGTTTGTAAAGCACTTACTATAGTCTTGCATTTAACCCTCGAAAGATTGTTAAAGAAATAATTTCTGTTGTGCAAATAATTTCTTAATAAAATGAACAGAACCAAAATAACATTTGAATGTACTTAACGGTTTTCCTTTTATAAAAATGGTTCTACAGTGGGTAATTTTCTAAAAATAGATTTTTGTGTTGCCTGATTTCCAAAACCTTAAATATCTGCTTCATTTTGATGAGGAAAGAAACTCACAGTAGCAAACATGTTAGATCACAGGCGAGCCTTCCATTTACTTGGCGGCTGGCCTGTGATCTGACCTGTTTGCTTAAGGTGGAAGTCAGTTTAAGCACTATAAGGGTCAAGGTACAAGGGTAATGATCAAAGTTAGGGCCCAAAAGAGCTTAACCCTTTACCAACCGCTATATTTTCGACTGTCCCAAATTGAAAGAGTTTGCAGACGACATTTCAAAATGTGATGGAATTAAAAAACAAGAGGACCCTGAGGGTCCTGGATTGCTCACCTGACACTTGTAAAGTGTTGGTTACAACAATGTTACACATGAGTAATGGAAAAGATTTGTCTAAATATGACAGTGATCTACTTTTGACCCCAAGTTACTCATAAACTGACTTGGTTGAGATATAACAGGTTGATCATTTTGAGCAAGTTTGATCAAATTGGGCTGAAAATGTAGCTTTCAGAGTGTAAACGGGTGTTTTCTAAGATTTGACTTTGTGAACTACTTTTTGATTCCATTCCACCCATGATCAAAGTTAATCAAGATATTATCAAGGTTAACATTTTGAGCAAGTTTGATCAGCACTCTGGATGTCTTAAAAAATTAAGCTGTAGACCTCTTCGATATACATTGTACAAACAGTGTTGCCTTTAGAATGTAAACAAGATTTATCAAACTTAGGCAAATATTCTAAGAAACTTTGAAGGGTAAGAGAAAGCGAGTTCCAAACAAATTGGGTCAAATTTTTTACCATATTGTAAACAATAGTAATTTATGATGTGACATAGTGACCATTTTTCTAAACCCATCCCATCTTCTATGATCTAATTCAACCCACATATCATCAAGAAAACATAATATGCCATTTTTAAGCAGAACTGACCTACTTTTTGACTCCACCTAACCATGATCGAAGTTGATCAATATATCATCAAGGTAAACATCCTGACATGTGGCTTCTAATGTGTAAACCAGATTTTCAAAGAGTGGACCTAGTGAACTTTTTTACACTACCCCACCCATGATCAAATTAGGTCAAGATATCATCAAGGTAATATTTCTCTAGTGACCTACTTTTTGACCCCACACCACACATGATCAAACCCTATTAAAATATCATCAAGGTTATCATTCTAAGCAAGTTTGATCAAGATTGGGTCGAAAATGTGGCTTCTAGAGTGTGAACAAGATTTTCTAAGATTTGACCTAGTGACCTACTTTTTACCCCAGCCCACCCATGATCACACTCGATCGAGATATCGTCATGGTTATCATCCTGAGTAAGTTTGATAAAGAATGGGCCTTAAATGTGTATCCCAGAGTGTAAACAAGATTTTTCTAAGATTTGACCTAGTGACCTACTTTTTGACCCCACACTACCCATGATCGAACTTAATCAAGATACCATCAAGGTTAACAGTCTGAGCAAGTTTTATCTAGATTGGTCAGAAAATGTGACTTCTAGAGTGTAAACAAGATTTTTCAAAGATTTGACCAAGTGACCTTCTTTTTGACCCCGCACCACCCATGATCAAACTCTATTGAGATAGAGATATCATCAAGGTTAACATTCTGAGCAAGTTCTATCAAGATTGGGCAGAAAATGTGGCTTCTAGAATGTAAACAAGATTTTTCAAAGATTTGACCTAGTGACCTACTTTTTGACCCCACACTACCCATGTTCGAACTTGATCAAGATACCATCAAGGTTAACAGTCTGAGCAAGTTTTATCAAGATTGGTCAGAAAATGTGATTTCTAGAGTGTAAACAAGATTTTATTAGGATTTGACCTAATGACCTACTTTTTGACCCCGCACCAACCATGATCAAACTCTATTGAGATATCATCAAGGTTATTATCCTGAGCAAGTTTGATCAAGATTAGGCAGAAAATGTGGCTTCTAGAGTGTAAACAAGATTTTATTAGGATTTGACCTAGTGACTTACTTTTTGACCCCACCCCACCCATGATCAAACTCGATCGAGATATCATCAAGGTAAACATCCTGAGCAAATATCAGGAAGAATGGGCCAAAAATGTGGCTTCTAGAGTGTAAACGCTGAAATTGTTGACGACGCACGCACGCACGCACCCACGACAGACGACGGACATTCAAGTATCCTAAAAGCTCACACTGAGCCGAGCTAAGATGAGCTAATAATCTTCCGATGGGGCAGAAAACATTGTGGGTAAAGGAGAAATTGCTCGTTCAGAGCAATTTCTCCTTTTCCCACAATGTTTTCCAGAGTCGTCTGCAACCAACTGGTCAAATGTCGTTATTGTTTGGTAATGGTTTAATAGGCCTGGGGGGAAGACCCTGCATGACATCATGTGAGCAATAAGTCCTTACCTCCACACCCTTTCCCCGGACCACTTGGCCATCCCGATTCTTGTGGTAAAACTCAAGCCTGTTTGGATACAGCTTCAAATGTTTCTTCTGCCACGTCTGGAGAAAAGGTCCGCCCAATTTGAGAACCTCGCCTTCCACTATGCAATCTGTTGGACCTAGAAAGCGGGACATTAAAATGGTTAAAGCCATACTAGCGCTCATTTACACATTAATTGTGATAGTTATAGATTAATTGACAATATACTTAACAAAACTTTAAATTCCCTTCAACAGAGAAACTGAGACTTTACCGTGTTCTCATTATGCTTTTAAAAGAGTGAATATGAAAAGGTTTGTTTACAATTAGCAATAAAACAAGGTTAAAGTTAAAGTTGGTTGTTAACATATGAGAAAATTTGAGGGTCAAAATAAAATGACATCGCAATAATACAGTTATTATCATGTGTGATAAAACATTAGTAATGGCAATTGAATAAAATTAAATCAGACAGTATCAATATATCTTAGTACAGTGAACCCTCGTTTATCCGGACCCCGATTATCCGGATGTCTCGCAATCCGAACAAAATTGTAAGGGAACGGAATTATTGGACCAGTATATTGCAGACAACTTTTGAAAACATTGTGGGTAAAGGAGAAATTGCTCGTGACGAGCAATTTCTCCTTTTCCCACAATGTTTTCTGCCATATCAGAAGATTATCTTTGAATTTCATCATGTTTTGATATGTCTTCTGCAAACTCTTTCAATTTGGGACGGTCGACAATTTGGCGTTTGCTAAAGGGTTATAAGTATACACCGCTCATACAGACCGTTTATGTCTCTATAATGTGAATAAGATCATGCTCTGCTTCACTAGCATTATTCTGTAAACCGGACATTTTGTTGGGAACGGACGTGTTCGGATAAACGAGGGTTCACTGTATATACAGTCTGTATGCAGTACATCTCAAAACTGATGCAATACTTTTTAATTTAACGTAAATGGATATCAATTCACTGTATACCGGCTCTAAATACTTAACCCTTTCCCAAACAACAATTTTTCGACTGTCACAAATTGAAAGAGTTTGCAGACGACATTTCAAAATGTGATAAAAATGGAATTTTTCTTCAGATAGAGCAGAAAACCTTGTGGGAAAAGGAAAAATTGCTTGTTACGAGTAATTTCTCCTTTTCCCACAATGTTTTCTAAAGTCGTCTGCAACAAAGTCGTCAAATGTCGTTATTGTTTGGGAAAGGGTTAAATCGGAATTAACGTCGCTTTCAACGGATATCCTTCAGTGTGAATTAAACAGTAGCGGCTTATGCTTAAATGAACTCCAACTAATAGTTCTCGTAAAATTTATTGAAATATACTTAAACATGTGTAAGAATTCCAATTTGGTAGAGATTGAAAGTAAATGAAATGTTTTAAAACATAATAAACATTTCAATGAACATAAACATGGTACCAAAATATTTGTTACTTTTGGAGATATAAAGAAAATGATGATTATTGAAGTATAAATAAATGGATATGAAAATATATTAAGGGTATATTCCATAAACATGGCATATACAAGTATAGAAAATATATTCAGGACATATTTGTAGATAAAAGTATAGTTTATTATAATAAATATGTCTGAATCAACATAGAAATATGCTGTTATATTTCTTATTTGGGGGATAGGTAAAAGAAAAGAAAGTGTTTAAAGATATGATGAAAAAGTCATGAACATTTATTTGTTTCTATTTAAGGGGTCTAACACCATGTATAGAATGTTCAGTTATGTAATAGATTTCCTGGACTACCTGGTACTAGGCTTGGGCTCTGAAGCATCTCCCTTAAAACCCAAGGTACTGGTAGAGCTTGAACAAGTGACCCCTGATGTTCTTAGAATACCCCCTTAAGAAATATTTTTACATTTCTTAATGCGGAAGATAATCTCATTTCAACATATGATATTTTGAGACTGGAACTTGTGGTTAAAACATTAGATGACAAAAGGAAGAATGAAAAAATAGACATCGAATGTTATATCCTATAGAAAACATTGTGACACAAGGAGAAAATGCCTGTCACAAGCAATTTCTCCCTTTGTCACAGTGTATTTTAGAGTCTGTTGCTGACCACCATGTCACTTTGGAGAAATGGGTTGAAGAATAGGAAAATACATCAGTACCAGTATATAGTTATATTAAAAAGAAAAATTAAAGGTATAAAATGCAATGAGAAAAGTTTAACCGTTGAGTGACCTTGAGGTCAGTTTCACAGTACAGAACTTTGCTCGATAAACCAACAATAAAATGAGTTTCAAAATGGCAGATTATGGATGTTCAACTTTAATGTAACACAACTATGATATTCTTTATCAACCGTTGCAACTAATGAGCAAAGATTTTTTTTTTTTCACTATTATAATTGCATCTTGAGCAATCTGAAACATCTGTTATTTTTTTTTTTTTTTTGCTTATCAATTTTGGAAAGTTGTATGAATACAAACTTGCTGAATTGTGAAATTGAAAAGCTGGTGTATCTTTGAATTTTTGGGAAATCTGCATGATTTTAAAGAAATTTTCAATTGAGCAGGTGCCTTTTATGGGCAACTGTTTTAAGACACAAAAAACCCTGAGTGCTTTGCCATAGACACTCCTTAGAAACCAGCAGCGCAGGTTGGATTTTAACCAGGGAGCTCTGAGTAACATGCTCACCCCCCTTATTGCAATACCAAACAATAACGGCATTTGATGACTTTATTGCAGACGACTCTGGAAAACATTGTGGGAAAAGAAGAAATTGCTCATGACGAGCAATTTCTCCTTTTCCCACAATGTTTTCTACCCTATCAAAAGATTATTTTCAAATTTCATTACATTTTGAAATGTCGTCTGCAAAATCTTTCAATTTGGGACAGTCCAAAATTTGGAGATTGGTAATGGGTTAACCAATCCGGCCACACAAGACCCCTACTTCTATTAAAAGAGAGTCTGCTCGAAAATGTCTTTCCACAAATCAGTCTTGATACTTATGAGAGTAGAAAATATTTAAAAGTAAACTATAGGTACTGTTAGTATATAATTCAATATCATAATGGGAGAAAAGCAGGGGCCACACGGGGCCCCTAAATCCATTAAAAGGGAAATTGCTAGAACATCGTTTTCCGCAGACATGATATATTTTAGAGTGAAAAATATTTGAAAGTAGATAAAAGGTATTGTATGTATACAATTAAATATCATAATGGGAGAAAAGCATAGCAATTGCATAGAAGTTATATTTCCTCACAATCTTTCCACTCAGTGTCATCTTAATAAACAAAAGGTAAACAAAAAAGATGAGTTAAATCAAACCAAAGAAAACTGTTTCCAAATGCGCCTTAAGCTTCCATACCTTGGGTTCAATGCAAGAGTATAGTAAGTCCGTCACAAATGTGAATCACTTACTATAGTCTTCCAATGAAGCTTCAAAACATGAACAGTTCGAATGAAGTAAAAACTGAAAGTTACTTAAACAGTTGTATCTAGTGTGCACATAAAAGTGGTTTCTCTTTTTCTATGAGTTATGGCATAAAGAATCTTTATTTTTCATTTATATTTCTGAAAGAAAGCATCGAAAAACAATAAGCAAAAGGATAAATATTCCAAAATGAAACTAATTCACAAACAATTTTGAAATCCATGTGAACAAATCGTGACAGTGATTTCAAATGTCGAAATCCTTCATTCATATATTATCTTTATTTCAACTTATTATCCATGTGACTTCATAAACATTTACTTACATTTGCTTGAATTCAATCAATTGTTTATTACTTTCCTTTCATATAGAGCAAATTCTACTTAACAACAGTGATTTCAACCATCAAAATTATTCATTAATCATCTATCATTCAACTCCATTAACCATCTTCATGTTTATCTAGTCTTGATATGCTAATTCACTTGAAATCCATGTGACTAAATGATCATTTCCTCATATACAGTGTCACATAACCTATTACCAAACAGTAATGACATTAAACCAGTTTGTTGCAGACTCTGGAAAACATTGTGGGAAAAGGAGAAATTGCTCATGAAGAGCAATTTCTCCTTTCCCCACAATGTTTCCTACCCTATCACAAGATTATTTTCCAATTCCATCACACTTTGAAATGTTGTCTGCAAACTCTTTCAATTTGGGACAGTCGAAAATTTGGCGTTTGGTAAAGGGTTAAAAACTTAAACTCGCCTAACCATCAACTTGTTCATCCTTTCATGACAGACAAAATTAAATTGAAAGCAATGAGATTAAATGAGAATTTGCTCATATAAAGCATCATTTTAACTCCTCTTACCTTCTTCTAGTTAATCTAGTCTTGATATGCTAATTAACTTGCAACCAATGAGACTAAATGAACATTTGCTCTCAAAAAGCATCATTAAGAGCAAATTTAACTCATTTTCATCTAGTTCGGCTAGAGTAATTACTTCAAAATCCATGAGATTAAATGAGAATTTGCTCTTGTAAAATATCATTTAACTTCTCTTACAATTCTTCTAGTTCATTGATTCTTGAGACGCTTATAAATTTGAAATCTGTGAGATTAAATAAAAATGTGCTCATATAAAGCAAATTCAACATCTCTTACCATCTTCCAGTTCAAAAATTCATAACAGACTGGTTTCTTTGCAAAACACCAGATTAAATGAGAATTTGCTCATATAAAGCATTTTTTTTTTATCCTCTTACCATCTTCTAGTTCATCTATTCTTGGTTTCTGTTTCCGTTTCTGCTCGATCTTGTCGGTTTCCGCGTTGATTGCGTCGAACACCGTCTCTGCGACCTCCTGCTGCCAGCGCTCCGATATCATTAGCGTAAAGTTACTGTAGTTATCTTGATCGGATTCCGAAAGCTGTAACCAAAGACAAATAAAGAATGTTTAGTTTAAAGATTTTATTTTTGATTGATTGTGAAACAAGTTTGTATCCTTTGATAACAAAGGTTTCTCCCTATTATCATGGAAAAACCAACTTTTTCTAGCTGTTTTTGTCATATGCTGTTGCTACATATTCTCATAAGAGGGTGAAGATGATAGCAGAACCTTTTTCAAAGTTATTTCGAAACATTTTGATGCAAGGAGAAATAAAAAAAATCAATGATGAGCAAGGCATTGCAATATTATCAAAAAATTGTTGTTTCAATGAAAAAACCTGAATAAACAAACTTTAGTCTTTCTGCAAATGAAATATAGGGATAGAAATTCTTCAGTAATTCTTCGGTAAGGAATGTTCATGTTGTATCAGAAATTTCTCCTTGGACAATGTTACAAATGAGGCAATCAATGGCTTACTTGTCAAATTGAGGGATTACTTGGTGAAAGGCCAATGTAAACATATGCTCTGCTTTTGTGACTGTCTGCTTTCTGGTAGAGCCAATTTGTATATGGGGTGTTTATCTGCTGGTTAGTTTAATCTTATTTATGATACAATAATTATCATGATGGAAGTTTTAAGCTTATTAAACTCACCCTCAAAACTTCATCCTGGGTGTTGATTCAAGATTACAACTAAGCCACAGAGAACCCTATAAAGGGTGTTGGGTTTCACCCTGATATCGGTGCTTACAAACGAAGAAACAAAATAACAACTCCAGGTCGAAGCTTCAGTCAAAAGGCCACTCCTGACCTTACACTAGAAGAAGATCTACCTTTATTCCTTTGGTGTCTTCCTCGTCGAAGGAGCCGATATCGAAAGCGTCTGCCGCGTTGACCTCGCCCCTGGGTGGAATCAAGGGGGGCGGGTATTTCTGCAGATACACTTGGTTCCAGTCTATTGATTTGAAAAATGGATGCTCCTTCAACTCTTGAGCTCTGTAATAACAAATAATTGTTTTTCTCCTTACTTCTTGTTTTTATCTAATCACATTATTTCCTATATTTTTGGAGTGTTCCTCTTCAAAAAAGAAACTTACTGTTGACATGTTGATTGATATTTTTGTACGCATTTTGTATTAATACTGTCAAAGTTTTTATATGAAATAAAGTGTAAAAAAAAAAAAAAATACGCTGAGTTAGATGTAATGAAAAATTAAGTTTTTCTCAATGGAAAATGATTGTCCTGTTGTTTATAAGATGTTTTGTGCAATGTCAACACATTTTCAGATATGTTAAATCTTTCCTGGATTCACCAGAAATAGGCTAGGGCGCTCTGAATTGTCTTGCCAAAGGACAATCCAACGTAACCAGAGGTGTAGGTAGGGCTTGAACCCGAATTCATGAGTTCTAGAATCACCACCTTAACCACTGGTCCATGCAAGACCAACCTCTTTCTTTACTGCTTTCTAAGCCATTAGACAGACAGATGAAAGCTACTCTAAATGCTTTCTCTAAAAGAATCTCAGTTATATATTGGCTTTCCCGAATTCACAAATACTAGGCTAGGGCTCTGAAATGTCCTTCCAAAAGACACTCCCATGTAACTAGAGGTATCAGTGAGGCTTGAACCCTGGACCCTTGGGTCATAAGTCCACAACCTTAACTACTGGCCCGCCCACGCAGGGCCCAAAATTGAAAGGGTGTATAACTGGCTTAATGTGTAATGAAAGGTTGACGTACCCTCGTCCCTGACAGCCGATTCTCTCCTCAACGTCTCGTTTTAATAATCCATCCAACAGGCCCCACATCTCAGGTGACATGTCTTCTGGCATATTCACATTCTGTAATACAGAGAAATAGAGAGGAATGAAGTTTGAGATGATTCATATTTTAAGTCCCATTAATCTTCATCAATTGATATTTGATAAAAAGAATTCATGTTAGATAGAAGAAATTCATGTTTTTTAAGAACAAAACATGTTTTGAAAAAGAAGTTCATGTTTGGTAAAAGAATTTCATGTTTGGTAAGAAATTTGTGTTTTGAAAAAAATTCATGTTTGGTAAAAGAAATTCATGTTTAGTAAAAAAAAATATTCATAGTTTTTTATGTTTGGTAAGGAATTTATTGTTTGGTAAGAGAAATCCATATTTGTTAACAGAAATCATGTTTGGTAAAAGAGTTCATATTTGGTAAAAGAAATCCATGTTTGATAACAAATTCATGTTTGGTAAAAAAGAATTCATGTTGTGTAAAAGAAATTTATGTTTGGTAAAGACATCCATGTTTGATAACAGATATTCATGTTTGGTAAAAAGAATACATGTTGTGTAAAAGAAGTTCTTATTGGGTAAAATGAATCATGTTTTGAAAAATGAATTCATGTTTGTTTAAAGGAATTCACATTTGATAACAGAAATTCATGTTTAGTAAGCAACTCATGTTTGGAAAGAGAAATTCATGTTTGGTTAAAGAAATTCATGATTGGAATTCAAGTTTGGTTAAAGAAATTAATGTCTTCTTAAAAATAAGTTATGTTGTGTAAAAAATAATTCATGTTTGGTAAAAGAAATCATGTTTGTTAAAACAAATTCTATTTGGTAAAAAAAATCATGTTTGGTAAAAGAAATCATGTTTGGTAAAAGAAATCATGTTTGGAAAGAGAAATTCATGTTTGGTAAAAGAAATTAATGTCTTGTTAAAAACTAGTCATGTTGTGTAAAAAAGGAATCATGTTTGGTATAAGAAATCATGTTTGGTATAAGAAATCATGTTTGGTAAAAGCAATCATGTTTGGTAAAAGAAATTCATATTTGGTAAAAGAAATCGTGTTTGGTAAAAGAAATCATGTTTGGTAAAAGAAATTCATGTTTGGTAAAAAAGAAATTCATGTTTGGTTAAAGAAAATCATGTTTGGTAAAAGAAATCATAATTGGTAAAAGAAATCATGTTTGGTAAAAGAAATCATGTTTGGTAAAGGAAATCATGTTTGGTAAAAAACTCTTGCTGGATAAAAGAAGCAAGAGGACTGTCCAAAATCATTTAATTTTCATCTACAAGAAAATTCTCTTTCGGTATCAATTGTTAATATAACATGTTACTACAGGTGTGATAAATTGAGTAATTCAGGAATTTGTATTTTGGGAATAGTATAGACTAGGTGGATATCGTTGGCTATTTAGTAGTGTTAAACTTTCAAAAACCACATAAAGTAAAAATGACCATTACTCCAGAAACATTTTTTTGCATAGCATGATGTTATATGCAGCTGAAGTTCTTTTTAAAATCACTGTAACATAAGGAGGAATTGTTCATCACAGCAATTTATCCTTATGTTGTAAGGACTTTTACTCAATGACAAGATGAAAATGTTGGCAGTTTCAAATGGATTTGATAGCATGACTTTTCTTTGAATTTGGAGCCATTTGGATTGTTTTACTTTGGAGTAATGGTAGGTGTTTATATAAGTACATATCAAAATATGATATCAGTAAATATCTTCAAAGAAATAATATATATCTTTTTTAAATATGTACATCTTAAAGGAAAAGTCAGCGAAAGACATACATAAATTGGTTGAAAAAACATATTTCAAACAACATGTGTTTTCAAATTTTGATACTAGACTTGCAATATCAATGTAAAGATCAAAAAAGTCTGATCCCCTTTGTTAAAACGGAGATGCAATCTTTTTGGATATGCACTAACGACAATTAGTTTTTCATCTACAAAATAAATGCTTTCGCCTTTGGCTCAGATATACAGTAACATTTATAACATAACATAATATAACATGAGCATAATCGAATACTAAGCATGCATGGATATAACGCATTCCATCTTAGTGGAATTTGTGACTGATTCAAATTGAAAGGAAAAGCAGATGAAAAATAATTGCATGAAAAAATAACACCAACAACAACACTTTTTCGTGATATCAAATAGAAACCATTGTGACTTAAGGATAAATTGTTCATTATGAGCAATTCCTCCTTACGTCACAATGGTTTCTTGAGGCCTCTGAAGTAGAATAGATGCACGAAAGTAAAATATTATGGGGGTAAATTCAACATACAATGTAAATGTAATCAGTGAAAGAAGGTTGATATCAAAGTAATATAATAATGTAATATAATGTCGCAACCAACAGCACACAGTGATCAAAGTTTACACAACAAATCTTGATGGAAAACCCTGAGCATCCAGAAATCTTTCATGCCACAGTCGAACAGATTTCTGTTATTTCGACCAACCAAGCTCCAGCTTATTTCTTTCCAGTACATATTACAAGGGTTCAGTTTTCAAAAGCTGTTTTAAACAAAAACTGACAATCAAAAAGAGTGATTTGTTGGCTGGTGGATTGTTAAAGTGGTGAAATACAAAGAAATCATCTCCCACTGACTTTATTAGACATTGGAAAGAAATAATAGTCATTGCAAAGTCTCTAGTTCAGTGTTTGTTTTAACCAAGTCTCTAATAACAAATTTTGTAACCTCTCCAAATTGAAAGAAAGAGCAGACAACAAAAAATAACATGAAAACAATGTTAAGGCTCCCGTGTAATACTATAACAAATACTTCACATTTGTGAAATAAGTGCTATAGTATTAAACCAAATCCTCAATGTGTTTTTTTAAAGTGAAATTTGGTAAAAAAAACCATTGTGACAAAACAAGGAAGTGCTTATCTCTAGCAATTTCTTCTTTTGGTACATTATTTCCAGTGTCCTCTCTAGGAGATACTGCAAAGTGAGAAATTATGGAGTAACGGGGGAAAAAGAAACACAAGTCTGTGAAAATGCGGCTGTCTTTGATCAGGGTTTCCATCAAGTTTTGAAATTCTTATCAATCAGCTATACCGTATCCCCCATCTGTTTGTGGAATCGTTTAAAATAAAATTTAAAAAGTAAAACTAGATACAGAGTGATCACTTAGTAAATCTAAATAAAAATCATCACTAAGGGAACACACTATCACTATAACTTATCACATGATCCTAATTAAACAGCTAATTTAAAGACTTAATAGGTCTAATTCTTATTTTTCCCCAATCTTTGTTTTGTTGAGGTACAAAAACTGTTTTAATACATTTTTCAAATTGGACATTGTGCATCCTTCATATTGTAAGCAACAGCAGAAGAAAAAAAAAATTGTGAAAAAAAAACCCCCATTTTAACTTAACTTAAATGTGATTGAAGGTTGAAGCTTGTTTAAGTTACTCTTGATGACTGCTTCCTGGATACTAAATCTGTACTTCTGCCAAATTCTGGGCTAGCCCCAGCAATTTTCACCACGCCTAACAGGGATCAAACGCGGGACCGTAGGTACAAGAGGCCAACGCTCTACCACTGCACCAAAGTCGCCCACTTAATTTTCTTTCCTAAACTTGTAAGAAACCACTGTGACAAAAGGTCAAATTGCTCACAAGAGCAATTTGACCTATTGTCACGATGGTTTCTAAAATCTCCTGCAAAAGATGTGGGTAAGTGAAGTATTACGAAGTAACTGGTTAGGCAGATAAATTGGCACACAATCACACCAGTAGAAGAGGTTCTTTTAAGTCTTATTTTCCCCAATCTTTGTTGAGAGGAACAAACAACTTATCATTTCTTTGAATTAAAACTCATTATATTCATAAATTAGTTCCAAGCGCCAAGATAAACCATGAATCACAGAGATACATTTCAAGGGTTCAGTGCAATACTACAGTAAGTGCTTCAATTTTTATGAAGCACTAACTACATGTATTGTCTTGCGCTGAACCCTCAATTTATTTATCCCTTCTCTAATAAAACAACAACTTCAAAAGCCTTATCAAGAAACAACATAACAAAAACATTGTGAGAAAAGAAGACTCTCAGCTTGTCACAGCGATTTCTATGGATCTATCACCAAGTCAAAAATAGTTCAGTTTAACTTAAAAAGCTTTATCGAGAGCCAACATAACAAAAACATTGTGAGAAAAAAAGACTCTCAGCTTGTCACAGCGATTTCTATGGATCTATCACCAAGTCAAAAGTAGTTCAGTTATTCTAAGGCTTTGCTGAATTTTACCAATACAAGGCTAAGGCTCTGCAGTGTCTTGCCCAAGGACACTCCCAAGATAAATCCCTGTGACTCTGCTGAAGATTGAATCGGTGACCCAAGTGATACAAGTACAGTCTAACTTGTGTTAAGCAACCACCCTTTTAAGCAGCCAACCTGCCTTAAACAACCACTGCAGAAAGTTCCATTGTTAGATTTATAGTGTACATCAACTTGTGTTAAGCAGCTACCCTTTTAAGCAGCCAACCTGCCATAAACAACCACTGCAGAAAGTTCCATTGTTAGATTTATAGTGAACATCAACTTGTGTTAAGCAGCCAACCTGACTTTAACAGCCAATTTACTCTGTCCCATAGGCTGACCTCTTAACACAAGTTGACTGTACTACACCTTAACCAAAGGCCATGCATGACCCCAAGACAGGACATTATTTTGGAATAGTTGGGAATTCCTTAACCCTTTAACAAACACCAAATTTCAACTGTCCCAAATTGAAAGAGTTTGCAGACGCCATTTAAAAATGTGATAAAATTGGAAAGTAATTTTCTGATATACACATATAGAAGAAAACATTGTTGGAAAACAAAAAATTGCTTGTCCCGAGCAATTTTTCCTTTTCCCACAGTGTTTTCCAGAGTCATCTGCAACAAACTGGTGAACTGTCGTTATTGTTTGGTTATGGGTTAATAAAGGCTAGGTTCACAGGGTTTTCATGCACCCTTAATTTATGCTAATTTGGGGGACCCCTTGTATAATGGAATTGTGAAGTGAAAATAATGATCTTTAGGGGTCATATTTAGATTTCGGGGGCCATTTACTACAAAGTTGGGGATCAAGAAAAGCCTGGGTACAAAAGAGTCTGTTTCGAAAACATATGGTGAGATGGGGTCATTAACTATATAAGTTGGGGGTCAAGAAAAACCCTAGGTACAAAAGCGAGTCTGTTTCAGGAAACATCATGTGAGATGCTTGGCTTTAGCTTTAGAACAACAGAACAGCAGCTATACATCACTGGTGAATCAAGACATCTCGAAGTCTGGAGCAAGTTCAAACAATAGAAACCAGTCCAGAAAAGTTCCCCCAATACAGACTGAGAATCTGTGCTTCACACTAAATGACATTGGAGAGAAAATGATGCACAAAAAATGTGTTGGCTGTTTCCCTTATATGCGGGGGCTGTGTCTGATAGCGTCTGAAAGCAATCCCAGATGAAATAACAAAAATCATCAATGATAGTACATAACTTTATTTTTGTTATTCTATTAATCTAAATGGTTTTTTTTTATTGCGTCAACATTATTAAGATTATGTTGTCTTGTCTGATGCTTAATGAATGAGGAAGAACCTCATACTCAACTGCCCATAAGGTCTGGTTAAGGCGGGTAGAACCATTGCAATTATGTAAATCAGTATGGAGAGGCAGTGAAAATCCAAAAAACACTAGACCAATGAGATAAAAGAAGAAATAGGTTAGCGCTCTGAAGTGACAAAGGACACCTCAATGAAACCGGGGGTTCCAGTAGGGTCCCCTGAGTTCTAAGACCGCCAACATACCACGAAACCACACCAGGTACTATTGACTAGGGTGAAATTCTGTGATAAAAGTGAAAATATTTTTTTGCCCATTCAGTACTTTTGAGTATACGATTCAATGCAGTCTGCAGCAATTTTCTGCACCATATAATTTCTAAGTTGCCAACTATTTTCCCACATGAACATAATTGATCAGTCATGAGAGATGATTGAATTAAATCATGTCACATTGACTTCATTAAACTTTCAAAATGAATATTGGAAGATACATAGTTTCGAACTAAGAAGACCATTGTACTCAAAGTCTGAATGATATGTTTAAACTTATCTATTTTACATTGATTGTGACATAAGTCTGAGGCTTATCAAATTCTGCTTCCTGGATACGAAACCAGTAATTGCGCCAGTTTGTGGTCAAGTCCCGGCAATTTTTATCTCGCCTCTAACGGGGTTCAAACAAGGGACCCTCAGTACAAGAGGCAGACGTGCTGACTCTGTATCACAGTACCCCATGCGCCAGACTGAGCTCTGCTAGCAAGGGTTAAATTAAGAACCTCACAGTCTGAGATACAAAATCAATACATAGAGAACAGACGTCCAACTGACGAAATCTTGTAGTAGTTTCTGCTTTCGCAGTCTCGATTCACTTTGCATGTTGACCCACTTAGTTCATAACTTCGACATTGAATGCATCTACTGCAGAATACATTAGAAACCACTGTGATAAAGGGATAAATTGCTTGCTATGAGCAATTCATCCCTTTATCGCAGTAATTTCAATCCATTATCAAACAATCAAAACATATTTTTGTCCAGAATCTAAATTGAAAAGTATTTCTGTCCAGAAAATGTATTTTTGTTCACTAATCTTTTGTCGTCCTTCTGTTGTTTTTAATTTGGACCAGTTTTAGAATTGGAATATTGGAGACTGGATAACCATGTACTGGACTGGAATAGTATCCAATTCAATAAAACACACATGCAAATGCATCAGCTGTTTTATACAATTCTTTTAAAACTTTGATCAAATTTTGTCTGTTTGATATGTCTACATAGGTTTTACACGTATCAACATTATTCTGGTTATGTCATGATGCCAAAGTTATATTGATGGAGGAGGACCCCAAATTTACGTGCCTAAAAGCCTTAAAGGACTGGTCAAGCCAAGTAAAGCCATTGGCATTTCCTTAGACAGTCAGGAGACTGGCTCTCATGAAAATCAAAATTACCAGGCTTTAACCCATTACCAAACAATGACGGCATTTAACCAATTTGTTGCAGAGGACTCTGGAAAACATTGTGGGAAAAGGAGAAATTGCTCGTAACGAGCAATTTTTCCTTTTCCCACAATGTTTTCTGACCCTTCTGAAGATTATTTCCATTACATTTTGAAATGTCCTCTGCAAACTCTTTCTAATTGGAACAGTCTAAAATTTGGTGTTTGGGAAAGGGTTAAACCAACAGGAAGAGGGGCCATGTGATTTCAAGTTCTATACTCTAACCACTAGGCCATGGAGATCCTTATATTAGGGAGGTTGAAGGTTCGAGCCCCACGGGGACATTGGTCCAGAGAATGTTTCTCGTGGGACTTGTTCCGAAAATGGCTGGTTCGTGACCCGCGAGCTAGTTAAATTTAATCGTTACCGACTAATATCCACTAGGCGCCTGTCATAGTGAGAGAAGTTGGGAGGTACTTGGTATAATCAGTGAAAAGTGTCTCATAAGCCAATTCTGGCTGGCCCTTTCAATAGGGGTGACACTATAATAAAATAACCTTTTATATTATATTTTCTGCTAAAGATGCCAAAACACAAGAGCAAATCACAGACAGGGTTAAGGACAACAACTTCAGCAAAACAGAAATAATTGAAGTCACCCCTATATATGGGCATGAAGCATCTATTGTGTCTGTTCTACCGAGATAAATTAGACATAGAAATTAATACCCTCTTGGGAACTAAAGCACATAACTCATCCGTATTTCTTGCAGATATATAAATATAAGAAAGGGCTAGAGAAGAACAAAAATCAATAGAAAGGAATTATGGTAAAACATTTTTTCTTGATACAAATGATATATAGACATTGTTTACATAAAATCATTGTGACAAAAAGAAATAATTTTTTGTAAGTTGTCATAGTGTAATACACCAAACTTTCATCTATAAATACTTGTGGTTAAAACACTAAACCATTGCAAGTCCAGACATTACAACTAAACATGTAAATCCACTAAAAGTAACTCTCTAACAGAGCGGTTAAAATAAAAAAATAAAATAAAAATAAACATTATCTAATTAACCAATTTATTACCAACTCACCATGGTCATTGTCATTCTGTCTATTTCATGTTTATCCTTCAGTTTGTTATGCCGAAATGGGCTGTGCCTGAAAATACAAAATAATAAATTATTATTCTCCTTAACCCCTTCCCAATCCAAAAATTTTCAACTGTTCCGAATTGAAAGAGTTTGCAGACGACATTTCAAAATGTGATGAAATTGGAAAATAATCTTCTGGTAGGGCAGAAAACATTGTGGGAAAAGGAAAAATTGCTTGTTACAACAATTTCTCCTTTTCCAACAATGTTTTCTAAAGTCGTATGCAACAAAGTGGTCAAATGTTATTGTTTGGTAATGGGTTAACCCTTATGGTGCTGGAACAGCTTTCATGCTTATTCAAATAGATCGGACCCAGGCCAGCCGCCACGTAAATTGGCCTGAGGCCTTACCTGTATGCTAATCTGAGTATCTTTACTCATCAAACTTCAGCAGATATTCAAGGTTTTAGATCACAGCATTCACATTATTAATATTGATTCTGTATTAAACTTATTGTATACATGTTTTTACTTGGGTTTAAATAAAGTTCTGTTCTGTTGGAAAGCAGATCCATTTATTGTTAGGAAGATTGTATGCATTTGATTTTACACAGGTTCTACATTACATCAACATTATTCCAGTTATTTTGCAATGCCTAGTTTATGATAATGGAGGAAGACCCTAAACTTTAACGCCCATAATGGCATATCAGTATTTCGTAAGTCAACTAGAGTAATTTCTACATTTCCGACAATGCTTTCCAGAGTTGCCAAATTTTCGACCGTTCCATATTGAAATAATTTGCAGAAGACATTTCAAAATGTGATGAAATTGGAAAATAATCTTCTGATAGGGCAGAAAACATTGTGGGAAAAGGAAAAATTTTGGTTGTTACGAGCAATTTCTCCTTTTCCAACAATGTTTTCTAAAACCATCTGCAACAAGCTGGCCAAATGTCGTTATTGTTTGGTAATGGGTTAAACTATAATGAATATTCATTTAGAGGTATTATGCTTACTGTTCAACTTGTAAGACATTGTTTATGAGGTGAAACTCTGTTTTAAAGTTTTATTTTTCATTTTTTACTTTTTCAACAGGTGTCAGCATCGGACCAGTAAAGTCAAGTGAATATTTGATAATGGGTGAACATAAAGAAAATTCAATTAGTTGGCAATTCAAGTAAAATCAATTAAATTAAAAAGTATTTTATGTCAATTAATTTAATTAATTAACATTTTATTCAAATTGAATCGATTTAAATAGAATTCTCAATGAAACTTTGAATCAATCCTTTAAATGTGATGAAAAAACAACAACAATCATTTGAATTGACAAATATAAAACCTCACCATTAGGTCTTCATTATCATTACAAAAAGAGCATCAGTCTAACTTATCGTAAGCAGGATATCCTTTTATCACAATGATTTTTATACTACAGGAGAGTTTAGACACCACTGAGACAAATCCATAAATTGCTCCCTTTTATTCATCCATTTTTTATGGGTTTTATATATTGTGTCAAAAGAATTTCAGTTTTGTTGTGATGGCCGGTCAAAGCCGCCCAAACCAAGAAAAACCATGGCAATTTGTAAGACAACTGTTAAAACTACCAATTTATGCTTTTGTCTTAATAGTTTCTAGCCAATATCATAAAAAATATTTTTTTCAAAAGTTAATTTGTTGTCGTCTGCTATAGTTTTAAATTTCAACCACTCAAAATGAACAAACAACTCTAAAACATGAAACATTGAGTGCTGCTAATTAAAAGTTGCATTTTACAGACAAATTCCCAATTGTGTAATAAAATTTACACATATTGCAGTTCTTTTTCCTTCCACATTTTCTGCTTTATTACTTTTTACCTTTTTCCTGATTGAAATAGTTTCAGCAGAAAAAACTCAATTTAAAAGTAAGAGATATTATATGAAAACTGTATTAATGATCAAGAATCTTAATTGGGATAAATGAAGAATTCATCTTCAATTAAATTTGTTTTCCTTTTGCCATGCATTATATTTAAATGTCAACTGAAGCAAGTTTTTTATAAGCCATGTTTAATCAGAAGGATTGATATTTTTTTCACCTGAACAAGTCTTAAAATAGCATTTGACATAAAAAAATGATAAACATGCAATAATTATTATAACTCTTGTGTAAGAAAATCTTTGATTTCAATTAACATTTAGAATACTGGGCAATTTTCTAAAAAAAGGTTTTTGTGTCTTCTGCTTTCCAAAACCTTAAACGTCTGCTTAATTTTGATGAGGAAAGACACTCAAAGTAGCAAACAGATTAGATCACAGGCCAGCTGCCATTTAATTGGCAGCTGGCCTGGATCTATCCTGTTTGCATAAACATAAAGTCTGTTCCAGCACTTGAAGGGTTAAAGAGAAGGATTGGTGTTTTTCCATCTCCCCCAAGTCCTAACAGAGCATTTGACATAAAGAAATGGTTAACATGCAATAAATCTTATAATTCTTGCATAAGAGAATCCTGGATTCCAATTAAATTAAATTCTTTCCCTCCTCAGCACTCTTTATGTATGTTGGGCTCATTTGCCAATACAATGGAGAGATCAATGTGTTGGCAGGCCAGATTGCTCAGTCTCTTAAAAATATCAAAAACTAAAATCTTTAGAATGAATAAAAAAAATTCAGTAAACAATTATATGACTAGGGATAAGTATGAAAGCCGGCTGCCATTTAGCCAATTATTAAACCTTAAGGTGGTGGTTTGTGTTGCAGAAGTACCAACTGTGAGGAGTTTGTCATTCAAGTGCTGTAAGAGTTACCTACCCTTTTAATAATTTATGTAGCATTCATCCAAAGTAACCAATGTTAAGAGTTTGTCATTCAAGTGCCGGAAGAGTTACCTACCCTTTTAATAATTTATACAGCATACAGCCAAAGGAGAACCAATCTGCACTGGAATCATACGTCGCCCCCTTTTGTAGAACCTCTGGAGCCATATAACCATGGGTGCCCCTGTTAAAAACAGTGCGGGAAAATCAGGATGTTTATTTGTTTTTATGGTGTTAAATACAACGCTATATCAAACAATTTTTCAGTTATGTACTGGCCTTCCTGGATCAACAGGTACTAGGCTAGGGCTCTGAAGTGGAGTGACTTGCCAAAGGTCACTCCCACAAAGCCAGAGGTGTTGTTGGGGCTCGAACCCGGAACCGCCGAATTATAAGTCTGCCATCCAAACCATTTTAGGGCCCCTAAACCATGCAGGACCCCTGGATGTAATTTTTTTTATATACCATTAACAGTAAATCAAGAGTTCAATTCAAGACTTTAATATGTCCTTTATGATTGCAAAGGACCTACTATACTCTTGTTTTGAACCCTTGATTTACAGACTAGTTTAGTCCTTCACGATGAACCATTTACCATATTCTTGCTTTGAATCATTGCATTAATCATAGCCATGCATTGAATCATTGATGTACAGTATATCAAGGGTTCAATGTGAGGGAATAGTAAGTCCTTCACAAACTTTAACCACTATACTACCATGGACATTTTCATTTCCATCAATACGTTCACAAATGTGTTCTTGAAATACATGAACATGTACAGTAACAACTTTGTGTTTACCCTTAGATTGCTGGATGATTTTCTAAAAATGGGTTTTTGTGTCATCTGCTTCCAAAAACCTTAAATACCTACTTAATTTTGTTGAGGAAAGATACTCAGAGTAACAAACAGGTTATATCACAGGCCAGCCACCAATTTACTTGGCAGCTGACCCGGATCTAACCTGTTTGCATAAGCATGAAGTCGGTTCCAGCACTATAAAGGTAAATGAAAGCCCATTTTTTGTTCTTGTCTGTTCATGAAGTTTATAAAGACAGTTCTCTCAACCTCTCGATATCAAGGGTTCACTGCAATACTATAGTAACTGCTTCATGTTTATGAAGCACTTACTATAGTCTTGCACTGAAACTTTGATATGTGGGGAAAGGGTTTGAATGGATAAAAGATTTATAAGAACAAACAATCTAATTGTGGCACCAATAAGCACTGTCTATACGACACAGCCATTGTCCCTGGTGAGATTAGCGGTAATTTGCCGCCATTCCCTCGGAGATCATTTCCCCCCTCGTTTTCCGTGTGATACTCGAAACCTGGACCGGTAATCCGGCACCTGATCACAATCAAATATTTATGAAAATTTCTACGAGACTTTGGCATGGAACAATAGATAACAAGCGTACACTGCCCTTTGTTAACCCTTATAGTGTTGGAACAGACTTCATGTTTATGTAAACAGGTTACATCCAGGCCAGCCTCCAAGTTAAGCTGGTGCGACATCGACTTTTTAGGAAAAATGCATGATTTTAAGGGAATTTCCAATTGGGAAAGTGTGTTAGACATGGTATGAAAAACTAAGTAGATCTTGAAATCATGATTAATTAAGGAAGTATCAATTTAATGAAGTATGTATGTCTATATGTGGTAGACCTCAAAACTGTTGCAATACTTTTGGTTTTAAATACATATTTGTATGCATACAAGCTATTACAACTTAGATACAAACTATATTTTGCTTACAATGGCTAGGCTATTCTCTGGTGTTAATCATAAAACAGTACAACTACTGTTTAATTTAGTTAATTTAAGCACCTTTAAAAAGAAAATGTAATCTTTCTCATTTCAATATAATTATTATTATTGTCGTCTGCTGTTGCTTTCAATTTGGTCTATCCACAAGTCCACTGGGTGACAATGGTGCAGAGGTAGAGAGTCAGCTACTTTTACTGAGGTACAGGGTTCGATCAATTGTGCGAATACTAGTATCCAGGAAGCAGTCATTGGGAGTGAATCTTATAAGCTTCAAGCTTCCATCACAATCAATATAAAATAAATAAGTTTAAAAAAAGTCCACTTTGGGGAAAAGAGTTTTTTTGGCATAACATAATTGCAAGAAATACTTACACACTGGCATGAGGTTTTTTCTTTGAGAAATCACAGGCAAGTCCTAAGTCTGATATACGTACATGACCATTTTCATCTAGTAAAATATTTGCCGGCTGGAATAGAGAGGAAAAACAAAACATATCATGAGAACATGTATACCTTATGCAAAATAAGTTGTTTAAATAAACTGAATAAGAATGAAAAACAGAGCATTGTATACTTAATTTTGATCTCTTTTTATAAATATATTTAACTGGATATTCAAAAACATATTTCAAAGGCTTAGCACGCTTTCAAGGACAAATCAATAAAAATCAAGTCTTGCACTTAACTTTTGATTCTGATAGGGCAGAAAACATTGTGGGAAAGGGAAAAATTGCTCGTTACGAGCAATTTCTCCTTCTCCCACAAAGTTTTCTAGAGTCGTCTGCAACAAAGTGGTTAAAGGTGGTTATTGTTTGGGAGTGGGTTATACCAGCCAAAACGATATCCTTATTTAGTTTATAGCATTTGTGGTCCACTATCTAACGCCCTAACATATACCATCGCTTAATACTGTGTCAACAACTTTTCAGTTAAGTTACTGCATTCCTTGTCCTCACAAGTACTTGGCTAGGTCTCAAGTATCCTTCCAAATAACTCTCACACAGTTAGAGGAGCCTGAGGGTTGGAACTGGGGACCCCAGAACTCTAAAACAGCCACCTTCACAACTTGGCCACCCAGGACCCTGTTATATTGTGTAATAATGCAATGATATAGCAATTGTGACAAAGGCATAAATATTTTAGTCACCACCAACTTGAATTTACTCATTTTGGGCATCTTCTCATTTGTCAAAATATTTATTTTGGAAAACTTCTGCAGAGATTTGTTTCAATACTTATTTTGGTCTCCTACAAATCATTCAGAACAATTAAAGGAGTCAATGCACTGTACTGTTACTTTAGTCCTTTCCCAAATGCCAAATTTTCGACTGTCCAAAATTTAAAAGAGTTTGCAGACGACATTTCAAAATGTGATGAAATTGATAAATAATTTTCTGATAGAGCAGAAAACATTGTGGGAAAAGGAAAAATTGCTCGTTACGAGCAATTTCTCCTGTTCCCACAATGTTTTCCAGAGTCTTCGACAACAAACTGGTCAAATGCCGTTACAGTTTGGTAATGGGTTAATAAGTAATACTCTAGCAATTTACACACAATCACTGTCTCCTTGCATTGCCCTTAAATCTACAAGCCTTAATATATGTGAGGATCCTGAATTATTAAACATCAAGGGTTCAAGCTGGAAGACATATTACATTATGTAAGCTGTCTTCTTTATTCTTTGTCTAAACCCTATATTGTGGGTACTCATAAGAAAGTCTCATCAAGACAATTCTTTGCTTGTATGGTGTTTAACGCCCTTTCAACAATTTTTCAGTTATGCAACTTAGTATATCCAAAGTTCATTGCAAGTTTTTATGGTGTTTTAAACGCTGTATCAGCAGTTTTTCAGTTATGTAATAGCTTTCCTGGATCCAACAGGACTAGGCTAGGGCTCTGAAGTGACTTGCCAAAAGAAAATCCCAAGAAACCAGAGGTGTCGTCAAGGCTAGATTCTGGGACCTCCGAGTTCTTAGACCGCCACCTTAACAACTGGCCCATGCAAGACCCCTAGAGACAATTCTAATGAGTTCCTACAAATCTATTGAGTTCCTAAAAATTAGGTCTTGTTTTAAAATTATTGAAATATATTGCATGAAAAACACCATTAACAACGTTTTCTTGACAAGGGGAATATAATTAAGACGTGTCATGCTTTTTTAACCCTTTCCCAAACAACAAATTTTCGACTGTCCCAAATTGATAGAGTTTGCAGACGACATTTCAAATTGTGATAAAATTGGAAAATAATCTTCTGATAGTGCAGAAAACATTGAGGGAAAAGGAAAAATTGCTCGTTACAAGCAATTTCTCCTTTTCCCTCAATGTTTTCTAAAGTCGTCTGCAACAAAGTGGTCAAATGTCGTTTTTCTTTTGGGAAAGGGTTAAGAGGATGTTTGAAAACGTTTGATATCATTGGAACTATGTTCTCCTTTTGCACCAACATAATAATCTTCCATTCAAAGAGTTAATTTCATTTGGTTATCTTTGTATTCATTTGATAACTAATAACTTGTTTAATTGCAATCAACAGATTTGTTTGGATGAAATTCCAAGGAAAGCTTCAAAATGAATGACACATTATGGTAGTTCCAAAGTTAATGGGAAAATATTGTTAGTTCTAAAAAAAAATAAAGAAGAACAAAACATCATCAATCTGAAAAATATTTTGAATTTGTTGCAACGTCTTTAAAAAGGTTTTCAACAGTACCCATATAAAATCCTTGTATGAATAAGAGAATTACTTGCTAACCACAATTATATTACTTCAGCAAAATTCGAGGGTTCAGTGTAAGACTATAGTAAGTGCTTCATAAACATGAAGCACTTACTATAGTATTGCACTGAACCCTCGAAATGTAATTTGTTAACATGGGCTTGAAACAAATCCCATCATAAAACTACTGTATAGACAATCTGTAACTGAGGAAAAGGCTTTTGATGACATAATTGACACTTCAAAAACATGTAACTGTCCTTTTTCCTCTTTTTTAATTGGTGTTTAAAACATTTCCAAAAAATCTTCAGTTACAAACAACTTCCTGTGTCATATATGAGTACCAGTGCAAGGCTTGGAAATAAAAGCTCTGACAAAGCTTTTGTAGGGAATTACTATTACTTAAAGAAGCTATCCTAAAAGTGTGTATAGTAATCTTATATGAAAGACGATTAATTTTGCTTTGCAAAGTATTATCATTTTTTTTTTATGGGTTTTACATCACATCAACATTATTTCAGTTATGTAGCGATGCCTGACTCTTAATGATGGAGGAAGACCCCATACTCAACTGCCCACAAGGGCTGGTCAAGGCAGGTAGAACCATCTGCATTCCGTAAGTCAGTCGGGAGAATACCTCTCATGAAAATCCATATCCCTCTCAGGATTTGAACCCACGCGGAGAGGGGCCATGTGATTTTAAGTTCTGTACTCTCACCACTAGCCCCTTGCAAAATATTTAGTTGGTATCGGTGTAATAGAAAGACAATGAACCCTGAGTGGTTATGGAGTAGGACTTGTGACACAGGGGTCCTGGGTTAATCCTCACTGGGTTTTTCGTGGGAGTGTCCTAGGGCAAAACCATGCTGAGACCTGCCCCGTACAGGTGAAGTCAAGAAACGCATTTAAATAACTGATAATAATGTTGACAAAGCATTAAACACAATATGAAAAAATAAATAAAAAATAATATATTAATAATATTACCCCTGCAAAAGATTCAAGAACTGAATGAACATATATGAACAACAAATGGCCATTCATGAATACAAAGCTGTTCATGAACTAGTTCATGAATTTCATGAACAAGTTTTGTGTTCATGTATCCCCATTTGTCATAAATGAACATTCAGGAACAAATTACTGAATCTTTCGCAGGGGTACCCTGTTGTCACTGTTATTCCTGAAGAATTCTGCAACAGATGGGGCAAACTGAGATATAATAATAGAGTACAAGGGGGGCTAATCTACATACCTTTAAATCTCTATACACTACAAACCGGCTGTGCATATGTTCAAGACCCAGGATCACCTCGGCTGCATAGAAGCGGACTTCCTTCTCGAGAAAGACTCCATGCTGTGATAGGTGATAGTGGAGGTCCCCTCCGTTCATTAAATCCAAAATAAAGCACAATTTTTCTGGGGTTTGGAAAGCGTATGTCATGCACACTATAAATGGACTCCCATCCTGAAAAGAGAAAATTGGAATATGTGGGGTGAATGGTTTTGTGAATGAAATGCTTCTGGTTTTTTTTTAGGTTTTGGACAGCACAATTGTTTTTTACAGTTTGAAAAGCATAAGATATGCACACTATAAATGGACTCCCATCCTGAAAAGTGATAAAAGAGAAAGTTTGGGAATTGTTTTTGTGAATGAATTGTTTCTTTCCTTTTGGCTAAGAAAGCACACTTCTTTTTAACCCTTATAGTGCTGCAACCAACTTCATGCTCATGCAAACAGGTTAGATTCAGGTCAGCCACCAAGTAAATCGGCGGCTGTCCTGTGATCTTACCTGTTTGCTACTCTGAGTAAGGAGAATTTTGTGTCATCTGCTTTCCAAACCCTCAAATATCTGCTTAATTTTGTTGAGGAAAGATACTCAGAGTAGCAAGCAGGTAAGATCACAGGCCAGTCACCAATTTACCTGGATCTAACCTGTTTGCATAAGCATAAATTTGATATCGGCACTATAAGGGTTAAACCATTTGAGTCTTTATCTAATTCTGACATTTCTAAACATAAACAATAAGACAAAAAAAGACCCCCTCGTTTCCACACTATAAAGAGATCTATAAGATCAAGCCTTTTGTGTCGCACACACATGGATGAAAGTTGAAGAATTTCAAAAACCTGAAAACTGCAGTTCATTATCCTGAAAAGGCATGTTTGCTATAGAATTATATAGGGACAAAAAGTCTCAAAAACCTGAAATTCAGGAATAACCCTGAACACTTTCACCCATGCACACAGGTTAAGCTATAATGGTGTTTTCCCAATCATGGCCTTTTGATAGGAAACCAGCCGCTGATATTCCTATATAATGATTAGCTTGGGCTACACATGCATTACCCCCTTTTCCTAATACAGACCTATTTAAAAACCCTATGCAGCAGAAAGCTTAAAGGTATCGTAACAAAATGAAAATTTGTTCATCATCAATGTGTGAGAGTTGGTGTGAATATATTATTTTGTAACAAAGTTTTGTGCCAACTGTTTTCATTTTGTGAGCAAATTTGAAATTGACCTTTGATCTGACGGTGACCTTGATTTTTGAATTACCTACTGAAAGATGGGTCATTGACATCAACACAATTGAGTAATCTAGTATGTTATGTTGTTCTAATTTCATGGGCAAGGTTAAATACAACTTGACCTTTAACCAGATGGTGATTTTTTTTTTTTTTATTCAGTGACCCCAAAAAGATGAGGTGTACAGATATCAATTTGATGCATACAAGAACCTGCAAACTTCAAGGAAATTGGGTAAAATTGTTATCATTTTTTGAACATGATTAGAATTTGACTAGAGGGTGACCTTGAGTTTTGATTCGGTGACCCAAAAGAGATGAGGGTGCAAATATCAGAAAGATGTATACAAGAACTTACAAACTTTGAGGAATTTAGGTCAAATTGTTATCATTTTATGAACATGAATCAAATTTGACCTTTGACTAGATGGTGACCTTGACATAAGAAAACCTTGATTTTGAATCTTAGCCAGAAAAAGTATGCCCCTTATTGTCAGATTGGCAATAAAGCATAAATGATAATGAGAAAAGATGAGTGAAAACCATTGTCACAAAAAGAGAGCTTGCTCGTAACAGAGCAATTTCTCCTTTTTGAGACAACGGTTTCAACCAGGACCACAAAAATCTGTTCTTTTCTTTTATTCTAATATTGTCATTGTCGTCTGCTGTTGTTTCCAATTTGGACCTCTCACATATTCCCATAAGGGATAAATGGGTTAAATAGGTCTATACTTAAGACAAGCAGTCATCCGTTGTTATTACCTAATCTGTAACCAAGGCAACTAATCAATACAAAAACGGGGGAAAAAACTCCTGAGATTCAGAAAACCTAGGGAGGAATTCTGTTCAATGATTAAATCCTGAACTCTTTACATTGTTGTTAACCCAATTCCAAACGATAACCACATTTGACAAGTTTGTTGCAGACGACTCTAGAAACATTTTCAGAAAAGGAGAAATGGGGGAAAAAACTCCTGAGATTCAGAAAACCTAGGGAGGAATACTATTCAATGATTTAATCCTGAACTCTTTACATTGTTGTTAACCCAATTCCAAATGATAACCACATTTGACAAGTTTGTTGCAGACGACTCTAGAAACATTTTCGGAAAAGGAGAAATTGCTCTTATTGAGCATTTTCTTCTTTTCCCACAATGTTTTCTGCCCTATCAAAAGATTGTTTTTCAATTTCATCACATTTTGAAAGGTCATCTTCAAACTCTTTCAATTTGGGACATCAAAAATTTGGCTTTTGGTAAAGGGTTTAAACAGAGTTTTTTCATGCTCCCAAATTTGCAGGCAAAGAACAAGACATTAGTATTATACATTAATACAGTTTTGATTGACTATCTAAGAACAGAAAAAATGAAGCAAAAAATGGAATGAGAAATATTTCTTGTACAACAAGCATCAGATTGTCTTTTTTTACTTCAACCATTCTCAGAGCTTTAGAAGAAGAGGTATGATTTCCACAGATTAAATTGGTAACACAAAATATGCAGGAACAATTCCCTCAGCAATACATTATTGCAAGCAATAGCTGACAATTCTCTATCTATCTTTTACAAATGACAATTTTTCTCTTTTTCTTCCAACTGAGTAGATAGATGCTGAAATGAAATGTAAGGACAAAAGTCTTTTCTACTCAAATGAAATTGAATATTGTAACTTTCAGTTGTGTGTATATGCTCAAGGACTATATGGGCTGAGATTTGCTGACGCATTTGCCAACATTTGCAATTGAGAGCACCTTACCAGTTTCCTAATATGGGAAACTGTGACTAGTCCAAATTTGGAACTTAACCCTTATAGTGCTGGAACCGACTCCATGCTTATGGAAACAGGATAGATCAAGGTCAGCTGCCAAGTAAATTGGTGGTTGGCCTATGATCTAACCTGTTCGCTACTCTGATTATCTTTCTGCATCAAAATTAAGCAGAATATTTATGGTTTTGGAAAGCAGACGACACAAAAATCTATCATTTCAGAAGCCCGCTTAGGTACCCCTTCCTTTATTTAGGCGATTTATTACACAGATTCGTCTGCTTCCAGATACCAAAAGTCTTATCGTTGCCATAAAGGGATCAATTTAATAACAGCTCATTGTCATTTTATCTTGGTGAAAAGCCTTTAAATTGCGCAGGCTTTCCTGGAATGCATTTCTGCAAAAAATTCACAATCTTGTCAATTTATGATTTTTGTCTGCATCAAAAAAGGGGGATATACAGCAAAACATGATGTTTCCAGGTATTACTTATACCCTAAGGCAGCTTTTTTCATCTGTTCAAGTGGCAAAGCAGTCAGATGCTTTGAATAAATATTGTTAGTTTATTTTTAATGTTAATTATTTAACAACATTTTTTAATTAAGTTCTTACAACTTAGATCAATCTCTCGATTCTGCTTCTTGGATACATAACCAGTACTTGCGCCAAATGTGGATTAATGAAAAGGTGCAGGAACCTGCTCCTCACAGGATTTGAACCCATGACCCTTGAGTCCAGAGGATTGCGCTCTACCCATGGACCACTGTTGTTCAGAACTGGTAAGGAAATTATGAATTATGGGTAGATGCCCTTACAACTGCATTATGCCTAAAATACTGCTGAATTTGGTGTAAAACCCGAAACCAACCACCCATTGTTTTAAACACAAGGCTATTAGTTGACCTGTAACCAAATGATAATAACCTTGACCTCAGAAAACTCCACATTATGGTGTGGTTTCATAAACAGTTAAAACCATTACCAAACAATAACCACAATTAACCACTTTGTTGCAGACAACTCTTGAAAACATCCTGGGAAAAGGAGAAAATGCTCGTAACAAGCATTTTTTCCTTTTCCCACAATGTTTTCTGCCCTACCTGAAGATATTTCCCCAAATTCATCCCAGTTTGAAAAGTCGTCTGCAAATTCTTTCAATGTGGGAGAGTCGAAAATTTGGCGTTTGGAAAAGGGTTAACCCATTATTTTATGTAATCAAGTATTTAACAGACGTCAAGATTTGTCATGATCTTCGTTTCATAATGTCATTAACTGACTTTCTGAGGCTTTCTAGAAACAAGAAGGAGGTTTTATCAGCAAATACTTCCTGGAAATCTGGTTCCCTTAGAGATCTTATCTGCGCTTTAAGAAACAACCCTGCGAAACTAAACGATCTCTGTTGGTTGCACATCCAACTTTGAATATAACAAGAAACCTCCTTCAAAACTATGGTAGTGTAGTATAGTGTTTTCTTCATCTTATATATGTCAATGCAAGGTGATCTCTTTGGCTCTCTCCACCGATCAAGATTCATGTGGGAAATAAAAAGAGTCCGCGATTTGAAAAAAAATATCGTGCTGTTCTTGTGCTGAGATACATGTATTATTGTCATGGTAACTGCATCATGACTGAAAAGTTGTTTGAGATGTGGTTGCATCTAAAGCCAACCAACCATTATTGTTCTAGAAACCAAGTTGAAAGTTTACCTTTGACCAAGGTAAAAGTTGACCATTGACCAAGCTAAAAGTTGACCTTTGACCAAGCTAAAAGTTGACCTTTGACCAAGCTAAAAGTTGACCTTTGACCAAGCTAAAAGTTGACCTTTGACCAAGCTAAAAGTTGCCCTTTAACCAAGCTTAAAGTTGACCTTGACACTAGATAATCTCACATAATAGAGACTAACAATGTCCATTCAAGAAACACAGTTAGGTGCACAAACTGCTGCATTCACAAACTGCTGCATTATTACTAATCAGTTACTATTGAAAGCGACACATAACTCAAACATTAGCCTACAACAATAATGCCTTCCTGAGTGAGAAGCTGTCAAAAGTCATGTTGAAGCCCGTATAAATAAATGAATCCCCTTATCTTCTGTTCTTATAACTTTTCCCCGTTATGTCATGAATATTCCGAGTACATAATCACATTTGCATGAGCCCATATGTAAATCGGTAAATCATCCTGACTACGTATTGTTTTATCAATAGTGGGATAGATAGCGTTGTGTGTGGGGCTTTACACGCAGTGTTTTAACAAATATTCCATTTATCCTATATTGTGGGTATTAGAATCTTCTCCTCAATGTACAATTTATTGTTTAGTCATCAGTAACCTAGAAATAAACAAATATAATCATTCAAAGTTTTTATTTCTCCCCACTGAGCCACAGGACTAAGCCACAGGCAAGCACCCACCCCTTCCTTATCCTCAGAAGACATTAAACACAGAGAAGTCCTGACACAATTATGCAACTTCAGAAAAACAAAATTCCAGGAAAAAAAACATGACAGAACAACCCTTCAGGCTCTTTGACATGTAAAATAAAAATCAAAGAAAAATAGATTTAAAGACAGGGAACCAATCCTAGAATTAACACAGGGAAAAAGTGCTGTCCCAGAAAAGTTGTGAGTAACCACTTCCAAATATGGCTCAATTACATGTCATCTCTTGACATTGATTCTAGGAACAACAACATAAAATCTTGGATGACTGACTCAAAAGGTTCTTCGACCTCCGTAAAGAATGTAAATATAGTAAAATAAGTGTAAAACAATTGAAAAATTTCAGTCCAAAAAAATTGCTGTCAAAGAAAAGTAATAAATAGCATTACTAATAATGAAACAATAAATACCTATTTGAACATAAGACTAGCAACAACCCAACTCAAGACTTTAGGGGTGGTGAAATCTAAATTTGTTAGATTTTAGTAAAAATTCACTTCTCTTTTATGAATTTTGGACAAGCTGGGCAAAACGGACAATTAATTTTGCCATCCCTAGACTTATTGATTCAAAACAAGGTTTAATGACCTCAATTGAAAAATCTTAATATCATAAAAAAATAAATCTCTGAACCAATCAAAAAATCATAATCATGGAAATGGTGCTGTTACAGAAATGGATTGGGTGACAATCTTGAGACTAATAGCATGCGCAATTATGTCATCTCCTAAAGTAGAGTCTAAAAATAGCCATGACTCCAGACTGGCTGACTCGACAGGTTCATTGACCTTTTTTAGCAAATTTAGAAATAAGAAAAAAAACTCTTTTTATATTCTTTCTTTTAACCAATTGAAGTAATACAATCGAGAGAAATACAAAAATTTTGCCGTCATAGAAATAAACTAGATTTTTTTTTAGTCATTTTGGAGTTTTAAATATCTTACAGATTGAGATTTTAACTTTTTACAATAATTTCCATATCACAGAATGAATGAATGAATGAATGGAATGAATGGAATGAATGGAATGAATGAATGAATGAATGAGTGAATGAATGAGTGAATGAATGCTTAAGGTGCATCAACAGCTATTTAAAGTCATTTAGTGCGCATTATTTTGATATGGATGAATGCATATTGAATTATTAACAGGTTAAAATGTATTCGGTTAAAGAAAGATAAATAAGAATTCGTAATGAATGAATGTCCATATCATAAAGATTCATACCACTTTCAACAGTTCTATAGTTATATTACCATGGTGATCAGTGGTCAGTGCAAATATCTATGTACCTACCGATGAGGGCAAGACATGTATCTATTTCTTCACACTTACTCCTGTGCTGCTCATTGTTCTTTGACCCATTACCAAACAATAACATTTGACCAGTTTTTTGCAGTTGCTTTTGAAAACATTGTGGGAAAAGGAGAAATTGCTTGTCACAAGCAATTTCTCCTTTGCCCACAAAGTTTTCTGCCCAATCAAAAAATCATTTTTCAATTTCATCATATTTTGAAATGTTGTTTGCAAACTCTTTTAATTCGGCACAGTCGAAAATTTGGTGTTTGGTAAAGGGTTAATCTTTACACTACCCACATACCACTTTGTGAACACATTGTGGAATTGGTAAATCTTTACTGTTTAGAGGTTGGTTTAACACTGTGTCAACAGTATTTCAATTATTTTTCAGCTTCCTGGATTTAACCAGTACATGTACTAGGCAGGGATCTGCAGTGTCTTGCCAAAGAACACTCTGTAGAATAATCCCAGTGGCGCTGGTGAGAATTAAACCTGGGGCTCCCAGTGTTGCAATTCCTACACCTTTACTACTGGGCCATGCAGGACCCAAATCTTAAAGGCACATTAAAGGAGATGAGTACAAAAAAAATACTGAAAAAATATATGGAGTTCTTTTATTATGTTCATAAAAGTCATGAGAATAATTTACGAATACATAGAGATCCTATTAAATAGACTCCTTTAACATAAGTTATTTTGTCCTTGAAATAAAGTCGTCTCCAATTAATCATGTTTATCAACAACCTGTTTGTTTACATATTCAAAATAACGAGTTCTGATTGGTCAGTTCAAACATTTGTGTATCAACTGTCAAGGTCAGGGGTGAAGTATCACACAATCTGAATTACTAAACTGGTTAGTCTGGGTTAATTTATGTTGGCTTTCACGTTTAGGTCGTGCTGATGGGTGTTTTTGGTGATAACTATTTGAATCTGACCAAAAGTTTACCAAATAATATAGTTTGGTAGAGCATTAATCTCCTTTAATGTGCCTTTAACTATTTTCACCAGTAATTTAGGTATAACATGGCAGTTAGTGTACCTATACATGTGTCTGAGGATAAGCTTGACAAATATGAAGAAAATCCTTCGCACTTACCCCTGTACTGACTAGTGAAAGCATAATTCGTTCGTTAATCGCCAGCGACTCTCCTCCTTTCATTTTGATTCGTTTTTTGTCTAAACACTTCATGGCATACCTGAAACAAAGAAAGGTTATTCAATTGAATCATATAGGGTTTAACATTGTGTCTAAAATAATTCAGTTATGTTACGATGCTCGACTCTTTATGATGGAGGAAGACCCCATACCTTCAAGCCAGATAGAACCATTGGCATTCCGACACTCAGTCTTGAGACTACATCTCACAAAAATCTAAACGCCTTCATCGGAACCTGAACCCATGTGACTAAGGGCCTATATGATTCAATTCTTGAACTCTAACCACTCGGCCACTCAAACAAGGTGGGATTGGTTTATCATGCTGCTAACAACAGTATTTCAGTCATTCCATGACATGAGAAAAAAACTTTGAGCATACAATGTCATCTGGGGTAACAAATTTTGTGTTATGTGTCCTGGCTAAATACGCATTTCCTGTAAGTGTCCATGTTCAAATTTTTGAAGGCGTAAATGATACAAATAACACTGTATCAATCAATATATGTATGGATGAAAAAAACCCATAAAAATATTAATTTTTTAACAACAATATGATTTATGTTATGCATACAACTTAGTTCTAATTAACGATTTAATTGCTACTAAATAAGATCTCATCCTTAGTGTCACCACTGGAAAAAAGTAATTAATCAGCAATAGACCCAGGATTCAAGGCAGTAAAGTGCCTCACTATTTAACAAAGAATGAACAAAAATGTGAAAAAATAAATAAAATAAACAGAATAAAAACATAATAGTATTTACATTTTTCCTGTGTCAGCTTTTCGACATCCGTAGACCTCGCCAAAGCCTCCTCGGCCGATTATTCTGTGTACGCTAAAATCATTCATTGTTAACTGGAATGGACAGAGAAAAAATGACATTATAGCAGAGAGATAAGTAAAAAGTTGCTGTTGGTGGAGTAGTCAGCGCATGCTTTTTTTATTTCTTGTTTCATTAATTAAGTATGGATTTTACTTCGCATTTTGAGCGAAGCCTGGATAATAATGATGGGGGAAGATCACAAACTTGACTACCATAAGGGCAGGTCAAGAGCCAGGTAGAAACATCAGCAAACTATACATCAACAGTGTAATCACCACAGCTTCGGAGAGGTAGAGTGTTGGCCTCTTGTACCTAGGGTCCCAGGTTCGAATTCACATCAGGCAAGGTGAAAATTGCCGGGACTAACCAATTAATCAGTGAAAGTACTAGTGTAGTATCAAGGAAGCAGCCATCAACAGTGAATTTAACAAGCTTCATGCTTCTGTCCCAATCAATGTAAAATAAATATGTTTAAACTAACTGTGTAATCAACATGCTGTCACCATGATTTCAACCCACTCGGATAGGGACCATGTGATCTCAAGCTCACTACTCTAACCAATAGGTCATGGAGGCGCCATTCGTATTTTCTAACAAAAACTATATATTATTCTCTTTGAGTCTCTCATTGCTTTTCATCATTAAAATGATTAAGCAAACACTGTTACACATCAAGATAAACCCTGAGAAGGATCGGTAATTTTCTTAAAATAGATTTTTTTGTCGTCTGCTTTCCAAAACCATACATGCTTATTTTTGTTGAGGAAAGATACTTAGAGTAGCAAAGAGGTTAGATCACAGGTCAGCCACCAATTTACTTGGTGGCTAGCCTGGATCTAACCTGTCTGAATAAGCATGTAGTCGGTTGCATCACTAAAATAGTTAAAAGTATCTAACCCTTTCCCAAACAACACATTTTGGACTGTCCCAAATTGAAAGAGTTTGCAGACGACATTGCAAAATGTGATGAAATTGAAAAATGTTCTTCAGATAGAGCAGAAAAGCTTGTGGGAAAAGGAAAAATTGCATGTTACAAGCAATTTCTCCTTTTCCCACAATGTTTTCTAAAGTCGTCTGCAACAAAGTAGTCAAAAAGGCGTTATTGTTTGGGAAAGGGTTAAGCAACACTGTTACACATCAAGAGTAGGATGACAACTGAAGTGCAAGAAGCATTCCTCCAAAATAATCAACAAAAGTTGGATAAAAAAAAAAAATACGATGTTTATAGAGAGAAATTGGTTTTATAAAATCTGTCTATATTATAGTGCACTTATTCTAGTGCACCAAGTTCATCTAACAGTAACAGGGGACCAAACATGGGGTATCATATTGTCAGTATTAAAGCCAGGCTTCTGGGTGAATGATGGTTGATAGCTATTTCTTGGTGAACTATCGATATTTCATCAAGTTGTTCGAAATATCAAGTTGTTCTGGGTTATTGGCTCATTGCCCCACAATGAATCTTGGGTCTGGTCCAAGTTCAAAGAAACAGCAGGCGATGATCGTAAGCAAATGAATAACAGGGGGAACTGTCCTGCAAAATGCTTACTTCAAAATAACTCGCTTTTATTCATCTGCTGCAGAAGACTTTAGAAACCAGTGTGACAAAAGGATGCATTGCTCTTAACCCTTTCCCAAACAACAAATTTTGGACTGTCCCAAATTGAAAGAGTTTGCAGACGACATTTCAAAATGTGATTAAATTGAAAAATATTCTTCAGATAGAGCAGAAAACCTTATGGGAAAGGGAAAAATTCTCCTTTTCCCACAATGTTTTCTAAAGTCCTTTGCAACAAAGTTGTCAAATGTCCCTATTGTTTGGGAAAGGGTTAACCCTGTAAATGCTGAGTAATTTGAGAAAAATATATTTTTGTGTCGTCTGCTTTCCACAACCTTACACAAATGCTTAATTTTGTTGAGGAAAGATACTTAGGCTAGCAAAACGGTTAGATCCAGGCTGTTTGCATAAGCATGAAGACAGTTCCAGCACTTTAAGGGTTAAATGAGCAAATCATCCTTGCCACAATGTTTATACACAACATTTTCAAGAAAATTTAGTACTTTCATTCTTATTAACATCGTCTGTAGATGCTCTCAATTTGAACAGACCACAATTTCGTGAATTGGGAAAAGAGTTAAGTCTCTGCAATTGCAACCTGAGAATGATATCAAGTAATGACATATGACCTCAAACTGCCAAGCTTCAATTGGAATCCAGTATAGGTGCAGACCAAAATAAATTGATAGGTCATCAAAAAAAACAAAAACAATACTCTTTGTGAAAATCAAAACTCATGCAAGCTTAATTGCTAGTTTGGCACCCCAAACTGTGTCAACAGTATTCCTGTTATTTAACAGCTTCCTGCATTTAATCAGAACTAGGCAGGCCTCTACAGTGTCTTGCCCCCAAGGACACTCCCACGAAAAGTCTTAGTGCCACTTGTGAGGATCTAACCTTGTGCAAGCTCAATATTCTACTTGTATTAAGAACTTAATAGGGTATGGTATGGTGTTTAAAACCATGTCAACAATTTCTCAGTTATGCCACAGCTTTCCTGATGCGACCAGTACTAGGCTAGTGCTCCACCCTGAAGTGATCATACTCAACTGCCCATAAGGGCTGGTCAAGGCGGGTAGAACCATCGGCATTCCGTAAGTCAGTCGGGAGATCAACCAGTTCTAGGCTAGGGCTCTGCTCTGAAGTGATCTGCCTAAGGTTACTCCTGGGGCTCAACATGGGACCCTTGAGTTCTAGGTCCATCTTAACCACTGGGCCATGCAGGACCCTAAAACTTATAGAGTAAAATGGTTACAATTATGCTCAACCAAAACTCATAAACACACACAGGAATGGAAGACTGTTCTCTGCTCAGACAGAAATTGTCATTTTAAAGAGCAATTCCACCTTTAATTTCTCTCATAATTATTTCATAATTCAGCAGCTGATCTGGATAGGTTTAATGAAGGGTTAAGGCCTATTTTTCATTAAAGAGTCATTCAAAAGAGTCATTCATTTTGAATGTATCATTAGATGCATCCTTAAAGGCTATTTCTTGTTTTCCCAGAATTATTTCAAAAGACTTCAGCTGCAGACCCATAATCAATATATAAAGCCCCTACCCCCTACTGCTTGCTTGGTAAAGAATGGTAAAGGCCAATGTTTTGACATAGTGCCATTTATATAGGAATTAATCACAGTAAAGACAGCCTATGGCATTGATCGATATCATGGAAATCGTTCCCTTCTCTTCTACGGCCAGGCCTCTAAATTGCTTGTTTGCTAGGTTTCTGTGTGGCCCAGCGGTAAACAGTAACCCTAGTTTCTTAGTAGTGTCCTTGGGCAAGACAATTCAAAGACCAAGTCTATATTACTTGGGAATCTAAGAAAGCATAAACATAACTAAACAAACATTGTTGACATAACCATTAACACCATATAACCAAACAAGTGGCTTCAAAGTTGTTTTCAACATTTTTTTTAGTTCTATTGCTGTTTGCTTGATATAACCAAACAAGTGGCTTAAAAGTTGTTTTCAACATTTTTTCAGTTCTATTGCTGTTTGCTTGATCCAAACAATGATGGAAATGGCTTCCCTACAAGGTATTCTGGGAAACAAGAATGCAAGGAACATCAATTTCCAAGTGAAACAGACAACCATTGGATCACAAACAGTTTGGTTGGTAGCATGGTGTTAAAGGCTGAATTAACAGTTTTTCAGTTATGTAACGGCTTTCCTGGATCTACCAGTGCTAGGCTAGGGCTCTTAAGTGACTTGATATAAGTCAACACCACTAAACCAGAGGTGTCGGTGGGGCTCAAACCTGGGACCCCTGAGTTCCAAGTCCACCACCTTAACCACTGAGCCATGTAGGTTCCAAGATCACATGCAGAGAGGAAAAAACAAGATAACCTGTCTCCCCAGCACAATTGGTTTCTTTTTCAAAAATGTTTTTTAACTCCAATCCAACTGATGTGAGAAAATGCAGTTGGAGAGTTCAATGCATGACTTTATACTAAGTGCTTGACATATTTGGTCAAAAAAGGTAATGGTTATTTACTATCTAGGATGCATCAATAGGTGCTTAATTTCTTTTAAACCAGGATTAAACAGATGTAAGACAAGCCTGGAAGGCAGTTGGAACAAGGTTGCAATGCCAAGAACATACAGAAAGTGCTTCATGTTTGTGAAGGAATCAGAAAAGCCTTGCATTCAACACTCTATGGATTTCTTGCTCATGTATCAGCATCTCTGCTTACTGCGACAATCCAGAAATATCGACCAAATTATATACGGCACTTAAACATTATTCTCTTGCTTTAAAGAAAACCTTATACCCTTTTACCAATACCTTTGAACATATTTGAAGCTCTGATGACATTTGAGAAACACAGTGGCAAAAGGAGAATTTGCTTATGATTACCAAATTCTCCTTTATATCACTTTGTTATCTATGTCCATTAAGTCATCTATGCTGTTCATAATTAAGTTAAGTTAAGATAACTTTAATAAGTAGCTTGTTATTTATCCCCATACAAACAACTCCTTTGAATAGAGGGTTCCGTATTAACCCTTTACCAAACACCAAATTTTGGACTGTCTCAAATTGAAAGAGTTTGCAGACGACATTTCTCATTGTGATAAAATTGGAAAATAATCTTCTTATAGATAAGAAAATGTTGTGGGAAAAGGAGAATTGGAAAATTCTTCATTTCCCACAATGTTTTCCAGAGTCGTCTGCAACAAAGTGGTAAAATGTCATTATTGTTTGGTAATGGGTTAAATGCTTGCTAAGATCTGAGTTCCATGCATATTATTTTGCATAATTGTCATTTCATTATCATCTTCATCCTCATCCTTCTATTCAAAGGTGCTTCATTACAGAAATTAAAGTCATTCTTCATTCTCACAAGTAACTAGATATATATAAAGAGACTATTAAGAGGTTGGCTATGAAAATGTACATTTAATCTGGACCATTTTCCTGGAGACATACTCTCTCAAAAAACTTTTCCTAGATTATTCTCTTCCTTTACAATTCCTACAGTTGCTTGTCGCTAAGATATGCAGTTTTTTTTTTTTAAAGCATCTTTTTCTTAAGCCTTACGCCATCATATTTCGCATTGATGTATATGCTAAAGAAGATTTTTAACCCTTATAGTGCTGGAACCAACTTCATGCTTATGCAAACAGGTTAGATCCAGGCCAGCCGCCAAGTAAATTGGTGACTGGCTTATGATCTAATCGGTGTGCTACTCTGAGTATCTTTCCGCATCAAAATTAAGCAGATATGCAAGGTTTTTTAAAGCAGACCCCATAGAAAATTATTTTAAGAAAATTACCTTCCATTACAAGGGGAAAAACAACAATTGCAGAGGGATAAACATTATTGCTAATGAGCCAAAAACAAAAAATTATTTCCAGCAAATTTCTTATGACAAAATGTATTTTCTTTATCAACTTGTAATTGCCTGTAGCTGATTCCAATTTAGACAATAAGGAATTCCCATATAGGGGTATGGCTAAAGGTAAAGGGTCCAATCCTGCGGAGATGCTGTTTCAAAGATAGGGAGATCATTTTTGCAGGGAATCTTGAGTATCTTTAATTACAGAGGCAATCGAAGAGTCATTACATCAGGCGCCAATGCAACACTGCGATAATATAAAAATATAACAAAGCTAAAACTCATGTCTCTTTACAACTGGGTTCTAACAACATTTTCAACATTTTTTCAATGATACATTTACATCACTTAACCAACAAATATGCTCAGATGCATGGCCAAATTGCGCTTTACCCTTATAGTGCTGGAACCGACTTCATGCTTATGCAAACAGGTTGGATCACAGGCCAGCAGCCAAGTAAATTGGCTGCTGGCCTGTGATCTAACCTGTTTGATACTCTGATTATCTTTCCTCATCAAAATATAGCAGATATTAAAGGTTTTGGAAAGCAGATGACACACAAATCTATTTTTAGAAAGATTACCCAGCATTCTATGGGTTTAGATGCATGGTATAGTTGCCCATACAACATTGTTCTCCTCTTTTGACAAAGCTTTCCACTGTGAATAGTTCATGTTGCTATTATCAGGTAAAAGTTAAATGCTGTACTTCGAAAAGAGGAACAAAAGTGAAGGATTCATGCTCGTTATGAGCAAATTATCTTTCCCATAGTATTTTCTTTTGTAAGGTGTTTAAGCACATATCAACAATATTTCAGTTATGTAGCAGCTTTCCTGGATCAACCAATACTACTGTTCAAGGCTAGAGCTCTGAAGTCACTTGCCAAAGTTCACTCCCACAAAACCAGAGGTGTTGATTGGGCTCAAACCCAGGACCCAGAGTTCTAAGTCTTGTACTTTAACCACTGGGCCACTAAGGACCCCTCAAGAAACGTAAATACACAAACAGTGATGGATTATAGAATGTTTTCATACAATAACACTTTCTTCAATAAAAAACATTATCAAGATACCAATGTTGCAAAAGAAAAAAATGCTTGAAAACAGCAATTTTACCTTTCATCACAATAGCTTCAACCCAAAACCTATTTTTTCTTTATATTCTTTTTGATTTTCATCTGCTGTTGCGTACAAATTGGACCAATCAAAAATTGCTTAATTGGAAAAAAGGGTAAAGGGCCATTCACACAGGGTTATTAATCTATAGATCATCAGATTCTATAGGCACAATTACTTTAGCTTCTGTAGTACACAACAAGGAAACAAGCTAGGCCTCCATTTTGCTGAGGTCAGAACATGTTAACGAATCAAAGGCCTTTGCATGCAGTGTTTCAACACTTTTAACCCATTACAAAACAATAACGACATTTGACCATTTTGTTGCAGGCGATGGTTCCAGAGTCACCTGCAACCAATGTGGGAAAAGGAGAAGTTGCTTGTCACAAGCAATTTCTCTTTTTCCCACGTTTTCTGTCCAATCAGAAGATTATTATTTGATTTCATCACACTTTGAAATGTCGTCCGCAAACTTTTTTAATTTGGGGTAGTTGAAAACTTAGCGTTTGGTAAAGGTTTAATAAAAAACTAGCTTATGCGTACTCGTAAAAATTGTCTTGACGCGACGATTCTAATGAGTACCCACAATATAGGGTTTAGAGAAATAATAAAGCTGTTAGTGGGCAACATTGGTGCAATGGTAGATCGTTGGCCTCTTGTACCTTACAAGAACACAATAAGGTGCTAGACATATAAACATTATATACTGAAACCGTCAAAAGTTCCACCATCAAATTATTTTTGTATGGTGTTTAAGACTGTATAAAAAAAACTGGATCGACCAGTACTATGCTTAGGCTCTGAAGTGACTTGCCAACAGACACTCCCATGAAATCACATGTTTCAATGGTGCTCAAACTTAGGAACCTAAGCTATAAGTTTGCCACCTTAATCACTGGGCCACGCAGGACCCCTACCATCGAATTTTAAATGATGCTGGTTTCTGTTTATCAACAATCAAGCTTTACCAGCATGCGTTAAGCTCCAATATTGCTTAACCCTTTCCCAAACAATAACAACATTTGACCACTTTGCTGCCGACAAACTCTAGAAAACAATGCGGGAAAATAAGAAATTGCTCGTTACAAGCAATTTCTCTTTTGCGCACAATGTTTTCTCTTCTCTATCAGAAGACTATTTTCCAAATCCATCCCATTTTAATAAGGCTTCTGCAAACTCTTTCAATTTGGGACAGTCGAACATTTGTTGTTTGGTAAAGGGTTACCACAGCTCTCCTAGTCAGATATAGATGATGAAAGTCGCTGTTGCCATACAGTCTATGCTCTAATAATAAATATTGCCTCAACAACAAAAATATCATCCATTTCACCTATATATCTACAAAGGCATCATTTCAACCTATCTCCCAATACAAGAAAAACTTGACTTTTTCCCTTAGATGGATTTTATCGACTGCTCCAACTTAAAAGCAACAGCAAACTACCGTCAAGAAATTTGGAAAACATTTCAAGGGTTGTGAAGCACTTACTATAGTCTTGCGATGAACCATCCATTTTCTTTGTTGTATTTGGTAGATAAGATTGTGACAAAAGGAGAAATTTCTTGTAGCAGCAATCTCTCTTACCTATTACATAAGCACATGAATTTTTTAAAGGCTACTTATTTTCTCAAACATTCAATTTAAACCAGGAAACAACCTCCTGAAAACTCAGATGTAAACACCATAATCTGAAGCCAACTCAGAGAGGAGGGGTGAATATGATGTTGATAGATTTATGAATATCTCGTTCTATAAAACATCCAAGGTCTATTTTCCTGTGCTGTCCGATTTTTCCCGCGGAGGGTTACATTTCATCAGAGCTTGCAGCACTGGCCTAGAAATCAATACATGAACTCTGTGGGTAATATGCTGGTGTTACAGAACAGGGCGAAATATGGGGAGATTTCCATCAATTTACCAATCACAACCCCTGCCCTTCATCCTGTACTTGACCCTTAGAATGCTGGGTAATTTTCTTAAAATAGATTTATGCGTCGTCTGCTTTCCAAAACCTTAAAAGTCTGCTCAATTTAGATAAGGAAAGATATTCAGAGTACTCTTTGCTGGAGCAGACTTCAAGTTTATACAAACAGGTTAGATCCAGGCCAGTCACCAAGTAAATTGGTGGGTGGCCTGTGATCTTACCTGTATGCTACTCTAAGTATCTTTCTTCATCAAAATTAAGCAGAAATTTTGGTTTTGGAAAGCAAACAACATACAAATATGTTCTCTGAAAACAAACCATCATTCTAAGGGTTAAAGAAACTCGCAGGAAACCAGGGGTGCCCAAGGGCCTCAATCGGGGCTACTTGGGTATTTCCGTGAGCTGTGATATACACCTCGGATATAAGTGTAGGGTTACAATTGTTCGGGTAAATCGGCCTCCGGCGTCTAACACATTTTCTAAGCGTGCACGTTAAGTAGTTCCATGTGTATGGAAGTATTGGACATCCTTTTAAATTTTTTTTTTATATCGGTAACTCATACAAAATGGCGAAATTATAAGTTTTGACATATAAAGTTGTTTCCTTAATCAAATTAAACAATGTTTTTTTTTGTTTCACATTTAAGATCTATTCTTTGAAACGATAGTGAAGTGACGTCATTCCGCCGGAAACAATATGGCATCATCCCTATTATTTCAGAGGTGTTTTCATTGGATAAACCCTATGAGTTCAGATTGCAAGGGCCTTGATCCCCAGAATGCCACCGCCCCCCCCCAGCCCAGGTTACTTATCCACCTCCCATAACCACTTGGTCAGGTATAGTAACATACAGTCCAACTTGTGTTAAGCAACAATCCTTTTAAGCAGCCAACCTGCCTTAAACAACCACTTCAGAAAATCCCATTGTTGGATTTATAGTGTACAATAATTATTGTTAAGCCGCCAACCTGTCTTAAACAGCTAATTTTCTCAGTTCCATAGGCTGGCCTTTAAACACAAGTTTGACTGCAGTTGTAATAGAACTGCAAATTAGCCTTTCCAATCAAAGTCTACCAACAAAGTTCATTCCCCCAAAGTTTGTCAAGGGCATTAAAATTGCTAAATCTATTGTTTTCCTAATCCTCCAACTTTTGGCTGCTGCACTGATTGTCTTTACACATAGCGTTATAAATCCTAGGATTATTTGTCTGATGCAGAAATTGTCTGTTTCTGCCCGAGGACAAATCATGTGACAGTCCTGTCTCGGTAGAGTTCCGTAAACGAATTAGGAAAAACCTCGCCCAGCGCTAATTTAGTTACAGACTAGAAGCTTACCCATAACCCTTACAGTGCTTGAACCAACTTCAATATGACCTTGGGAAATAGTTTGAAGGTGTGCGAGAGTCATGCTGTATATTCTTAATAGGAGGTATTTTCGCAGATGCTAATTTTAGTCATCTGCTAATTTGGATCTTTTGCAAAATTCCATATACAGGGGTTGGGGTGACAAAATGCTTTGAGAGTGTCCAAGTGGGACATGCTAAATATTCTAAAGAAGAGACTATTTATGCAAAGTTATGCTTTCATTTTTATCTTTTGCAAAATTCTGTATTCAGGGAATGGATGGGGTTGGTTCGATAGAGAGACATGCTATTATCATGATAGACAGGAATGAATGGTACTTTAAGACACTTGGACAGCTAAGGTCATATAGAGCGCATTATGATGATGTGGATAAATGTGTATTAAATTATTTACAGGTTAAAATGTATTTGTTTAAAGAAAAAATAAATAAGAATTTGTAATGAATGAATGACAGACAGAAACAGAATTGGATAACCTAATGAAAGGCACAGTTCTTCATTCATCTTCACTAGCCGATATTATGCCCAGGGGTGACGAAATCAGATTTTGATATACTTGTCCGTAAATGACAAATGTCTGCGCTTGTCTGTAATATGGTTTGATAATAGCTTTTAGTGAAAAGTAAATTCCAATGTATGTTTAGGCTTTTTGGGAAAGCTGGGGAATATGGACCACCCTTGTGGCCCTACAAGGTACAAGCAGGACCAAGCAGACTACAATAATTATTCAATGCATATGGATATAATTCCTGATATTGAGTAAAATCCATGGTGACTAAAGGAGAAATTGCTTGTGATAAGCAATTCAAATTTTGACACAATGGTTTCTTCGAATATTTGAGTTTTGTCGTTTTGTAAGACAAATTTCATAGCCTAGTGCAGGCAAGTTCTCAAGGGAATGTACTATAGCGGTAAAATTGAGCCCTGCACATTAATTCGAAACAAAAAAAAAGAATGCCTTTTTCAACGGTATAAGACTTCCCCACATTTTACTGTGAGGAGTCTGCCTTATCTTACGCCCATTTCAGAATCTTTTTGTCATAAAAGATTTAAATAAAATCTTTTTATATCTTATTCTGTATGTATTCTTTAACCCTTTACAAAACACCAAATTTTTTCGACTGTCCAAAATTGAAAGAGTTTGCAGACGACATTACAAAATGTGATGAAATTGGAAAGTAATATTCCGAAAGGACAGAAAAAATTGTGGGAAAAGGAGAAATTGCTCATCATGAGCAATTTCTCCGTTTATGACAGTGTTTTCCAGAGTCGTCTGCAACAAAGTGATGAAATGTCGCTATTGTTTGGCTATGGGTTAAATACTTTCAGCTTGAACAAGTCACATGTCCTGATGAAAGGAAAATATCAGAGTCTAAAGAATCGTGTTTACGCCTTTTTTTCTAAGGCCAGGTAATCTCTACAAAATCAGACCTCTTAAACCAGGCTGTCTCGGCAGACCAAGCAATTATTGTACGTCTTTTCGTTGTGTAATTATGCATTGATTTTCGCAATTACTCATGTTTTCTGTCTTAGCACATTTTCCCCCATATCCGAATGTGTGACAATAGCAATAGCAGACGACAAGAATGGTCAGCAAAAGCACAAGAATTATTTTCTCTTCATTAGGTAGAAACCATTGTGACAAATGAAATTTTTGAAACTATGAGCAATTTATCTGTTTATCACAGTGATCTTTGAAGTCTTTGCAGCAGAAGAATGGAATTGAGGTGGAAACCAACATGTCACTCGGTTTCATTGCAGTTTTGAAATAAACAATTATTTTGACTTTAAACTTGTTATTTTATTAACATCAATCAAATTAACCTATTTTTTGATTTTCGCAAATATGTTTATTTACCTTTTGTTTTACATTGTTTGTGTAGGAAACTTGAAGCTTGTTTAAAGTCACTCTTGATGACTGCTTCCTGGATACTAAACCAGTACTTGTGCCAATTTGTGGGATTCAATGTTCTTGAAATTAATGATCAAGTTCAAAGACAGTTTTGTCCATGAACAGCCATTTGACATTCATGTCCTTTCATGAACACCATTCTTGAATCGTTACCAAAGGTGGCAACTATTTAGGAAAGATATTAAGCACAGTTTAACTTCACACTAGCTTACAATAGTAGAAGGGAATCATGGTTTTGAGTCTCTAAATCCTTCTAGTGCTGGAACTAACTTCATGCTTATGCAAACAGATTAGATCCAGGCCAGCCGTCAAATAAATTGGAGGCTTGCCAGTGATCAATCCCATTTGCTACTCTGAGTATTTTTCCTCATCAAAATTAAGCAAATATTAAAGGTTTTGGAATGCAGACAACAAAATTATTTTTTGTTGAAAATAACCCAGCACTCTTAGTCTAAAATACATTACAAATCAATGGCACAGTACAAATTCTTCTAAATTCCATCCAAAATGCATCAAGCCTATCAGTGGCATATCAGGCCTTCTATCATTTCACTACCTGGGTTCCACATTAAATTTGCTTATTCATAGAAGAGAATATTTGAAAGTCAAAATAAAATTCCATTGAAATAAATACAGCATTGTATTGTTGTTTGATATACTATTAAAAGTAGCTATAGAGAGTATAATTAATTCAGGAAGCGTCAACTTCTCTAAGTATGTTCAGTTTTTATACAGTAAATCTCAAAATCTGTATTGTTTCAACAACATTTAATTCTAGCTTTCAAATTGTCCCTTCTGTGAACAAGTACCTTTCATTTCCCCTTTTTTTTCAATTCTTAACAAATTCATTTCACTCAGTTGATCTTTGAGTAACAAAAAATTCTCTATTAATGGTTAATAAAGGTCTTTCTTTACACATGGAACTATTTGCAAGACAAAAAAAAGATGTTGTTGAAACATTACAGTTTTTGTATTGCTGTTTAGTATCTTATGAAAATAGCTACTGAACACTAAACAGATTCAGAATGTGACAATATACCTAAGCATGTACAGACCGAATGCCATGGATTTCAAAACAATTGCAAAGCTTTTTGAGCATAACCTTTTACCTAACGCCAAATTCTTGACTGTCCAAACGTGAGAGAGTTTTTGAAAAGATATGATTGATGTCCACTTCATGATAGAAAAAGTAACCAAATTAGTGCCAAATCTTTGACTGTCCCAAATTGAAAGAGATTGCAGACAACATTTCAAAATGTGATGAATTTGAAACATTTTCTCCTGCTAGAGTAGAAAACATTGTAGGAAAAGGAGAAATTGCTCATTAAGAACAATTTCTCCTTTTCCCACAATGTTTTCCAGAGACATCTGCAACAAACCCGTCAAATGTCGTTATTGTTTGGTAATGGGTTAATACATATTGATTCATTGTATAAAGGATTTAAATACTTAAAAACCAACTAATTTCATTTCCAAAGGCAAGTCTCCAGTACATCTTATACAACATTACAGCTGTTATACAGATTTAAAGAAATAAAACTTTAATATCAAATTCCTCAAATCGGTGAACAAGCACCTTCAAATGGAGCTTAAAAACTAGAACAATCTACTCCTTAAATTTTCTTTGAAAATTCAGAAAATTTGTCAAAAAATTCCCCTCAGGGAAATAGGAAAAACAAAATCTAAAAAACAAAACAAAATGACCTAGATGCAAATAAAAAAACTTCCAAAAACCAAAAACACGACTTTCCTTAAAAGCTAAAACTAAAATTAACACATTAGTGGAAGACTCCATGGAAGAAGAACAACTTAATTAAACCCTTAATTAAAGGCTTTTTCTTTCTACCATGAGTTGGGCATCATTTAAATATATCTAAAAGCTTTGCTCCAAACTTGCACTTCTAAATTTCCTTTAACAATTACCAAACAATAACGACATTTGACCAGTTTGTTGCAGACAACTCTTGAAAACAATGTGGGAAAAGGAGATATTGCTCTTATTGAGCAATTTCTTATCCAGCAATTTCTCCTTTTCAATTTCATCACATTTGGAAATGTTGCCTGCAAACTCTTTCAATTTGGGAATGGTAAAAAATTTGGCGTTTGGTAACGGTTTAATTAAAGGTTTATTCTTTCTACCATGAGTTGGTAAAAGTCTATCTAAAAACGTTGCTCGATCTTGCACTTCTAAATTCCCTTTAACTCAATTACCACATGGAATTTTGTTTGTTTGAATGGTGTTTGATGCCATATTAACAATATTTCAGTTATGTAATGGCTCTCCTGGATCAACCTGTACTAGGCTAGAGCTCTTAATTGACTCGTCAAAGGTCACTCCCAAGTTTGTTTCAAAAAAATTGAAGCAACATCTATGTACCGGTATGTCTTTCTCTTTAGTTTCCTTTTCAATTTGGATCAATTTGATAAAACAACTTTTTATCAAAAATTCAAAATGAATGTTGTATTTAACATTGCGTCAATATGTAGTCAGACAAGGCATTAATAGGAAGAGGACATTTGTTTCTCATTCGTCTACTACAATTTCTTAATGACAAGGAAATATTGAAGCGGATTGAATTAAAATAGGACTTACCTGTAAATTTAATTCTAAATTTTTCCATTGACAAAATCGGGTGTACTTATCGCTGAAAAAGATAAAAAGACAAGTAAGCCATCGTGGTAATACAGGCAATCTTATATAAATGGACTAACTCATGATTTTTTTTTTTTTTATATATGGGTTTTACATCACAGCAACATTATTTCAGTTATGTAGCAATGCCCGACTCTTAATGATGGAGGAAGACCCCATACTCAACTGCCCATAAGGGTTGGTCAAGGCGGGTAGAACCATCGGCAATCCGTAAGTCAGTAGGGAGGCTGCCTCTCGTGAAAATCCATATCCCTCTAGTTTGAACCCACGCGGAGAGGGGCCATGTGATTTCAAGTTCTGTACTCTAACCACCAGGCCACGGAGGCCCCCATAAATTTGTGCTCTTGGAGTAATAAACATTAAAAATTGATACTCATAATCATTATCACTAAACCAAATACTATTTTCAATTCCTTTATTTCCAAGTTGCTGAAATTCTGTGATTTCGTTAAACTATGTGAAGCGGGCCTTTGTGTTCATATGTCAGCCCTTCTGTAGGGAAGCCTGTTAATTAACAAACGCAGGAATTCCTTCTCTTGGCACCTTACTAGCGTCACATAACAAAAGCAGTTCACCTTGCTAGCGTCACATAACAAAAGCAGTTCACCTTGCTAGCGTCACATAACAAAAGCAGTTCACCTTGCTAGCATCACATAACAAAAGCAGTTCACCTTGCTAGCGTCACATAACAAAAGCAGTTGACTGTTGTCAAAGACCCATGTGACGATCTTTGTTCTACTTCTTTAAATCTATATATTTGAAAAGTTTGTATTTTTTGCCTTTCTTTCTTATAGTTGAAAGCTTTCTGCATAGCCATATCGAAATAAAATGTGGGATTAGTTCTGCTTATTTTAACCCTTAGAATGCGTGGTAATTTTTTAAAAATTGGATTTTTATGTCAGTTGCTTTCCAAAACCTTAAATATTTGAGTTAAGATTATCAGAGTAACAAACAGGTTAGATCACAGGCCAGCCACCAAGTGAATTGGCGGCTGCCTTGCATCTAACCTGTTTGCCTTGACATGAAGTCTGAAGCACTTTAATGGTTGTAAATATAACATAGCTTCACTGACCTATATCTACAAAGAAAAAAAAGAAATTAAAATAAGCCTTATATTAACATTATAGAATGATTGATTCCACATTTCACCTCTTAAGTATTTCTTCTCTCGGATTATATATGTTTTGTCTAATATGCTTGGATTTGAACAAGTTGCATAATCATTTTCTAATTTTGAAAAAATAAAATACTTACCTAAGTAAAAATTTGTCAAATAAACGACCCCGTAATGAATTTCGTATTTCTTCTAAATATGGCTGAAAGTAGACAATTAAAAAATCAATTAAGTAAAAAATCAATTAAGAACAATCCTATTTAGCTGTTAATACAGGTGTACTAGGCCAGAAACTGGTTTGGTAAAAAAAAAAAAAACTTTCTGGGATTAAGTAAAGCTATTGCAACAGACTCTTTCTGTTCAGACACTACTGAATTTTTTTTTTGCAAAGCCATTTCAACAATTTTTTTGATATGAATCGGCTTTGCTGGATCCATCAGTACTAGGTTAGAGCTCTGAAGTGACTTGCCAAAGGTCACTCCCTCGAAACCATTGGTGGGCGCAAACCCGGGACCCCAGAGTTCTAAGTCTGCCAACTTAACCACTAGACCACAAAGGACCCACTGAATAGGTTTTTAATTGGGAAAGCAGCCAGCAGATTAGCAGACATAGTGTAGTGTAGGTGAGGAAACCTCAAAAACATGGACAGGTGCACTTTGTCCTGTGATAAAAACTTAACTACTACTTAAAATGGGTAGAACCATCAATTAAACAACCCAAAATTAGCCCAGTCACATGGTTTGTTATGGAGTAATCAACTAACTTCTTTGAAACAACCTAAAGGACATGGAAATTACCAATTAAATCACACTTTTATGGCCTATTTATATCACACGCAATTCTATTCCTGGTACTGCTTCTATTTTTTTTCCCCTCAGAAAAACGGAACCAACGCATAACTCATCAGCCATTCCCCCATTTTGATACCAATGAATGATCCAAATCAACCCTTTACCAAACAATGACGGCATTAAACCACTTTGTTGCAGACAACTCAGGAAAACATTGTGGGAAAAGGAGAAATTGCTCACGAAGAACAATGTCTCCTATTCCTACAAGGTTTTCTGCTCTATCTGACGAACATTTTTCAATTTCATCACATTTTGAATTGTCGTCTGAAAACTTTTCCAAATTGGGAAAGTCGAAAATTTGTCGTTTGGGAAAGGGTTAAACACATAAGCGCTTAGCAGACGGAAAAAAAGACCAAAAAAAGAAGCAAGACATAAGGCAAATATCAACATTGCTGAAAAGTTTGGGATAGAAACCGTTGTGACAAATGGATAAATTGCTCATTAGGAGCAATTTATCCATTAGTCACAATGGTTTTTCTAAAGACTTCTGCAGCAGATTCCTCAAAGTGAGCAATTAAGAAGAAGGGTATTAATTAGTCGCCCATAAAACAATTCCTTCATTATTTCTTGGAATTTGCTTGCCTATGACATCATCATAAACAGTCTAACTAACCTATTAAGTACCCTTGTATCCGCCATTTTGAAAGTCATTCTTTCTTTGGGCATTCATGGTATACGTCGGTAAACGTCCTTGTTTATTCTCGGTATACATCTGTCTGTGGCGGATTTTTGCTTTTAATTGAAATAGTTCCGGCCACGACAGACGTATACCGCGAATGCCGAAGTAATCCGGTGAAAGAATTAGTTTCAAAATGGCGGATTATGGGTATTCTACCTTAACAGAAGAGAAAGTTCAAAAATCAAGGTAGAATGTCGTTGAAAAAATACAGCTGTTATTATGTTGCTTGGTATGCAGTTTAAAGTAGCTGTTTTAAAGCATGATTAATTCAGGAAGCGCCAATTTATCTTAGCATGTACAGTCTATTTGCGGTACATCTCAAAAGCGATGTCATGCTTTTGGTTTATTTGCATGTAAATTTACTGTTAACACACTTTACAAAAATTAAAAACTCTCTAATACTGCGTCCAATGGTTATTCTTCTGTCTAATATAGCTGCAGGAAAATTAGAAAACCTAAAACTGAAATTATTGTTAGAAAAGGTTATTGCTGCTAATACATGCCATTTCTCTCTACCAGTGATGGCAAAATCAATTGTTTGTTTCCAAGCTTGTCCAAAAACCTTAACCCTTTCCCAAACAACAAATTTTCGGCTGTCCCAAATTGAAAGAGTTTGCAGACGACATTTTAAAATGTGATGAAATTGGACAATATTCTTCAGAAAGAGCAAAGAGCAGAAAACCTTGTGGAAAAAGGAAAAGTTGCTCGTTACGAGCAATTTCTCCTTTTCCCACAATGTTTTCCAGAGTCGTCTGCAACAAAGTCGTCAAATGTCATTATTGTTTGGGTAAGGGTTAAGAGACAAGTGATTTTTTACTGAAACCTACCATATATCCATTATAACGACAAGTGCTGAAAAAAATAGGGCGTTAACAAACAAGTAAATCAAAATATAGTTTCACCAACCCTGCTTACTGTAATCTTTCATATTTTTGAGGTGCTTTTTCTCATGAGAAAGTTTGAAAGTCAAAAAAGAATGTCATTGAAACAATACAATTTTTGTATTGTTGTTTTATATACAATTAAAATGAATGAATAGTGTTTTAAGGCGCATCGACAGCCTAAGATCATTTAGCATGTATTATGATGATGTGGATAATGCAATTAAAAGTAAGTATTCAAAGCATAATGCAATATTTAAGCAGCCAATTTTTCCGAGCATGTACAGTTTATATGGGATAGACCTACAAAGCGATATAAAGCTTTTTTATGGATTAGAATACATTTAATTTACTGTATACACACTTAAAGAATTGAAAATGATCGAATTTTGCTTACAATGAGTTTTCTTCAGTGCATATCATAATATAATAGTACAGCAGCAGCTGTTGTGCAGTTATAAAGAAAATAATAACTAACTTCAAAATTTCATCACATTTGTGAACAAGCACCTTTAACGCTGAAAAGAAAGTTAGGCGAGTTGCGGCCTCCCACATTCTAAGTCATAATGCCCCCCGAAATTACCCATAATACCATAGCGGGAAGCCATTATTACCGTTGGTCTGGAACCAGGACAAGGGTTGTTATATGAATGCTAGTGCATGTGTACTGAGTAATGGAACCTTTTATGGATTATTAACCCTTTACCAAACAATAACGACATTTGACCAGTTTGTTGCAGACGACTCTGGAAAGCATTGTGGGAAAAGGAGAAATTGCTCGTCACGAGCAATTTCTCCTTTTCCCACAATGTTTTCTGCCCTACCAGAAGAATTTGTTTCAATTTCATCACTGTTTGAAATGTCCAAAGGTTGGTGTTTGGTAAAGGGTTTAAGCAATCAGCCAAGATTGGATATATCTTTTTGCTTATCCCATTCTGAGTATCCTCTTATCACATTTGTTTATAATTAATAACATAATGGCAAAAATTGTCTTTCATCGATGATACTAACTTTCATCGGCTGTCAATGCTTCTTTCCATTCTGATGGTCTCAAATTCCCATAAGGGGCAAAGGATTTAATTAAATGGAATAATTAGAACAGCAGACAAAAATCAATAAAACAGACAATTGAGGGATTGGATTTCATCTTTTCTTTAATGAACATAACCAAATATGCTCTTGCTTGCTTGCAGCGAGAAATCATTCAATACAATGAGGTGAAACTAGAAAGAAAAGTTCACTTAAGCATTTTGGTCGAAACGATTTCTATGTTTTACGTTAAATGCAAAACCTTTGTTGATACTCTATTCATGAATATCAGTTTTGACTTCAGGCCTGCTATTGTTAAGGAATGCTCAAGCCTGAAAATCATTACTTGAAGCTAGAATTTAAACATCTTCAATAAGAACAAAGAACGAAAATTTAAAATCTCAAAGCTTGACAGGACCCAGGCCTGAAACTTACTCAAATACTTTCCTGAAGTTGTTAAGCTAAACGCTTCAAAGATGAGCAAAATTTTCCATGAATGATATTAAAATATTGGAAATTAGATATAAGCTTTTGAACAAACTTCTTTTTTTACATGAATGCATTGTGTCTAAACCTTTCCTTGCTTTCTATAGTCATTACCACCAGACTAAACAAGAACACAATTTTCATTGTATAGATTTTAATGTCATATCAACAATATCTCAGATGAATTACAGCATTCCAGGGTTAAGCAGGACTAAGCTAGGAGTCTGAAGTGTCTTGCCTAAGGGCACTTCCATGAAACCAGAGGTGTTAGTGGAGCTTAAACCAAGATCCCAAAATTAAAATTCCATCACCATAAACACTCTGGGGAACAAAGGAAAAAAACAGTTTTGAGAAAAACAATATCATGTGATGAACAAGTCAAATTAAGGTTCCTTGGAAGACTAAAGTAAGTCTTTCATTTTTGTGAAGGACTTACTATAGTATTGCAGTACTGTATCTGTGAAAATGATATCAAAAGAATTGTAACAAATGGAGAATTTTCTCAACATGACAAAATTCTCCTTTTATCACAATGCTTTCAAATATCCTTTGAATGCAATTGTCTTTAAAATGTTTCATCTGTGGTATAGGGTTAAAACTGTTATTTAAACAAAATTCCCAAATAACAATCACAGCAATAATACCAGCCCCAAGCATTAAGCAAGCTCTTGGCTGAAAAAAAAAAGAGCTGCAAAAAAAAAATGACCAAACATGAATGTATTAATCAATAAACATTGCAGCAGACTCCACTACAAGCGGGCGAAAAATCCCGAAATAAAAACCACCCGTCTCGTTACCTTAAACACCTGCGTACTTAATTGTTTGGTTCTCTGGGCGGTTGTCAGCGCCCCCTGTGCGTGCGCGAGAGCTTCCTTGGAGTAGTTCTGAAACGACAGTGGTAAAATAGGGACGATAAACGAGAGGTGCTACAACACGTTTGACGCAGTTTTTACAACACAGACTTTACCTCGAATATATCCTTATCGAGTTCTTTAGTGCGCTGAGCAACGGTAAGTGCTTCTTGCACATGCTCTACCGCCTCCTTCGAATAAGTCTGAAAGACGGCAGAAAAAATGGTCGACATAATGAATAAAGCAAATTATATGGTTGCCAAAAACATGGAAGCTAATCTAAGCACTTTTTGTAACACATTTATAAGAAAATTATTTAGGTTCACTGTTAGTATAAAGCCTTGTTTCACATTGAGCCACAAGGATGGCGAAACCACTATGACTAAAGGAGAAATTGCTTGCAGAAAAAATGGTCGACATAATGAATAAAGCAAATTATATGGTTGCCAAAAACATGGAAGCTAATTACTCTAGGCATTTTTTTAATTTCCATACATATATAAGAAAGACAATTTTGTTTCACTGTATATAATACAGTCTAACTTTTGTTAAGCAGCCACCCTTTTAAGCAGCCAACCTGCCTTAAACAGCCACTACAGAAAGTCCCATTGTTAGATCGAGAGTGTAAATTAATTTGTGTTAAGCAGCCAACCTGTCTTAAACAGCCAATTTACTCTGACCCATAGGCTGGCCTCTTAACACAAGTTTGACTGTATAATAATATAAAGCCTTTTTTCATATAAAGCCACAAGATTAAAGAAATTGTATAAAGCAATTTCTCCTTTAGTCATATTGATTTCCAACTAATATTACATGCATGTTATTATCCATTCTTTATCATTGATATTTGTTGTTGCTCCCTTTAGAACATAATATCCCCAAGGGAGTAATGGATTAAAACATTTTTACAAAAAAAAAATAAAAATGATTATTTTGTTTTTCCTTTTTAACACCTGCAAGCAAAGTTTTTGAGAACATTTTTATTTGATTTTATTAGACTTGCAGCAACACTTAGTACACCATCATAAGGTGAGAGCCAGGAAAGGAGTAATAGATGTATCGTGAAAACATTATGAATTGATGAAAAGTTTGCTCTCAACGAGTAAACTCTCATTTCATGACAATTTTGATAAGACTGTCTGCAAGTCAAAAATATCTGAAGCATAAATCGAAATTATCTGAAGCATGAAAACAGTGTAATTACTCCTCGTGAAATTAGGCATGACATCATAAAGACATGGCAGCAAATAAACAAACAAATAAACATATTACCATAAACCCTTAGAATACTGGGTAATTTTCTAGAAAAAGATGTTTGTGTCGTCTGCTTTCCAAACCTTTGATATAAAATATCTGCTTAATTTTGATGAGGAAAGATAATACTCCGAGTAGCAAACAGGTTGGATCACAGGCTAGCCGCCAATTCAGATGGTGGCTGGCCTGACTATACCTGTTTGCATAAGCGTGAAGTCGGTTCCAGCACTATAAAGGCTCATACACCATTTCAGAGAACTATTTTTTACTGCGTGCATTTTGCGATGGAATATACAATAATGAAGTGAAATAAACGCTGAAAGCTACAAAAATGAAAAGATATCATTTATATTACAGTAGCGAAAGAAAAACACATCCAACATATCCAGAAAATACCCCTTCGGACAAAATATTTTCCAGTTACAAAGGCCTTTGAAGTTGCCTCAGTAACAGGAAAGGTCTTATTTATTTGGGATCTTGTGTTTGTCCTAATTGAAAGCAATGACAGACAGGGGGATAAAAAGCATATAAGTATTTTCTTTATAATATTGGGATAAAACCACACTTACAAAAGGATTAATCACTCATTATGAGCAATTAATCCATTAATCAAATTAATGCAGCTTCTACCCCATGCCATAGAAAAACTGATGCAAATTATGACCATTTAACCCATTAAAAGATTCTGTCTCAATGGTTTCTACCCAATGCCATAAAGATAAAGATGCTCACTATGAGCAATTCATACCTTTGTCCAAGTGCTATAAAGATACTGACACTCAATTAGGAGCAACCTATCCTTTAGTCATAATGGTTTTCAATAGAAATTTGCAGCAGGTATGATTTGTTTGCTTGTATGATTTTTAAAACTGTATCAATAATTTTTCAGTTATTTAAAGGTTTTCCTGGATCCACCAGTACTAGGCTAGGGCTCTAAAGTGACTAACCAAAGGTCACTCCCACTATACCAGAGGTCTTGGTGTGGCTGGAACTCGAGACCCCCAAGTTCTTAGTCTACCACCTTAACCATAGGAAGAATCAGAACCTCTGCAGTAGACATGAGTGGGATGGGTGGGGCTTGAACCCCAGACCCCAAGATTTCTTAGTCTGCCACCTTAACCACTGGGCCTAGCAGATCCCCTGCAGAAGATGCGAGTTCAACATGCCAGACTATTATTGAAGAAATGGCTCAACAAAGAAACAGTAAAAATGTGACCCAGACAGGATTTTATTGCCAGCAATTCCACCTCCTGTCAAAGTGGCTACTCTTCTGGAAGTTATTCCTTGAAATTCATCTTTTTTGTACTGATCAGTACTATACAAAAAAATTTAAAAAAGAAACCTGGACAATTACACAAACAGTGCTACCCAACAAAGGATTTGAGGATTTGAATTTTTTTTTCATGAACAGGCATCAGGCTTTTTTCCTTGAATTGGGAAGAGGCCCAAGCCTGTTTAATATGGTAAGTTCTTATTGCTGAAATTGATTTTAATGAAATTTCTATACGTCCCTATTACATAAAATGAAAATCCCTCGTCATGAATGATAAACATCTGTTCATTAACACAAATTTGTTCTTGAAAACATTCATGAATTTTAAGAATATATTTGTTAATGCATTGATGGACATGATCTTGATTCTTATATCATGAGTATGTCCATGAAAAAGTTCTTGAATACGTTCTTAATGTTCATGGAACTGGTTCATGAAATTCATAAACTTCTTCAATTACAAATTTGTGTTCATGAATTGCCATTTTCCCTTCATGACAGTTCATGAACAAACTTCTTTAGTCCTTCACAGGGGTGAAAATCTCAGCAATAGGTCCTGGGTACAGATGATAATCATCTTGAATCCATTGTCACAATGAAAACCCACATATTAGGGTTTATAGCAAAAAGGAAGAAGGAAAATATGATTTTCTTTCCTGATTTCATGGTTATGAATGCAGTTTTGATCATAGGAAATTAATCTCATATGAGCTCAACCTTTTAATCATAAAAATGTTATTCCATAAAATTGTCTAAAGAATAGTCTCAAAGGTTTTTCACCCTCCGTGGTCCAGAATGTCTTACAGAATGCCTATGGTTCAACCTGGCCACAAGTAGCAGATACCAGTAGCAGACACAAGCAGCAGACACCAGTAGCAGATGCCTAAAATAGTCCAAACATTCACACTAGTTTTCACCAGCCAACAAAAAATGAACTCAAAAAGTCCTTGTGAAATGTTGTTCCCAGCAGACATTAAGGCTAATTTCTAGAGCAACTAAATGTCGATAAAAACCAAATAACCATAAGCTGCTTATGAAAGTAAGACAAAATTTCTCATGGGGAAAGAATCTCCTACCATGTTATCTGATGCAAGGCTTTTTCAAGCAGTTTGTATCAAAGGAACCCTGCAATAGATTCAAGAACTGTGTTCATGTTCTTCATGAACAGATATGACAAAAATGATTATTCCTGAACAGAAAGTTGTTCTTGAACAGGTTCATATATTTCAAGAACATAGTCATAAACATTTTTGTGGATATTAGCTCATGCTTTTGACACGTACCAGGGAGAAAATGCTGTACAAAAGACTGAGTTAAATGGGAATGGCATGTCACAGACAGACATAGCATCAAGGGCTCAATGCAAGCTCATATAGTAAATCATAAAAAAAATCTATTCAAATGGGTTTAACTTCATCTCCACCCTATTTCAGTTATGTTGCGATGCCCAACTCCTAATGATAGATAGAGGAAGACCCCATTCTTAACCCTTTACCAAACAAAGACAACTTCTGACCACTTGTTGCAGAATACTTTGGAAAACATTGAGGGGGAAAATAGAAATTGCTCTTTACGAGCAATTTCATCTTTTCCCACAATATTTTCTGTCCTATCAAAAGATTATCTTTCAATTTCATTACATTTTGAAATGTCGTCTGTAAACTCTTTCAATTTGAAACAGTCAAAGATTTGGCGTTTGGTAAAAGGTTAACTGCCCATTAGGACTGGTCAAACCGGGAAGAACAATCGACATTCCGTAAGTCTTTCATTAGACTGCATCTCATGGAAATCCAAATGCTGTCACCGGGATTTGAACCCATGCAGTGATTGAGAGGCCATGTGATTTCAAGTTCTGTATTGTAACCGCTAGGCAATGGAAGCCCCTTAACCCTTTACCAAACGCCCAATTTTTGACTGTCCCAAATTGAAAGAGTGACTTTTGAAATAGTCACATTTCAAAATGTGATGAAATTGGAAAAATAATCTTCTGATAGGGCAGAAAACATTGTAGGAAAAGGAGAAATTGCTCATCATGAGCAATTTCTCCTTTTCCCACAATGTTTTCCAGAGTCATCAAAATGGTTAAATGTCGTTATTGTTTGGTAATGGGTAAAGTCATAGTATGTCTTCACAACTAGGAAGAAGTTATTTAAGTATTCCATTGAACGCTCCATATACTATTGATTATAATTAAGCCTGTCATAAAACCAATGAGGAGTATATAAATACGCATTATCCCTTAACTTCCTATTAACCCATTACCAAACAATAACGACATTTGAACAGTTTGTTGCAGATGACTCTGGAAAACACTGTGGGACATAACATTATAATCTCCTAGTTGAAGAGTACTTCTGGTATAGGTAGGGAGTATTAGGGTTTTTATTCGATTCTTCAAAGCGCGATCGGCTAACATATACATCCAGACGATGTGCATTTTCATACATGCTCAGCCTCCAGCTTTACTTTAATAATAACCCTCATCCAACAGTCAACCTTGGATGAGGGACCATTTTTCCACCATGTTTTCTGTCCTATCAGAAGCTTAGATTTTAATTTCATCACATTATGAAATGTCGTCTGCAAATTCCTTCAATTTGGGACATTAGAAAATGTAACGCTTGTTAAACGAGACCATTCTAATGTGTACTCATAACATAGGATTTATCACAAAGGTTTTAACCCATAACCAAGCGCCAATTTTTTCGACTGTTCAAAATTTCAAGAGTTTGCAGACCTCATATCAAAATGTGATGAAATTGGAAAATAATCTACTGATAGGGCAGAAAACATTGTGGGAAAAGGAGAAATTGCTCGGCACAATGTTTTCCAGAGTTGTCTGCAACAAAGTGGTCAAATGTCGTTTCGAGAAAAAGACTCGTTAACCACCACCTATATGGAGGAAGCTCTGACTGGGCTACTGAAATGGTAGAACAAAAAATGTCTCCAAGGCATCCTGGACGTAAACAAAGTTTTTTATTGGCAATTTCCGAGGAACAGTACGTCATAAAAGTACCTCTAATACAGTTTGATGTATGCACCCTCCATTCATTAGGGGAGGAGATAGGGGGGGAACTGAGTCTTGATTGGTCAGTCCATGGCAAGTGAAGAATGTCCAGCATGTAACTTTGTGATCTAACGCTGTGTTCAACAATTTTTATCTTAAATTGTGTGATTCTGTTGTTCCGAACTATGGATGTTCAATTTTGTCTGTGAACTCACTCTTAAGAGATTTAATGTTTTAATAGGGTTAAATGCCAAGAATTTATGTTATGTTCATGTTTGATAAAGAGCAAGGGGGGATTATTCCCTGCTACTTTGACAAGAAAAAGATTTAGGTCAAGATCAAAGAAAGAAAAGGTCACCAAATCTGAAATAATGACAAATGCCACAATGACAAAAGGTCAAGGTCACAGAAAGGTCATCAGATCTGAATAACTAGACTCAGGGTCAAATGAAAATGCCATTATCACCACAGACCCTCTATGAAATTCTTTTACTTTTGCAGACACTTTTGCAACAGATGGCATCTAAAAACATTGTGGCAAAAGGAGAATTAGCCCATCAAGAGCAAATTCTCCTTTTGTCACAATGGTTTCAATGCATGTTATAATTATTCAGCTTATATTTTGTATGATATTCAACATAATATTTTCAATTTTTCAGTTATGTAAAGGCCCCCTGGATCATTCAGTACTAGGCTAGTATACGGCTCTGAAGTGATTTGCCAAAGGTAACTCCAACAAAACCAAAGGTGTCAGAAGGGCATGAACCTGGGACCCCCAACTTTAAAGTCCGCCATGTTAACCACTCGACCGCACAGGACCCCTATTCAGCTCATAACGGATGACTTTTATGAAAAATAATTGTCAATGTCAACAGGTGCCAATCATTGAAATCAGAGAAAGGTTTCAAGAATTCCAACACCTTTGCTTAGATTCCAAATGTCAAACATCATCGCTTTAAAAAAGGAAACACATGAAGGTTACATTCTATTTTTATCCTGACGGAGAAATTCAAGAAAGGCTATTTTAATGACAGGAAAGTCTAAAATAGTTGAAGAGATTAAAAAATAATCAGATTATTTTTGAACATAACAAAAAGAGTATTGCAACAAAAAATACTAAAAAAACTTATTTTTGTCGCAGGGACAGCATGAAGTTTATTGCTGGAACGAATGCACTTTAAAGTCTCCCTTGAACTGTTTTATCCTTTTTTTTCCTTCATAAATCTTTCCTTTTATGTATTCTAGAAGCCTGACTAAGAGGCCAGCGCTTTACCACTGCACCTTTGTTGTAACAAATCAAATCTTTAAGAGGCATCAACGCCAAAAAACCTTAACCCTTTAACAAACAGTAACGCCATTTTGCCACTTTGTTGCAGACAACTCTGTACAATATTGTGGGAAAGGAAGAAATTGATCTCGACGAGCAATTTCTCCTTTTCCCACCATGTTTTCTGCCCTATCAGATGATTATTTTTTAATTTTCATCACATTGGGAAATGTCGTCTGCAGACTCTTTCAATTTAGGCAGTCGAAATTTGGCGTTTGGTAAAAGGTCAATAGGATACACCTGTTTAAGATTTCTTCTAAAGAAACCATGCCACAAAGCACTAAAGCAATTTATCATTATGTTACAAAAGTCTCAACCCAATATCAAACAAATTGCGGCACATTTCTAAAATTCCAGGAATGCTTGGTGTACAGGGTTAATTATCTACATCATGTCGTGCCTTCAGGAAAACATTTGCATGTTCAAACTCATTCTCGTCCATTTTTCCAAGAATTAAGCGTGACAATATCATCTATGACCATGCAACGGGTCCTTAAACTATCTTTTAATGACAAAGCGTGACATCTTTTGGCCCCGTTACTTCATATAGGGTCCCAGCATGGCCATGTGGACACCTGTGTTCTAAGACCGCCTCCTTAAAGGGACCGACCAATAGATTTGTGCTCTGGGAGTGAATGTTAAAAAAGTTTATAATTATGTACAATCATTTTGACTAAACCAAATACCATCTTCAATTTCTTTACTTCTACATTGCTGAAATCCTGTATTTTTATTTCTAAGATAATGTGAAGTGAGCCTTCGTGTCTAACTGTGCTTCTATTGCAAAGCCAGTTTATAAATAGACGCAGGAGTTCTTCGTTGCGCACTTTGCTGTCGTCACGTGACAATACCAGTTAAATATTTCGAAAGATCCATATGACAATGGTTTATAAAAATATCACATTTTATTCAAGTTTCGAAAGAAAAAACCAATATAAACAGGCTGCAATATCTGCAATATAAACGTTCTGTACCTTTTCTAAATGGTTATAAACGGTATTGGAAAGCTGTCAATAATCTATTCTTATGAAACTTTAGAAACATATGTTGCCATTGTATCGGTGGAAGACAATTCATTCTAAAAACTTAAAATCCCAATCTGTGAAATATTCCCTTTAAACACTGGCCTATGCAGGACCTTGACATTTCATAAGTCAGCCCAAAGATAACCCCTCACGAAAATCCAAACCTATGTATGGTGTAACACGCCAAACCAACAATTTTTACTACTCACGAAAATCCAAACCTATGTATGGTGTAACACGCCAAACCAACAATTTTTACTACTCACGAAAATCCAAACCTATGTATGGTGTAACACGCCAAACCAACAATTTTTACTTCTCACGAAAATCCAAACCTATGTATGGTGTAACACGCCAAACCAACAATTTTTACTTCTCATGAAAATCCAAACCTATGTATGGTGTAACACGCCAAACCAACAATTTTTACTACTCATGAAAATCCAAACCTATGTATGGTGTAACACGCCAAACCAACAATTTTTACTTCTCATGAAAATCCAAACCTATGTATGGTGTAACACGCCAAACCAACAATTTTTACTTCTCATGAAAATCCAAACCTATGTATGGTGTAACACGCCAAACCAACAATTTTTACTTCTCACGAAAATCCAAACCTATGTATGGTGTAACACGCCAAACCAACAATTTTTACTTCTCACGAAAATCCAAACCTATGTATGGTGTAACACGCCAAACCAACAATTTTACTACTCATGAAAATCCAAACCTATGTATGGTGTAACATGCCAAACCAACAATTTTTACTTCTCATGAAAATCCAAACCTATGTATGGTGTAACACGCCAAACCAACAATTTTTACTTCTCTTGAAAATCCAAACCTATGTATGGTGTAACACGCCAAACCAACAATTTTTACTTCTCATGAAAATCCAAACCTATGTATAGTGCAACACGCCAAACCAACAATTTTTACTTCTCATGAAAATCCAAACCTATGTATGGTGTAACACGCCAAACCAACAATTTTTACTTCTCATGAAAATCCAAACCTATGTATGGTGTAACACGCCAAACCAACAATTTTTACTTCTCATGAAAATCCAAACCTATGTATGGTGTAACACGCCAAACCAACAATTTTACTACTCACGAAAATCCAAACCTATGTATGGTGTAACCGCCAAACCAACAATTTTACTTCTCATGAAAATCCAAACCTATGTATGGTGTAACCGCCAAACCAACAATTTTACTTCTCGCGAAAATCAAACCTATGTATGTAACTAAAACCAACAATTTTACTTCTCATGAAAATCCAAACCTATGTATGGTGTAACCAACAATTTTACTTCTCATGAAAATCCCTAAAACCAACAATTTTACTTCTCATGAAAATCCAAACCTATGTATGGTGTAACCCGCCAAACCAACAATTTTTACTTCTCATGAAAATCCAAACCTATGTATGGTGTAACACGCCAAACCAACAATTTTACTACTCACGAAAATCAAAACCTATGTATGGTGTAACACGCCAAACCAACAATTTTTACTACTCACGAAAATCCAAACCTATGTATGGTGTAACACGCCAAACCAACAATTTTTACTTCTCATGAAAATCCAAACCTATGTATGGTGTAACACGCCAAACCAACAATTTTTACTTCTCACGAAAATCCAAACCTATGTATGGTGTAACACGCCAAACCAACAATTTTTACTTCTCATGAAAATCCAAACCTATGTATGGTGTAACACGCCAAACCAACAATTTTTACTTCTCATGAAAATCCAAACCTATGTATGGTGTAACACGCCAAACCAACAATTTTTCAGTTTTGACCAAGCTTTCTTGGATCCACTACTACTAGGCTAGGGCTCTGAAGTGACTTGCCATAGTTTTTTTTTTTTTTTTATATGGGTTTTACATCACATCAACATTATTTCAGTTATATATCAATGCCCGACTCTTAATGATGGAGGAAGACCCAATACTCAACTGCCCATAAGGGCTGGTCAAGGCGGGTAGAACCATCAGCACTCCTACAAAACCAAAAGTGTCGTGGGGCTCGAACCCTGGACACATGAGTTTGAAGTCCGCAAACCTAACCCTAAGGCTACGCAGGATCCTCAAGACTACCTCTCATGATAATTCTAACTTAGGGCTACCCTTACGTGAACCTGCGTTGAAAGGAGCCATATGAGTTCAGGTGCTTTACTCTTTACTATTAGGTTACAGTCATTTACCTATCTACAATATTAAAGTGAGCCAGTCCAGTAATGAGATCTAGCTATGTATAGGCAACTTTTTTTAGGTGTTAGTTAAGACATTTTATTGTAAAACATTTTTTTATAATTGGATCAGGGCGGAAGCCTCAAGCTTATTGAGTCCCTTTTCTGAGTTTGCTTTAGGTAATAAAAATAGGTACCTATTTTAAGACCAAACCATTCTGATATATTCACATGTATGTTTAACTCTTTCCCAAACAACTAATTTTCAACAGTCCCAAATTGAAAGAGTTCGCAGACGACTTTTCAAAATGTGATGAAATTGGGAAATAATCTTCTGATAGGGCAGAAAACATTGTGGGAAAAGGAAAAATTGCTCATTACAAGCAATTTCTCCTTTTCCTACAATGTTTTCTAAAGTCGTCTGCAACAAAGTGGTCAAATGTCGTTATTGTTTGGGAAAGGGTTAAATGACATTATAGCCATCATGAACTGCAAAAAGCCCTCTTAGAACAACAAATCAAAGCGCTGATAGCGCTGAAGGACTAAGGTGCGTTTAAAGCAAGATCATTGAGGATACATATGAAAATTCTCTTTGAGCAACGTATCGAGGAAAACAGCTGCTCCTTTTACAACCATTACTATAATTATTCATTTTGTGAACAGAGACTGAATGATAGTCTATTTTTCAAACATTTGGACATTCTACGATTTCCCATGAGGAACAGTTATATATAGAGCAAAACAAAGCGAGTAAATCCGGACTACATTCCTAGTTCCAAAAAGGTATTAGTCCGCACAGTGAAGGCGGATGTTTAATGAATAATTGGGGTCAGACTGCTGTTTGTGTATCGATAAAGTATTGTTCCTCAAAAAGTGGTATGTAAATTTAATGGACTTAGGTGCTGACGCACCGCACCCTAAGTCCAAAAATGTGTCAATCTGCACAAAACGCAAGCTGAACACAGGACTTTCAAGAGGCTAATTTCACTGTTATTCACTGGGAATACAATTATCGCCCGACTTTGTTTGACAAGGTTTAGGAAGATCTTCTAGGCTCAGATGTATTGATTAGTTGTCTCTGTGCTTTGAGGGTCTGAGATAAATTCATTTGGTTTTATTATCAACCATTTATTCCCGTTTCTGTAACCAAAGATGGAGAAAGGAATCTTCTTGTCTGGTCTGTTTCCTTGTAAAAACTTGTACTTCAAAATAATATGTATTTCAAGACTTCTTTCATCTTTGTTTAACCAATCTTTCATATCTTATATACAAGGTAAAACACCTGCAGCAGATTTTAGAAAAAAAGCCATTGTGACAAAATGAGACAAGATGAGCAATATCTCCTTTTGTCACAATGGTTTCTTACCAAATGGTTGTTTTATACGAAAGGGTAAGTTGGACAGGTCCAAAACAAGTAATCAGTAGTTTTAAAGGATTGATTCTTTTAGTTACATATCATGAAGAAACTTTTTTGACAAAGCAAAGAAATTGTTCATGAAAAGTAAAAATGTGTTTTTTGCCACAACGAGATGTACCAATATCTATGTATGGGTGAACTGCTCCCTCTGACATAACTTTTATACTGTTGAAAGTAGTATTATCTCTTCATTTTAACCAACATATTCTGGGCAGTTGTCCTCTTGATATGACCATAATCAGAAATTTACAGGATGCTGCATTTTGTGCTATGAGCTTGCTTTCAAATGACTTAAGGATGCTTCAACATTTTTTCACTTACAATTCATTTAGTTTTCCAGGGAATTTGAATTGCTAGGAAAGGGGTCTGAAGTGTCTTGCCTAAAGGACATTCCAACAAGTCCAGTTACACTCGAACCAGTGGGGCTTAAACCAGTGAAGCCTAAGTATCAAACCACTGGCCTCCAAGTAAAGAGTCCACCACATTAAAGGCACATCAAAGGAGAGTAGTACAAATAAATCACTGAAAAAATATATGAAGTTCTTTTATTATGTTCATAAAAGTCATGAGAATTAGTTTAGGAATGCATTAAAACCAAATTAAATAGACTCCTTTAAAATAAGTTATTTTGTGCTTGAAATATAGTTGTCTCCAGTTCAATCATGTTTATCAACAGCCTGTTTGTTATTCAAAATAACGAGTTCTGATTGGTCGGTTCAAAAATGAGTGTATCAACTGTCAAGGTCAGAGGTGAAGAATCAGGAAATCTGAATTATAAAACTTGCTAATCTGGGTTATTTCTGTTTTACTTTCACATTTAAGTTGTGCTGATGGTGTTTTCTGGTGATAACTATTTGAATCTGTCCAAAAGTTTACCAAATTATATAGTTTGATATAGCATTAATCTCCTTGAATGGGCCTTTAACCATTTGGCCACCCAAGACATTTATTTTAGTATTATTGCTATGCCCATCTCTATAAGATGGAGGAAGACACCATACTCAACTACCTATCAGGGCTGGTCAAGCCTGGTAGAACCATGGGCATTCTGCAAGTCAGTCTGGAGACTGCCTTTCACGGAAATCCGAATGCCTTCACCAGAATTTGAACTCACACGGAGAGGGACCATTGGATTTCAAGTTCTGTACTCTAACCGTAGAGCCACTGTGGAGGCCCTTCCCGTGTATTTGTTGCAATTTAGTCTCATCGTGTTGACAACATTGTAACATTGTTGGGAAAGCAATTAAGTCTTATTGTATTGAACTACATCAGTAACATTGTTTGAAGAGTATATCTATAAATACTTTCTAACGAGACAGAATGAAATTCAATACCTCTATATTCATTTCGCTAAAAGCTTTGAGAGAAACAAGATAAGGCTAAAGATCCCCATATAAATGCTTGCAATGACTTTCGGAATAAACTATCGATTTGTCAAAGGTGACTTAATATATCATCATCTTCGGAGAGGACACCAAAATAATATTTCACACGATATCTAGATATTTTAACCCTTATAGAGCTGTAACCGGCTTTATGCTTATGCAAACAGATTAGATCCCGACCAGCCGCCAAGCAAATTGGCGGCTGGCCTGTGATCTAACCTATTTGCTTCTCTGAGAATCATTTCTCATCAAAATTAAGCAGATATTTAAGGTTTTGGAAAGCAGAAGGCACCAACATCTATTCCTAGAAAATTACCCAGCATTCTAAGGGTTAAGTTCTTGGTTTTGAAGTGTGACATTGCACTCTATATAGCTGTTTCTAGTTCACAAGGTTATAGCATTTCTGCAGATTCATGGTCATAAAAAGTATGCCTTGCAAAAGTAAATTCCCCTGCTTCAGGCCGAGCTTCAGGCATCGGCCTGCTAATTTTGAGAAATTGTATCGATGGAATTCAATTGCTGTTTCGTAAACCAAAAAGCTGGTGTGAGAATTGCTTTTTTTTAAAAGAAATTTCCATTTGCAATGGCGCCTTTAATGGACCCCTGTTATACAACATGAAAAAGCCCTCGGTTCAGATGATCATGTAAGAATGTGATACAAAAAAAACAACGACAAATGTTTCTTGTTAAAAACCAAGGATGAAACAATGTAATCACTACATTCAATGGCCTTGCTACGCAGGGATTTTTCGATTGGTTTTTCGCTTTTGTTTAGAATTATGTGTGGGGTCTTTTCGATCTAATATCTTAAGGTAGAGTACCCATAATCCGCCATTTTGAAACTCATTCTTTCGTAGGATTACTTTGTTTTGTTTGTATATGGGTTTTACATAGTGTCATCAATGTTGCAATGCCTGACTCTTAATGATGGAGGAAGACCCCATACTCAACTGCCCATCTGAGCTCAGGTCAAGCCATGTAGAACCATCAGCATTGTGTGCAAGTCCATTGGGAGACCACCTCTCATTACAACTTGAATGCCTTTACTGCGATTTGAATTGACCCATTAACTAAACAATACCGGCATTTGACCAGTTTGTTGCAGACACCTCTAGAAAATATTGTGGAAAAAGGATAAATTGCTCTTAACAAGCAACTTCTCCTTTTCCCACAATGTTTTCTGCCCTATCAGATTATTTTTCAATTTCATTACATTTTGAAATGTCGTCTGCAATCTCTTTCAATTTGGGACAGTCAACAATTTGGTAACGGGTTAAAGTTAAACCCGGGAACCGACTTCATGCTTATGCAAACAGGATAGATCCAGGCCAGCCACCAAGTAAATTGGCGACTAGCCTGTGCTCTTACCTGTTTGCTACTTAAGAATCTTTCTTCAGCAAAATGTCGCAGAAATTTAAAGTTTTGGAAAGCAGACGACACAAAAATCTATTTTTAGAAAATAACCCAGCATATATTCTAAGGGCAAAGACATAACATGCAGAATTGTAGTTTATTTCAGTAAAGCTTCTACTCTCAATTCCCCCTCCTTTGTGCTTGTGTGGTTAAATTCAAATGTAAAACCTCCAGAAAACCTGCCACCATAATTGACAATCGAAATCGAAACCAAAATCGTAATTAAACAAGTGACAATGTCAGATTTCTCATTTAACCAAGGAAAACAGTTTTATGTATGGATTTTAATGGCATTTAGCTTCAGAAAAAAAAGAAATTCCATCAATATTTTGACATTGACAAATGACAAGACATTTCTCGGTTACCGAAATAGTTCTGATCTTATTAGATCTGTAGGGAGTTTCGCACTGTATGCATTTTGAAGATTCAGTGCAATACTATATCCTTTAGAATGCTGGGTAATTTTCTAAAAATAGATTTTTGTCGTCTGCTTTCTAAAAGTCTAAATATCTGCTTAATTTGATGAGAGGCTTGCCTGTGATCTAACCTGTTTGTTATTCTGAGTATCTTTCCTCAACAAAATTACTCATATATTGGACGTTCCGGAAGGCAGACAACACAAACATTTATTTTTAGAAAATTACCAAGCATTGTAAGGGTTAAGTTAAGCTTATTTTTTAAGGTTTTCAGTGGAAAAATCCCTATAATCTGAAGAAAGGACAACTTGTTAATGATGTAACAGTGTAAAAACCATAATGAGCCCTTATTTCGATCGAATCGATGACCACAGCTTCAATCTGTCTGGAGGGAATTGGCCAGTTATTGAACTTTCCCTCTACTTTATCCTCAACCTTCATACAAATAGAGTTCATGTAGGAAAGAAGTCAGGATTTCACTGTTTCATTTTTTTTTATCAACAATCTTCAGTTATGCAACGGCTTCCCTGGAACCACCAGTACAAGTCTAGGGCTCTGAAGTGACTTGCCTGGAACCACCAGTACAAGTCTAGGGCTCTGAAGTGACTTGCCGATGGGCACTCCCACAGTCGGGGCTTGAAAACATTTTATACTATGTATACTAAGGTGGGGTACTTTTGAGGTTTTAATGTTAGACAGGTTGCGAAATCCGATTTATATATTAACTTGTCTGTAAATTGCCAAATTTTGGTCTGCATTTGTCCGAATAACTGTTGTACAGTAAACATAAGTAAAATCATACTTGTCCTTAAATGCTTTTGGAAAAGCCAGGCAATATGGACATATGACTTTGCTTCCCCTTGATTTGTGAGGTTAAATACAGTGACATTGTTCAGTTGTGTTATGCTTGCCTAAATTCACCAGTTCTAAGCTAAGGTTCTGAAGTGTCTTGCCCAAAGGACACTTCCACGGACCCAGAGGTATCAGTGGGGCTTGAACCCGGGACTCCTGAGTGATAAGTCCACTACTTGAACTACTGGGCAGTCTACGACACTATACAGTCAAACTTGTGTTAAGAGGCCAGCCTATGGGACAGAGTAAATTGGCTGTTTAAGACAGGTTGGCTGCTTAACACAAATTGATGTACACTATAAATCTAACAATGGGACTTTCTGTAGTGGCTGTTTAAGGCAGGTTGGCTGCTTAAAAGGGTGGTTGCTTAACACAAGTTAGACTGTACCATTGTAATTTGTTTATTTGCAGAGGCTTCATTAAGAGCCAACAACAGGGGATTTCCCCTTGCTATTTTAACCATATTTCCCGGCTACTTTGCTCAGTTTTAGGATAAATCTACTGATGAGGTCTCCCATACTCTTGCCTACTTTTGCAAATCACCCTCCTACTACAAATATCAATGAAACCCCCGGCAAAACGAAATTGTGTATGGTATTAAAAGCCATGTCAACAATTTTTTACTGGTTACGGATTTTCTGGATGGACCAGTTCTAGGATTATACTAATGTGCGGTACTTTTGAGATTTTAAAGACAGGATCATGAATAGGTACACTGCCCGCAGTGATATAACTGAAATACAGTCAAAAAAGTACTCTAACCACTCGGACATAGAAGTCCATACAAATCAGTTACATTAACCCTTATAGTCCTGGAACCGACTTCATCCTTATGGAAACAGGTTAGATCCAGGCCAGACACCAAGTAAATTGGCGGCTGGCATGTGATCTCACCAGTTTGCTACTCTGGGTATCTTTCTTCAACAAAACTGAGCAGATATTTAAGGTTTTGAAAAGCAGATGACACAAGAAAATGACCCAGCATTCTAATGGTTAATAATGGCTGAAACTTGGATATTTCTGTTGAACAGATGCATTCGAGTGCGATTATTCTTAATTTACTTAAATACAATCTCCAAACTATCTGCAGCAGATGACATTGCAACATTGAAAATTAGAAAAGGAATCAACTTCATAGTTCTTTAATTGTCAAAAAAAGACATCTAAGTGCTCATATTCATAGGAACTTTGTATGTATACTGTATACTAGTCATCTGCTGCTAGATGCTATATTTGAAATCTTATCTTAAAAAAAAAAATATAACAATATTATTTTGAAAAAAAAAAATATATATATATAGAGTCTACATAATTATTTACCTCTGTAGCACCTTGATACAAATTTTCACCACCCTAGTATGATTATACAAATGAAATGTATTTGTAAATACAAATAAAGTCAATTCCTCACAATCAAATTTGTGAATGTTCCAAATTCAAAGGGACATAATAATATACCAAAAATATACGTTTTCTCCAAGTAATTAGGGAGAAATAAAAACCAAAATTTCAAAAAAAGGATAAATTGCTGCTATATTGCTTCTTAGCAGCAATTTATCCTTTTGTCACAGTAGTTTCTGAAATATTCTGCGGCAGATGTGCAAAGTAAGATTTTATGGAGTAAGACGTTAAAGAAAAACTGCACAAACAAACCTATGGAAAATATCAAACAAAAAAATCCCATCGTATGTTTATTTATCATGACAGATATAAGCTTGTTTTCCTAGATTCACTTCAAAGGAAGAATCATTTGTTAAAGACATTTAGATAATCTTTCTTGGAGTAGCCAATACTTTCATGGGTCCTTTTTTTTTACATTTGCTTTTTATCTACAACATCTTTCAATTTTAAGTGATGAAATGTTTCGAGGGTTCAATGCAATGCTATAGTAAGAGCTTCACGAAAGTGAAGCGTGAAGCACTTACTACAGTCTTGCTTTGAAGGCTTGATAAACAGGTGTATCAAGGGTTCAATGCAAGACTATAGAAAGTCCTTCACAAACGTGAAGCCATATCTTTAGTCTTGTATAGAACCCTAAATAAACATTTATATCAAGAGTTCTATGTAAGACTATAGTATGTACTTCACAAACGTGAAGCACTTACTATAGCATTGCATCGAACCATCAAGTTGTATGCAAGGTTCGGTAAAGGAATACTGGTTCCACACAAAACTCGAGGCAATAACCAATAGTCACGTTCATCACAAATCACTGAGCAAAACTTAATAAATCTTTCATGCCAAAGGATTGGGAGCTGAACCATTTCATAAAACAACTGTTAATGGTCCGTAATTACACCTTTTCTGACATTTAAACCCATTCCCTCTTACGTAATCTTTGCGACTGTTCCAAATTGAAAGAAACAGCAGACGACAATTAAAACGTATGGAGAATAGTCCTCATCCTATGTAGAAACAACTGTGACAAAATGTGCAGTTGTTCGTTACAAGTACATGTATTTTTCATTTCTTCACGCATTGCCACCATACGCCACATTTTTGCGTCTTGCAGCAGAGGACTTTCAAAAAGCATTGTGGCAAGAGGAGAAATTGCTTGTGACAAGCAATTTCTCCTTTTGCCACAATGCTTTTTCAACAAATCACAACAGCAGAACAAAACCAAAGGTTTTTCACATGTTTACAAAGCTGTTTTAAATCCGTCTGCTTCAAGTAAAAAGAAATGTCGTTTGTAGGTGGTAATGAGTTAAACAACTGTAACAAATGGTGCACATGTTTGTGAAGAGGGTCTTCTTTTCAGGCACATAAAAGGAGATTAGTGCTATATCAAACTACTTTATTTGGCTCATTCTTCACCTCTGACCTTGACAGTTGATACAGAAACATTTGAACTGACCAATCAGAATTCTTTATTTTGAATATGTAAACAAACAGGTTGTTGATAAACATGATTAAATTGGAGACAACTATATTTCAGGCACAAAATAACTTATGTTAAAGGAATCTGTTTAATAGGGTCTAAATGCATTTTTAAATTAATTCTCATGACTTTTATGAACATAATAAAAGAACTCCATATATGTTTTCAGGAATTTATTTGTACTTATCTCCTTTTATGTGCCTTTAAATCTATATATGGGGTTTAACACAGTTGTAACAGTATTTCAGTTATCTAACAGCTTTTCTCTGTATCTAACCAGTACTAATGAGTGAATGGATGGTGTTTTAAGGCGCATCAACAGCTTAGGTCATTTCACACGCATTATGATTAACCAGTACTAGGCTTGGCTCAGCAGTGTCTTGCCAAAGGACACTCCCACAAAAAATTCCAGTACTGCCATTGGGGACTGAAGCCATGACTCCGGTATCCCATTACTCCCATGTTACATGTCCTGCATCTTGACCTAGCAGACATATTGGCTTCTATTATTGGCCTGAGGCGGGTATGTATTGTATTTATGTGGGATCAGTGTTAATGTTCCATTATAACAGCTTTCAGACATTTAATAACTCCAATTAATCCAATACCTGATGTCGAGGGTTCAGTGCAATACTATAGTAAGTGCTTCATGTTTATGAAGCACTTAATTACTATAGTCTTGCACTGAACCCTCTATGTGGAGATTTCTAAAGGTGGAGAAATAAGAAGTATGAGCATACAACTGAAAGTGGACGCCATGTTTCTGAGAGGAAGCCCCATTTACTCAAAGAAAACCCAATTCACTAATTATTTATCATACACTGAATGGGACCACAATTACTTGAAGAACACATTGTTTACTTCAACAAGACCCCGTTTACTCAAAGAAGACCCAATTTATAAAAAGAACAACATATTTACTGAATTATTAAGCATCTACTGATCAAGGCCACATTTGCCTGAAAAACACTTTGTTTACTGAAACAAGAGGCCAATCATTGAAAGAACACCTCATTTACTGTAAGACCTCCCTTACTGAAAGCTCATATTTGTTGGACAATCATTGAAAGAACACCTCATTTACTGTAAGACCTCCCTTACTGAAAGCTCACATTTGTTGGACAATAATTGAAAGAACACCTCATTTACTGTAAGACCTCCCTTACTGAAAGCTCACATTTGTTGGGCAATAATTGAAAGAACACCTCATTTACTGTAAGACCTCCCATACTGAAAGCTCACATTTGTTGGACAATAATTGAAAGAACACCTCATTTACTGTAAGAGCTCCCTTACTGAAAGCTCACATTAAAATTTTTGTTTTAACAAGAATCAATTTACAGAAACAAAGACTCCATAATCATAAACAAACAACCTCCCATCTACTAAATAAGGCTTTGTTATTAAATGAAACAAGACACCATTTCCTCAAAGAAGACCCAATTTACTGAACGAAGACCTCGTTTTAAGCAAGACCTCATTCACCAAAAGAAAACCTCCCCCAATTTTCTAAAGCAAGACCCCATTTACTTGAATACTTCATTGACTAAAATACGATGGTGTTTAATGAAACAAGAACAGCTTTACAAAAAAAAAAAAGAAATATTAAAAGAACACCTTGTTAATTTAAACAAAACCTTATTTACAGAAAAATATACCACCATTATCGTAACAAGACTTCATTATAATACTGTACAAGCCCCAAAACTCACACCAATACTTAAGTACCTAATTCAATGAACTGTCCTTCAGGACTTGCCCATGCATATAGCCTTGTCCATTAGGGTTTGGTTGGTCAGTTATAAGCGTCCTAAATGGACTAGCATTAACCCATTACCAAACGCCAAATTTTCGACTGTCCCAAATTGAAAGAGTTTGCAGACGACATTTCAAAATGTGATGAAATTGGAAATTTATCTTCTGATAGAGTAGAAAACATTGTGGGAAAAGGAGAAATTGCTCGTTCAGAGCAATATCTCCTTTTCCCACAATGTTTTCCAGAGTCGTCTCCAACAAAGTGGTCAAATGTGGTTATTGTTTGGAAATGGGTTAAAAGGACTGAATCTGTTTGCATTTGTAGAGACACAGAGTGAAAGAGAGATTCAGGATTAATTAATATCATCAATAGGTTGCACTGATGACTATCTTCATCATTGCAAGACATATCTTACTAGATAATCTTTTTGCATGCAGAGGTACCTAGAAAAATGCTCTAAAAATAAATTATACATGACATGTGTATGATTTTGCAGGACCCTTTCCTTTATATATATATATATACATCTTAACATTAAGAACGCTGTGTAATTTTCGAAAAAAAAGAAAAAGATTTTTGTGTCATCTGCTTTCCAAAACTTTAAATATATGCTTAATTTTGTAGAGGAAAGATACTCACAGTAGCAAATGTGTTAGCTCACAGGTCAGCCGCCAATTTACTTGGCGGCTGGCCTGGATCTTACCTATTTACATTAGCATAAAGTTGGTTCCAGTACTATAAGGGTTAATGTAGAATACCCATAATTTGCCATTTTTTTCTTTTTTTTCTTTTTTGGATTATTACGGTTGTTCCCGGTACAAACATGTATTGGTCTGGGTTGGAAATATTTTGATTAATGTGTATAGTTCCGACCCAGACAGATGTATATACAGTCAAACTTGTGTTCAGAGGCCAGCCTATGGGACAGAGTAAATTGGCTGTTTAAGACAGGTTGGCTGCTTAACACAAATTGATGTACACTATAAATCTAACAATGGGACTTTCTGTAGTGGTTGTTTAAGGCAGGTTGGCTGCTTAAAAGGGTGGCTGCTTAACACAAGTTAGACTGTATAAAACTACAGAATTACAACAACGAGAGAATGAGTTTCAAAATGGCACATTTTTGGGTATTCACACACCTGTAGCCGTTGACTTGAGGCGAGTCTAAGCCATTGACTTGAGGCAAGTCTCAGGGTTTTCCCTTGGCCCTTTAACTTATGCTAATTTGGGGGAATTCGACCCCCTTATACATGAAGGTGTAAATGGAAAAAGAAGATATTTTGGGCCATATTAAAGCCACTTTCAACACTATTTAAAATATGATTCTGTATGTTTACTTACGTGGGCCTGTGACAGAAGCTCCTTCATGATGTACTGGTCGTAGATTTCCTTGCCCATCGTAATCCTTTCCTCGTCAGATTCTAACTTTTCAAACTTCCTAATCTGAAATTGGAGAAAATAAACATCCCATTATCTAAAAGTTTAACTTTATTTTTGTTTGTATGGTGTTTAACCCTTTACCAAAACCAAATTTTTGACTGTCCTAAATTGAAAGACTTTGCAGACGAAGCTTTCAAAATGTATTGAAATTGAAAAATAATCCCCTGATAGGGCAGAAAACATTGTGGGAAAAGGAGAAATGGCTAGTTAATAGCAATTTCCTCTTTTCCCACAATGTTTTCCAGAGTCGTCTGCAACAAAGTGGTCAAATGTTGTCATTGTTTTGTAGTGGGTTAAAACTTAAACTTTATTTTTGTTTGTATGGTGTTTAATGCTGTATCAACAAATGTTCAGTTATGTAACAGCTTTCTGGATCCATCACTACTAGGCTAGGGCTCTGAAGTGACATGCCAAAGGTCACTCACATGAAACCAGGTGTCAGTGGGGCTCGAACCCGGGACCCTGACTTCTAAATCCACCAACTTAACCACTGGGCCAAACAGGACCCTAAATTGCCGATGTACTTGCCAACAATTACACCAATAATACATCAAGAGTTTAATGCTAAACTATAGTAACTCTGGCACTCGTCGCTACCTTGCATTGAACCCTCAATACTTCATGATCCACATCTGAGATGCTGAAAGGACTCAATTTGGCCTAATTAATATGAGAACCAATATCTACCAATACAAATTGAAATGCTTAATTTGGTCATGTGAAAAGTTCAACTTCGTAGATAAGAGATTTTCATGCACCAATTAAGTTCAGGGATGGCAGAATCAATTGTCTGTATTGCCCAGCTTGTCTAAAAACCTTAAGAATCCATTTTGATGTTCAATTGAACAAGTCCTATATTTCAATATTGAGGAACAAGTTTGGAGATTATTTAACATCAAATCAAACTTCACTTGCATTCTAGGATAAAGTGTTTTTTTCTTTTGAAAGAAAAAATACATGTAACAGTATCCATTTTTGAAAAAGGATTAAAGAGCCTATATTCCATAAATGAGAAAAATGCTGCCAGATCAACCAATACGGTAAAGGATAAGAAAAACAAATATTTAGCTTTGATCTGCCTCACCGGGCTATCACATTTGTCAATATTCCCCACAGCAAAAACAGCACTTTAGGAAATTAATATTTTATGACTTTTCCCCCTTTCTCTTTTATTATCAATTCCAATGGAATAACCATAGCCCTTTATTCTGTCTTCAATATATCTAACCAATCAAAATGGAAGTCTTGTATTAATATTGTGACAATGGACATAACCATAAGATTAATACTGTAAGTTTCAGCACTTTCATTGGGACAGGAACATAACCATAAGATTAATACTGTAAGTTTCAGCACTTTCATTGGGACAGGAACATAACCATAAGATTAATACTGTAACTTTCAGCACTTTCATTTGGACAGGAACATAACCATAAGATTAATACTGTAAGTTTCAGCACTTTCATTGGGACAGGAACATAACCATAAGATTAATACTGTAAGTTTCAGCACTTTCATTGGGACAGGAACATAACCATAAGATTAATACTGTAAGTTTCAGCACTTACATTGGGACAGGAACATAACCAAAAGATAAAAATTCTAAGACATAGCACTTACATTCTCAAATGGACATAACCAAAAGATCAAAAGTGAAAACCTAAATGCTTACATTGGGACAGGAACATAACCAAAAGATAAAAATTCTAAGACATAGCACCAACAATCTCATATGAACATAACCAAAAGATCAAAAGTGAAAGCCTAAATCCTTACATTGGGACAGGAACATAACCAAAAGATAAAAATTCTAAGACATAGCACCAACATTCTCAAATGGACATAACCAAAAGATCAAAAGTGAAAGCCTAAATGCTTACATTGGGACAGGAACATAACCAAAAGATAAAAATTCTAAGACATAGCACTAACATTCTCATATTCATGAACATAACCGAAAGATCAAGTGAAAGCCTAAATGCTTACATTGGGACAGGAACATAACCAAAAGATAAAAATTCTAAGACATAGCACCAACAATCTCATATGAACATAACCAAAAGATCAAAAGTGAAAGCCTAAATGCTTACTACAATGGAAGAGGACTACATTACCGAAGATTAAAATTGTAGGACATAGCACTAATATGGACATAACCAAATGATCAAAAGTGAAAGCTTAAATGCTTTCATTGGGACAGAACCGTAAGCCAAAGATCAAACTGAACGCCAAAACTCTAACATTATCATATGGACATAACAATATGATCAAAATTGAAAGCCTAAGGGCTGACATTGGGATAGAAAATATAACCTTTTAAGACATAGCACTAACATTAACATAATAACATAACCAAAAGATCAACATTGTAATTCATTGCTGTTACATTCTGACATGAATATAACCAGAATATGGCAGTAACATTTTCGTATTATCAAAATCAAAAGATCAACACTGAAAGCTTCAGCACTAATTTTCAAATATAGCCATAACCAAAAGACCAAAGTAAAAGCCTTATTCAACCTTTCCCAAACAATAACGACATTTGACTACTTTGTTACAGACAACTTTAGAAAACATTGTGGGAAAAGGAGAAATTGCTCGTAACAAGCAATTTTTCCTTTTCCCACAAGGTTTTCTGCTCTGTCTGAAGAATATTTTTCAATTTCATCACATTTTGAAATGTCGTCTGCAAACTCTTTCAATTTGGGACAGTCCAAAATTTGTTGTTTGGGAAAGGGTTAAGTAGCGCTAACATTCTGACATGAACATTATAAACAAATCATATTGTGATCTTTAGTGCTAATACTCTCATATGGACATAACTGAAAGATCAAAACTGAAAGCTTCACCTCTTACATTCTGACATGATAATAACCATCAGACCAACATTAAAAACATGCAAGCATGCATCCCCTGCATAAAATTCAAGAACAGCTTTGTGTTCATGAACAGCCATTTGTTTTTTAACTGTTCATGAAGTTCATAAACCAGTTCTTGAATCCTTCCCAGAGGCTGAATCAAAATACGACAAAAGAGAATGTTCCCATTCAATGAGTAAGAATCATTTTGTGAAAAGAGGGTTGTGTATGTTTAATGCTTTCAAACTGAAGATCTTTATGAGAAAAGAGACATCCTTCTTTCGAATTAATGGACATTTCGCGATTCCATATTATTCGTAATTCGCAACAGACACATCAGCAATCAACCTTACTTTATTTCATTATATCTCACTTTAAATAGAAGAAACTGCAGCAGATACTTTAGAAACCTGTGTTAAAATAGGAGAAATGGCTCCTAATGAGCATATTTATCAAAGTGAGGTATTTTAGGAATAAGGGTTCTATGCCTCCTGGTATGAACGCATCAATGTTTGTATATATGATAGAAAGAGATGCTGTATTTCCCTATCACATTCTGCGATTCTGAAATGCATCCAAAATTTTAGCCTGTGCAAACAACTATAACATATTTTACAGAGGTCATAGCGATAGATGTGATCACCTTGTTAACTGCGTTATTTCTTTTCTTACACTAAATTCTTAAGTTTACAGCATATTTCGTTTTGTTTGTTAAACGAGTTTTTCATCGCGTTTAACATTTTTTTTCGATTGTGTTACAATGCCTGGCTCATCAAAGAAGAAGGAAGAACCCAAAACTTGACTGCCCATATGAGCCCTTTAAGCACAGTAAAACCATTGTTCAATCAGCTGGGAAACTACCCCTGGTGATAGTAAAAAAAAAATCCCAACTCAGAGGTCCTTTGTGATTCCAAGTTCTTTAACCTCTAACCACAGCCCTCGCAAGGGTTTCAAGAACTGTATGGACAGACATGAAAGAAAAAGCGCATGTTTATGTCCATGAAAACGTTCATGAGCATGTTCTTGAAATTCAACCTCCCCTCAGTGAGTTCATGGGTGAAAGTTGAAAAATTTCGAAAACCTGATTCTGTAGTTCATTATCCTGAAAAGGCATATTTGCTATAGCATTATATAGGGAGAAAGAGTCTCAAAAACCTGAAATTCAGGAATAATCCTGAACACCTTCACCCATATGAGTTCTAAGACTGCCACCTTATCACTGGGCCAATCAGGACCCTCTAATTTGAGGAAATAACATTTTGGAGCCATCATTATTCCAAGGGTAAGAATTACAGAGATGCTTCGTTACTTGTAGCACTGCGAAGAATGTAAACAAACCTTTGACCCATTAAGAAGCTGTCTAGTTTTTATTTTTTTATGGCACATTACCTCATTCTGGAATTTGGTCTGATGATGATCTGATTCATACGTGAAAATATTTGACAGAAAACACAGAAAATCACTTATTTTTTTTATGAAGAATTTGTCAAACGAAGAATTTACCTGGAATTAACTTTTTTTTTCATTTGTCACAATCTATTCCAAAGTTTGACAGACAAATTTCAGGAAAGTAGATTTCAAAAGCTTTTAATTAGCAGAACGGGTTATATTATTTAGGATAAGTGATCATAATTTAAAACGGCGATAATGAATTAAGGGCAAACATTCTAGAAGAAAAAAAGATCAAAGCAACAATAATTTGTTTCTATTATGAAATGGAAACTAAACCATCATATTAAGAACCAAAACCTTTCGGAGGACAGATGTCCAAAACTACTTCAAAGTTTGTCACAAAGTAGTTTTTAACAACTTATTCCATTATACTTCACTTTCCCACATCTGCAGCAGCGTTTGAAACCAATGTGACAATAGGCTGAATAGCCCAGCTAATCACCCAATTGTCACAATGGTACCTTCCCAATATTATGACGAAAAACATATTTTGTTTTGATGTTATTTATTTGTCGGCTGCTAATGCTTCCAGTTTGGAGCAGACGTAAATTCCCATGAGGGTGAATGTGTTAAATCCAAGAGAGGGGGACACCTGTTGGTCAATTACTGACTTAATTGTTGTCTGCAACAAATTACTTGTACAACTTGCATATATTATATTTACCATTCCCGTATTGGTTAGCCCTTAGAATGCTGTGAAATTTTCTAAAAATAGATTTTTGTGCTTTCAAAACCTTAAATATCTGTTTAATCTTGTTGAGGAAAGATACTCAGAGGGGCAAACAGGTTAGATCACAGGCCAGTCACAAATCACAAATTTACTTGGCAGTAGGCCTGGATCTAACCTGTTTGTGTAAGCATGAAGTTGGTTCCTGCACTATAAGTGTTGGTTCCAGTACTACTAGGGTAAGTTGACCACTGCTCATTTATCTGACCACAAGAATCTATATCGATGGCTTGGCGCAAGACTGGTCCAAGTCACTTTTTGCAAAATGTTCAGGAGAAGGAAAAAACTTAATATCTTCTTAAATATCTGAACTAAAAATATGGAATTAGGCATATATATATTTCATCTTTTATGATTTGAAACTTAATTGTTTTTTTTTTTCTATTTTTTTTATTTGGAAATAGTGTATTTGAGACATGGACTTATATTGCGTTGTAAAGGTTGGTGCAAGACAAGACTAACTCAAGTTGGTCTTGTCTTGCACTGATGGTTTCAGAACAGATTGGATTTGGTCTCGAGCAACTTGTATAATATTGGGAAATATCATAGTTAGTAATGAATAACATCGAAAGTTACCAAGATATTTCATTGAACTTATGTATATAATTTAACTATCTATGAACAGTTTAGTCAATTAAAGCATCTGTATAATTCATATTTATGTTCAATAAAGAATTAACAGACATACCTGTTTAAAAAAAAGGTTATAACATTAATACATAATACAACTACCATGATAGCATAGGTAAAATCAATCCTCTGATACTTTTAGTTTATTGGTGCAGAGGTCTATCAAATGAATGTGAAATAGCCTTTCCCTTCTACATCAATTTTAGTTATAAGTAAACTCTTCTTTGGTAACAATATTTTCACTTTTGATTTTAAAATCAATGTCTCTGTGTAGATGGGTTCAAATAAGTATCTGGGGGTAATGAGGGATTTCAGAATATACAAACTGTTTAAGTTGATACTTTTGAATTCAATTTACAATAAACCTGAATTCCATATGAATGTCTTTGAAAGCATGCATTAAAAGGAGAAATTGCTAAGATTTTTCCTTATAATGCATATTTCCAAAGACTTATTTCTTGATTTGACAAGACTGACTCGGACGTTACATCAACCAATTCTTAATTTTCACAGTATCAACTTCTCTAAACATAATTATATTGTTATTTTAGCAGAATGATTATAGTGGTTGGCACATTTTCATTGTGAAATGTCCTTGCATAAGACAATTTATCCTAATCTTGTATTTGTATATTCACCCAAGAAATACTGTTGAGATGGCATCAAATAGAAATGAATTCTCAGTGATATAGATGTTAACATTTGGGACTGGGTTTCCCTCGTTTTTTTATCACTCGCAGCAATTATTGTCATTGTGGAATGTCCTTGGACAATGTATTATTATTTCCTTGCCTAGTCCTGGTTAATTACCCATGCAGAATAAATACGTGAATTAATTGATGCTGTAATTAATCTGAAATACTGTTTAAACATGTAAAATTATAATAAATTAAATCAATAAACAAATCCTTTAACAGGCAAAGACATGTCTGCAGCAGAGGTCTGAAAACTTTGTGCGAAATGCAAAAACTGTTTGTCATGAGAAATCTCTCCTTTTCAAACCATGGTTTCTATAATACTGGTTCAATGAATTCAAATTTCATCACATTTTAATAACCATCTGCAGACTCTTCCCTAGTTTAGACAGTCTAAACTGTAATGTTTATTCAAATTAATCCAATTAACATTGAATAAATTAATGAATATCACACATATGGATATTCATTAATTAAGAAGTAACCTCAATGATAATTGTTAACAAGGCCAATGGTAAAATGTTTCTCCTTACCACTGAACATCACATTTTTAGTCTTTCAGCAGAAGACTTTCAAAAAGCATTGCGGCAAAAGTGAAAATTGTTTGTCAGAAAACAATTTCTCTTTTTGCCACTATGCTTTTTTAACCTATTCACATATCACAACAGCACATCAGTCTGTAAAGTTGTTCCCATGTTTATAAAACTTTTTTAAAAGTCCTGATATGTTGTCTGCATGTGGTAAAGAGTTAACTTTCAAGCAATACTTATTAAGTAAAGTTTCTACTCAGAGACATGTTTGAAAACCAAAAATAGTTATATAGATTTCATGAATTATACTAGTTCTACACAAATGAACAAGTGATATGTACATTGACATAGAAATCTTTGGTTGGGACTTAACTTGATACAACTTTTCAACATTTGGTAAGCTAAATGCTTCAGCTTTTCCTGACCTTGTCAGGTTAACTCGACAAGCCAAGTTAAAATAAGCTGATATTTGATCATTGTAATCAAATCTAATGATATATAAGTATCATTTTCTTTAATGGTAATAACTTTTATTTTCAACCAAGTAATCCTTTTTCCATCAATGTCAAAATAAAAATTTGGAACAAACTCAGATATGCATTTAAAATCTAGAAAATCACAGGAATCCAACTCAACCACTTTATAGGGATTACTTGATCTGACCATTCTAATTGTAGTAGCCCACTGTGGCGCTGTATAAATAGATAGATTTCTACTTTTGTGCTCAATGGTAGCATGTATGCTATCATTTTCTTCTTGACCTCGTTCCAAAATCTTGTTTCTTGAGTTAATGAAATTTAATTTCTTTTTGAGTATCTGAACATGGGAAGAACATTTCTATTTCTTTTTTTGATGCAAGATCATACACACCTAAATTAAAAGTGCATAACTTTTGGGTGTAATACATGACAAACTCATAACTGTGGAAATGTTTGGAGCACCTGCTGGAGATCAAAACATGCCACACACAAATTATCATCTACTTTTGTCAAAATTCTTCATCTCACAAGATAGGTTTTTGTTTTCAACATGTTTGTCATATTCTATTTGCATCTCAGACTTTTCAGACCTGGAGCACATAATTTATCACACCTGTCTTTCATAGGTTTGTGAAAGGCCATGTTGAATTGTGTCTCAAAGATATATCTATATGTGTAGATAGAGACAGGAAGAGCACCTTGATGATGTTTCTGTTCCATGTATCAATGTTTGTCGATCATTTCCTATCTCTTTGTATGTATGTTCATCTATTATGTAACTTATAATAACGTAAGCTAGTATTTCATTTTCATCATAGTTATAAACTTGACTACTTTTTTTCTATATTTCTACAATCAGATTGACACCCATTACATTGCTGGTTAATGTGTCTGTATATTCAGATTGACACTCATTATAATTTGTCATTGTTTCTAGTAAATTCTTGACCTTTTTATACTAAGTTGTTTAATATAATGACATCATTATAGTGACATCAGTACAATACTACATTATAGTATTCTATTATACACTAGTACAGTTGCATGTGTATTGATTTTTATATAAACAAATACAAGTTAGACCTGCTCTTAAAATAGAATTTAAGAACAAGACAAGACCAACTCTACTTGGTCTAGTTTTGATTCAATGAAAAATGGGTTTAAGAGATAGACCTTTTCTGTTACCTAGCATCAATTCAAAAATGAGAGAAAAATTGAAGTAATCTTTTCACATAATGTGTATCTTGTTGTGTTTTATTGAAATATGCAAAAAAGTGATTTTATGAAAAAATGTGACTTGGACCAGTCTTGCGCCAACCCATCGATATGAGATGTCTAGACCAATACCTAATCAATGCAAGCAAACTTGCAGTCCTTCAGTTAACTCTTAACCGCTTGCAGACGACATTTTTTTTACTTGAAGCAGGCGACTTTAAAAAAGCTAAATGTAAACATGTGAAAAACCTTTCTGTGCTGCTGTTGTGATATGTGTAAAGATTGAAAAAGCATTGTGGCAAAAAGAGAAATTGCTTGTGACAAGCAATTTCTCCTTTTGCCACAATGCATTTTGAAAGTGGTCTGCTGCAAAACACAAAGAGCATTTTGCATGCATGTTGTATCAATACTAATTAGATAAATCGATAATTGCAGGTACTCATTACGGTTCATTTGTTTGTTTAATTATATGGTATTTTATGCTGTGTCAATTAAGGTCCAACACAGTATACGGCAGAGTTAAAAAAAAATGTAAACAAGTAATATAGGCTAAATGCAACTGCAGGTAATGCTGAACAGATATTCCAATCACCCCATTTCTCAGGTATGGAATCAATAGATTGAAACACAAACACACTAGAGCAGGATTGACCTTTTTGTTTGTTTGTATGGTGTTTTACACTGTGTTAACAATTCTTGAGTTATGTAACGTCTTTCCTGGATCCACCAGTAGTAGGCTCAGGCTCTCAAGTGAATTGCCAATGGTCACTCCCACCAAACGAAAGGTGTCATTTGGGCTCGAACCCACTAACCCCGACTTCTAAGTTCACCACCTTTATCATTGGGCCACGCAGGAGAACAATAAACAGTCGAAGGCCTCTTTCTAATTGAAGGGAGAAGACTACCCTTGCTATTCCCCTTCTCTAACGACAAGTCCTAATGGATAAGTAATGAAAGCACCCACTTTGGTAAAGCAAGGCCCTGAGTATATAGTATAGTCCTGAACAGATGAGTGCAGATCTAGTAATCTTCTACTGATTGTATCTCACAGAAGACTTATCAGACAAATTCCTCAATCCATACTGCTTAGTCTTCCTACCCTTATTCCACCTTATTCATTTACAGTCAGACTTGTGTTAAGAGGCCAGCCTATGGGACAGAGTAAATTGGCTGTTTAAGACAGGTTGGCTCCTTAACACAAATTGATTTTTACTATAAATCTAACAATGGGACTTTCTGTAGTGGCTGTTTAAGGCAGGTTGGCTGCTTAAAAGGGTGGCTGCTTAACACAAGTTAGACTGTATATGGGTTTTATACATCGCATCAACACTGTTTTGGTTAGCTTGGAATGGCTGCCTCTTTGTGAATGAGAAATATCCTTACGACCCTTGTAGAACCATCAGTATTCAATAAGTCAGTCCGGAAAATCCCGTTATTCTTATGAATGCTTTATTGAACCCACTGCACAGAAGGGCCAAATGATTTCAAGTACTGTTCTCTAACCACTAGGCAACTAAGGCTTCTAGACAGATATTAATGCTCCAGATTGATACAAATGGGTACCCATTCAAGGAATTTGCGAGATAGACTTTAAAATAAGAAGAAATCGTATGTAAAAAAATTGCACTAACACATTAATAAACTATAATTTTTCGATTCTGAGATAGTCCACTTAACCCTTATAGTGCCAGAACCAACTTCATGCTTATGCAAACAGGTTAGAACCAGGCCAGCCGCAAAGTAAATTGGCGACTGGCCTGTTATCTAACCTGTTTGCCACTCTGATTATCTTTCCTTATCAAAATTAAGCAGATGTTTAAGGTTTTGGAAAGAAGATGAAACAAATTTATTTTTAGAAAGTTACCCAGCATTCTAAGGGTTTAAGAACCTGAATCTGTCTGCTTTACAAGACAACAGATTTAGACAATTCCTCAGACACAAGGATTGGATGTGAGGAGTGGAGAAAAAAATAAAAACTTGATTTCAAATTTCCACCCAGACTTGAAAACCAACACCAAAATGTCATTAGGAGTTTGAGGAAATCGTCTCCAAGTGTAAATGAGGTGAATCAGTGAGAGAAAAAACAAGGTGGTACTCCCGTTAACAAGAAATAGAAATAATCCATTACTTTGTACTGTATTAAACAAGGTTTTCAACAATCTATTTTCAATGTGAACTTTTGTGGGATCTCTTATTCTCTGATCCTTTTTTGTTCATATGAGATTTAACGCCACATTAAAAGAATTCAGTTATGTTACAGCTTTCCTGGATTGAAAATTACTAGGTAGGCTATGGGGTCTGAAGTGTCTTAACTAACTGTTGACCAAAAACCAAATTTTCGACTGTCCCAAATTGAAAAAGTTTGCAGACGACAGATCAAAATGTGATGAAGTTGGAAAAATAATCTTCATAAAGGGCAGAAAACTTTGTGGAAAAGGGAGAAATTGCTTGTCATGAGCAATTCCTCCTTTTCCCGCAATGTTTTTAAGAGTTGTCTGCAACAAAGTAGTCAAATGTCGTTATTCTTTTGGTAAGGGTTTAAGGAGAAGAGGTATCATGGGGCTGGTATCATGGGGCTAAAGCCTTGGACCCCAAGTTCTGCCTTAGACCCCAAGTTTTAAGTCTGCCACCTGAACCACTGGGCCATGCAGGTCTCTCTATAATATCATATTGTTTCCCAAATACCAAAGTTTCATTACTTCTTTGGTTTCCTAACTGTGCAGTTTCAGCAATATATCTTTCTATAACAGTCAAGCCTAGGCCTTCATCTCCAAATCCCAATCCGAGAATCGGCCGAAAACCCTTAATACCTCCATTTATACATGCCTCCGGCTCTGTTTGACACGGTAATAGCAAATAACGGATTAGAGCTGTGATTCTTGAGGTATTGTTCGATGTATAATGTCATATTTGTCTATATTACAGGCTGATTTTTCCATAAAATCTCAAATTGTACCCAGTCCATTACAACCGAAATCGGTCCTAAACCGGCATTTTCCTGATCCCTGATCCCACACATCCGTGATCATCCTGACCTCCTATGCTATAAATAGAATAACTCTACTCACCTCATCATAAAATTTGAGTTGGGGTACAGGCTCATCACACAATTCTTCACAAAATTGCTTGAATAATAAATACCCTGGAATTAGACAAAAATATATACATGTAGTTATACATAATAGAATTTTATATAGATACATGTTATGATCCAAAAATGCTTCTTTGGTATGTATAAAATGTCTATTTATAATCCTAACAAAGAGTTGACAAAGATTTTTTTAAAAAGATTTGTTTGTATCGTGTTTAACGCCTTATTAACAATTTTTCAGGTCTGTAACTGCTTTCCAGGATCCACCAGTACAAGGCTAGGGCTCCTAAGTGACTTGCAAAAGGTCACTTTCACAAAACCAGAGGTGTCGGATGGGCTCGAACCAGGGACCCCAGAGTTGTAAGTCCATAACATTAACCACTGGGCCACACAGGACCCCTTTGAGACTGGATATTTAGACAGACAGGAGTAAATCAAAATGTCTCCTCACCATCGTTGGGGGCATTATAAACGACAAAAAATGTGAAGAAACAAGAGGGCCATAATGGCCCTTTATCGCTCACCTGAGTTCTGTTTGAAAAAGAGGTATATTTAAGACAGAGTGGTTGGTATGTTTCAAACTCTTCTAAGTGCTAATTGCATTGAATACTCTAAGCCAATGCTCTTGCTTGTTAACATTTTTTTATGTGTATTGTATTTGTCTTCTTGAGTTAATGTTCACCAAGACAAAGAGAATTAAGATGAAGGAAATTTAGGTTTGTGAAAGCAGGGACAGTAACAATTGGTTGGGCAAATTAAAATAATAACAATTGGAAAATGTATCTCAAAGTCGTTTATTGGTTTTCAACAGTAAATAAATTTGGAAAATTTTAAGACAGTCAAGCTTATGGTAAATAATCCAATCATTCTGGCCAACTTTCATCAAAATTGGACCATAAATGTGGCCTCTAGAGTGTTCACAAGCTTTTTAAATTATTTGACCTAGTGACCTAGTTTTTGACCCCACATGACCCACTTTCAAACATGGCCAAGATTTCATTTTGGCAATCCTTCTGACCAACTTTCATCAAAATTGGACCATAAATATAGCTGCTAGAGTGTTCACAAGGTTTTTCAAATATTTGACCTAGTGACCTAGTTTTTGACCTCACATGACCCGGTTTCAAACTTGGCCAAGATTTCAATTGAGACAATCATTCTGACCAACTTTCATCAAATTTGGACCATAAATGTGGCCTCTAGAGTGTTCACAAGCTTTTTAAATTATTTGACCTAGTGACCTAGTTTTTTACCCCACATGACCGAGTCTTGAACTTGGCCAAGATTTCATTGAGACAATCATTCTGACCAACTTTGATAAAAATTGGACCATAATTGTGGTCTCTAGAGTGTTCACAAGCTTTTTAAATTATATGACCTAGTGACCTAGTTATTGACCCCACATGACCCAGTTTCAAACTTGGCCAACATTTTTATTGAGACAATCATTCTGACCAACTTTCATCAAAATTGGACCATAAATGTGGCCTCTAGAGTGTTCACAAGCTTTTTAAATTATTTGACCTAGTGACCTAGTTTTTGACCCCACGTGAACCAGTTTCAAACTTGGCCAAGATTTCATTAAGACCATCATTCTGATGAACTTTCATCAAAATTGGAACATAAATGTGGCCTCTAGAGTGTTCACAAACTTTTTAAATTATTTGACCTAGTGACCTAGTTTTTGACCCCACATGACCCAGTTTCGAACTTGGCCAAGATTTTATTGAGACAATCATTCTGACCAATTTTGATAAAAATTGGACCATAATTGTGGTCTCTAGAGTGTTCACAAGCTTTTTAAATTATTTGACCTAGTGACCTAGTTATTGACCCCACATGACCCAGTTTCGAACTTGGCCAAGATTTTATTGAGACAATCATTCTGACCAACTTTCATCAAAATTGGACCATAAATGTGGCCTCTAGAGTGTTCACAAACTTCTTAAATTATTTGACCTAGTGACCTAGTTTTTGACCCCAAATGACCCAGTTTCGAACTTGGCCAAGATTTTATTGAGACAATCATTCTGACCAACTTTCATCAAAATTGGACCAAAAATGTGGCCTCTAGAGTGTTCACAAACTTTTTAAATTATTTGACCTAGTGACCTAGTTTTTGACCCCACATGACCCAGTTTCGAACTTGGCCAAGATTTTATTGAGACAATCATTCTGACCAATTTTGATAAAAATTGGATCATAAATGTAGCCTCTAGAGTGTTCACAAGCAATTGTTGACACACGCACGGACGCACGGACGCACGGACGACGGACATCTCGGTATCACAAAAGCTCACCTTGAGCACTACGTGCTCAGGTGAGCTAAAAAAGTGAAAAACAGATGGGTCATTACATACAAGGAATAAAGAATGTCAAGTTGATATCAAAGTAATAATGGCAATGGAAAATGCACATAAATAATGAAATTAAAAAAATTGATGACTTTGGAAAACAAACAGGTCATATCGTACAAGGAATAAAGATGAAAAAAAAATAGAAATCAAATAATTTATGACTTTGGAAAATTAACAGGTCATAGCGTACATGGAATAAAGATGCAAAAACTGAAAACAAATTATGGATTGAGCATGGAAAACTATTATATTATATTTAGTACAAGGAAAGCAAACTACAATGTATGATAGAAGGAAACCAGACTCCAAATGGAAATCTGCATTGAAATCTGAATATTCATGGTTTACAGCGACACCACAAATGTACAACGACCTCTTCATTAAAAATATCGTATTACTACATCAAACTTAACTCTTTATTCCGTAATACTTTGTTTACAGCAGACGACTTTAGAAACCACTGAAACAAAAGGATGAATTGCTCCTTCGGAGCAATTCATCCTTTAGTCACAGTGGTTTCTAACAATTATATACAGAAAAAGTATCTTTTTCATACTTCATTTTGTCTTCTGCTGTACCTTTGAATTTGGATAAGCAACAATTACCTGTAGGGGTAAAGGGTTAAGATGAGTGGGCGGTAGGCATATAATAATCACAGGTAAGCTATACCCATTCCACCATTAAAATTTGCTTAGTGTTTCAAATTGAAAGCAACAGCAGAAACGAATATAAATCATAATAATCATGAACAAAATCTTCTTTTTTGGGGGTAATAAATGAAGATTGAGCTTAATTGAATTACTTGCCAGTCCTACCCCAATCAAAACCTCCTACCCCAATCAAAACCTAACAATTCTTAATGAATTTAATGAATAATAATCTAATTGTGTACAAGATGTTTGTATTTGCAGCGGAGATTTGGGGTAGGGTCACAGAAATGGCTTTTAAGCAGCCATTGGGTTACGTTTAAATACAGTCTAACTTGTGTTAACAGCCACCCTTTTAAGCAGCCAACCTGCCTTAAACAGCCACTACAGAAAGTCCCATTGTTAGATTTATAGTGTAAATCAATTTGTGTTAAGCAGTCAACCTGTCTTAAACAGCCAATTTACTCTGTCACATAGGCTGGCCTCTTAACACAAGTTTGACTGTAGTTACATTCCCTTCCCAACTAGCTTGATTTATGAAATTTTCGCCCCTCTCTTCAATTAAGGTAGTATACCCATAATCTGTCATTTTAAAACTTATTCTTTCATCCAATTACTTAGGTTATTCTCAGCATACATCGGTCAGGCCAAACTATTCTGTGTAAAAGCAAATCAAGGGTTCAGTGCAATACTATAGTAAGTGCTTCACGTTTGTGAAGTACTTGCTATAGTCTTGCGTTGAAGCCTTGAAATAGTTCCTTCCCAGACCAATGTATACTAAGAACGACCGAAGTAATTTGAAGAAGGAAAGGAATTCAAAATGGCGGATTATGGGTACTCTACCTCTCACAAAGTTCCTTGATAAAAATGTATTTCTATGTTTATGTTTTGATAAGGTAGGAGATCACTGTCTTTCCTCAGGCAGTGGTCCATAAAGGTTTCAGTTAGTCCCATCATCCCATCATCTCAGCCTGTTTGTTTGATTTATTGGGATTTTACACCATGCCAACAATTTCTTCAGTTATCTTGCATGCCTGGTATATCACAGCATAGACTAAAGCCCCTTCATTCATTGTGTATAAAATGTCTAAGACAGGTTGATTCTTTTGAAATCTAATAGTCAGCCTGGAGACTACCCTTGAATGTAAATCTTAGAGTAGAATACCCAACATCCACCATTTTGAAACTCATTATATCGTTGGAGTACTTAGGTTGTTCTCTGTATGTATCTGTCTTGGCCAGAACTATTCATATTAAACTGAATAGTATCAGCCACCACCAATGTATACCGAGAAAACCCAAAGTATTCTGACGAGAGAATGAGTTTCAAAATGGTGGATGTCGGGTATTCTACCTTAACACTTTGCAGATGCTAGAGAATGTATTCATGAACCTGTGCTTGATATTCATGAAAAAGTTCTGTGTTCATGAATGGCTATTTTTTGTTCATGGCCATTCATAAAAAAGTTCTTGAATCTTTTGCAAGGAAAATACTAAAAGGAAATATTGCTCTTAACTCAACCTTCCTTTCCGTGGTTCAGAAAGCATCATGTACAAACAAATCGACACATCAGACAAACCAAAGAAAATTGCGTAGGAGGTTTATTTGGTTTATATCTTAATACAGAAACCCTGGTCAGAGTTATTTTCCAGGAGTTGACATTTAAAACCAATAATCAAAGCCGCAAAAGTATCTCTGAGAGAAAAAAAAAATCTTAAAAATGAAAAACAAACATGCATTGAAATCATTGCATCAAAACGGAAAAATTGCTGAATCTCACCAATTTCTCCTTTCATCTCAACAGTTCTAAATGTCCTCTCCCATAGCTATTTTATCACATTTGCCCGTGCAAAGGGAAAAGGGGTGATAGGTTGATTTGCATCTGGTGCAGAAGCTATCTAACAGTGTAAATTAGTTCTATATTTGAACAGCTAATTAACACTTTCCTTGATCCAAAAATTATCTATCTCCCAGCTGTGACTCTTTACAAATCAGAAAAAGGCACATTATCCTGTCACCAGTGCCCTTTTCAGACAGATAACAGGGTGCCGTATAATATCATGAGGATTCAGTGCAATACTATATATATATAGTTCATGTTTGTGAAGCACTTACTATAGTATTGCATTGATGTTGATTAATAATAGGGTACCGTATAACATTCTAAGGATTCAGTCCAATACTATAGTAAATAGTTCATGTTTCACTTATTATAGTCTTACATTGATCCTGATAGATAACAGGGTGCCATATACTGTTTTTATGGTTAAGTCCAATACTATAGTAAATAGTTCATGTTTCACTTATTATAGTCTTACATTGATCTTGATAGATAACAGGGTGCCATATACCGTTTTGATGGTTAAGTCCAATACTGTAGTAAATAGTTCATGTTTCACTTATTATAGTCTTACATTGATCTTGATAGATAACAGGGTGCCATATACCGTTTTGATGGTTAAGTCCAATACTATAGTAAATAGTTCATGTTTCACTTATTATAGTCTTACATTGAACCTGATAGATAACAGGGTGCCATATACCGTTTTGATGGTTCAGTCCAATACTATAGTAAATAGTTCATGTTTCACTTATTATGGTCTTGCAGTGAACCTGACAGATAACAGGGTGCCATATACCGTTTTGATGGTTCAGTCCAATACTATAGTAAATAGTTCATGTTTCACTTATTATAGTCTTACATTGATCCTGATAGATAACAGGGTGCCATATACCGTTTTGATGGTTAAGTCCAATACTATAGTAAATAGTTCATGTTTTGGAAGCACTTACTAAAGTCTTGCATTGATCATGATGGATAACAGGGTGATGTATAACATTTTGAGGGTTCAGTGCAATACTATATTAAATAGTTCATGTTTTTGAAGCACTTACTATGGTCTTGCATTGAATCTGTTTATACATGCTTAATAAAGATTCAGTGCAAGACTATAGTAAATGCTTCATGTTTGTGAAGCACTTAATACAGTCTTGTATTGAACCGCATTGTACAAACTTATTAAAGGTACAGTGCAATACTTTAGTAAGTGCTTCATGTTTGTGAAGCACTTACCATAAGCTTGCAATAAACCTTTTTGTACATGGTTATTGAGGGATCAGTACAATGCTATAGTAAATAGTTCATGCTTGGAAAACACTTCATATGGTCTTGTATTGAACTTCGATGTACATGCTTTTTGAGAATTCAGTGCAATACTATAGTAGGTATTTCATGTTTGTGAAGCACTTACTAGTCTTGCATCATACCTCATTGTGCATGGCAATTGAAGCCACATGCAATACTATAGTAAATGCTTCACAATCATGTCACAGAGTGTCTTACGGCACTTTGATAGTTAAGTGCAATACTATAGTAAGTGCTTCATGTTTGTGAATTCGAACCCACACAGAAAGGGGCCACTTTTGAGTAAAATAAGTGCTTTACAGGATTTTCATTAAGAGGCTGCTGGAGGCTGATTTGACCGCCTCAAATCCTTTTCTGGCTGGCTCAAATTTGCCAATTGGTAAAAAATAAAACACTGTTACATGAAAAGGAGGTTAAATTCTTCTTCGGTCCACTGGCCACCCCTGTTACCCTAGCCTCCAAAACCATTCTACAGACCCTCTCTACTCCAATAAGTAAGGAAAACCCTGCTTAAACTTTGGTCCCCCTCAACAGTTTTCCTTCTGACATGCTCAGGAACACAAATCTTGTACTATACAGTAATAATCATTATGAATTGTATTTTTCTCTACGGGAGACCCAAATAGATCTTTTTTATCAATGTAAACCCTGTTACAAAACACTCCCTATGTGTCATATGTCACAGAATAACAGCTGTTGTCCTAGTTTTCCATCAGGACCCGGACCTTACACTTAACCCTTTCCCAAACAACAAATTTTCGACTGTCCCAAATTGAAAGAGTTTGCAGGCGACTTATCAAAATGTGATGAAATTGAACAATATTCTTCAGAAAAGGCAGAAAACCTTGTGGGAAAAGGAAAAATTGTTACGGGCAATTTCTCCTTTTCCCACAAGGTTTTCTAAAGTCGTCTGCAACAAAGTCATCAAATGTCGTTATTGTTTGGGAAAGAGTTAATTACTTATTTATTGGATTGGATTGTGATTTTTGTGCCAGTCCCAACAGAGTTTTTGTAATATCATGGGAGTCAGTGTATATATCCATACTTTTGCGTTAATTTATACTTCTGCCAAGTATCAACATCTTCACCACAGGAAATATAACTCTAATTCGCAAATTTCACTGAGATGACATTTCTAAGGTTTCACCCACCACAATCACGATTTCAAATCAAGCAAGAATAATTGTGACGAAGGCAGAAATAGGATAGCCCTGCACCCAACCATTCAATTATAGAATTGAATTATATGACACTTACTTTAGACTGACTTAGTCTTCATAACTGCAGCAGAGAGGCTAATAAGAAACCATTGTGTTGAAAGGAGGATTTGCTTTAACCCTTTAACAAACACCAAATTTTCTACTGTCCCAAATTCAAAGAGTTTGCAGACAACATTTCAAAATGGGATGAAATTGAAAAACAATCTTCTGGTAGGGCAGAAAACATTGTGGAAAAAAGAGAAATTGCTCATTAGGAGCAACATACATACTACATGTGGTTTCAAAGTCAATTTCCCGTAGTGCTTAGCTTGTCAAAAAGCCGTAACAGAAAAGTGAATTTTGCACACAAAAATACACAACATAACCATTATATGAACATAGGCAGAAAAAGATTTGAAATCTACGCAAAGAATATCCAAATCAGGTTTCACCACCCCTGAGGACACTCCAACAAGACCAGAGGTCCCAGTGGGGTTCGAACCCAGGACCCTAGTGTTAACTACCACCTTAACCACTGGGCGGCACCGGACCCTACGAGAGCATAAACATTATTTTATGTTAATTGTCACCTGCCGTTGCTTTCAATTTAGACCAATCACAAAATCCATTATGAAGGAATGGTTTAACCCTTTCCCAAAAAACAAATTTTCGACTGTCCCAAATTGAAAGAGTTTGCAGACGAAATATCAATATGTGATGAAATTTGCGAAATAATCTTCTGATAGGCCAGAAAACATTGTGGGAAAAGGAAAAGTTGCTCGTCACGAGCAATTTCTCCATTTCTCTCGATGTTTTCTAAAGTCGTCTGCAACAAATAAGTCAAAAGTCTTAATTGTTTGGGAAAGGGTTAATAAATCTGCCATTTCCATTTCTGTCATGTGTATTTGTATTAATGCCATTCTTCTGTGGGTGTAACTAAATAAGGATTTCAAGGATTCAGTGCAAGACTAAAGTCAGTGCAAGACTAAAGTAAGTGCAATGAACACTCCATTTATAGAAGTCAGGGATGAACCGTTTTTTAAAAGTTCATCAACAGATTTCTATCTATAAGGAGTGGTTTTCTAACAACAAAAACCCGTCAACATTTTCCTTCACAAACTTGGTGTATTGCCTAAACCAAAGAGACAAAAGGAGAAATTGCTTGGATCAAGTAACTTCTTCTTTTCTCTCAAAGATTGTTTCTTTTTACTGAAGTAAATACACAGAAAATATTATTTCATCATACTGGCTTTCAATTTCAACCAATCACGCATTCCCAAATGATAAACTGAGTATTTCAACACTTCAACAAAAAATCGTGAGAAACTGTTCATGTAGTTTTGTGCACTTTTGTGCACGGGGGCATAATTATGTGGGGTGTACGTGAGTTTATTTGTGTGGGTGTCACGATAATATATATATTAATCAAAGTGTGTGGTTTTTTATTGCCATAAAAAATATATAACTGTATATTATAGATAAAAGTTATATTCATATATATTCAATCTGTTCTTTCCAAGGTATATTAACCCATTACCAAACAATAACCACATTTAACGACTTTATCACAGATGGCTTTGGAAAACATTGTTGGAAAAGGAGAAATTGCTTGTGACGAGCAATTTCTCCTTTGCCCATAACTTTTTCTTTTCTATCAGAAGATTATTTTCTAATTTCATCAGATTTTGAAATGTCATCTGCAAACTCTTTCAATTGGGACAGTCGAAAATTTGGCATTTGGAAAAGGGTTAAGTGATATCTTTAATAATTCAAGTTAAAACAAGGCTTTGCCTTTTTTCTCTGCAATGTTTTAATGTAGCAGCAAAAACTCACCACTGGTCAATCTTACCTAACCCTCCAACAAACCAACCATTCAACCAACCAATCAACCCACCTGCCCAACCAATCAAAACATGAAACCACCCAACCAATAACCGAATGAACCAACAACCCAGAGCCCGCCCACCAACCAATCAACCATTCAACCAACCCCACCTGGTCAACCAATCAAAACATAGAACCACCCAACCATCCCACCTGCCCAACCAATAAACCAATGAACCAACAACCCTAAACCCATTCACCAAAGCAACCAACCATTCAACCAACCACCCAACCCAACCCAACCAATCAAAACATCAGACCACCCAACCATCCAACCTACCAAACCAATAACCCAATGAACCAACAACCCCAAACACATCCACCAAAGCAACCAATCAACCAACGATTCAACCAACCACCCACCCAACCCAACCAATCCATACATCAGACCACCCAACCATCCGACCTGCTAAACCAATAACCCAATGAACCAACAACCCCAAACCCACCCACCGAACCAACCAGGCAACCCACCCAGCCAACCCACCCAACCATCCCATCTGCCAAACCAATAACCCAATGAACCAACAACCCTGAACCTACCAACAAACCAACCGATCTCCAACATGTTTCTGTACCACACATATTGTAGATCTTCCAATCAATACCAAAGCAATTAGTGTTGATCCCCGAATGACCCATAATTCTGGTATAGTAAACATTCCCACCCTTTCCTTTATTCATTTGTCAACTCAAGGGTTCAACGCAGGACTATAGCAAGTGCTTCACAAACATGAAGCACTTACTATAGTATTGCGCTGAACCCTTGAACAGCTCTTTTTGGGCGTTTTTAACAGTTCTTTCAGAAACATTGGGGTTAACTGTTTCACACTTATTTATGCTTCTGGGTTTTATTTCATTTGTCGCTTAACTGCTCCTTTAGGGTGTTTTGAAAAATTCTTTCAGTTACAGTCTAACTTGTGTTAAGCAGCCACCCTTTTAAGCAGCCAACCTGCCTTAAACAACCACTACAGAAAGTCCCATTGTTAGATTTATAGTGTACATCAATTTGTGTTAAGCAGCCAACCTGTCTTAAACAACCAATTTACTCTGTCCCATAGGCTTGCCTCTTAACACAAGTTTGACTGTACATAGGGGGTTAACTGTTTTGCACCTGCTTACTTTGTTCATTCGTCGACTGCTCTCTACGACTTTTAATCCCATTACCAAACAATAACGACATTTTACCACTTTGTTGCAGACGACTTTGGAGAACATAGTGGGAAAGGAAGAAATTTTGCTCGTGACAAACAATTTCTCTTTTTCACACAATTTTCTACCTTATCAGGAAACTATTTTCCAATTTCATCAAATTTTGAAATGTCGTCTGCAAACTCTTTGAATTTGTGACAGTTGAAAGTTTGGTGTTTGGTAAAGGGTTATGGGTTTTTTAAAAAATCTTAAATAAACACCAGGGCATAATGATCACCACTTAAAGTTTCTGTGCGTCATAGAATTATTTTTTGAAACTTTCGAAAATAGAGGAATATAGATTAATTTAACATTTCAGCAGAGAAATCAATAGCATATTAGATGAATTTTGACATTTTTCATTTTATAAAAATCCGAGGGAAATCCGACATAATCTAAATATAGCGTCAAGCTATGAACAACCTGTCACGTGACGCTCATGTAATACTAAGACTTCATGCTGAAAACAAAAAAGGACGCTGACGCTAGTATCTTCCAAGTTAGGTGTACATCGTCACATGACAGACACTTGACAGCCCATGTGACGAAACTAATTACCATATAGCTGTAGTAACATACAAAAGTCGAGGCCGTGGGAGTTTTCCGTCAATATCTACATTTATACCGCGATTTCGGCGATTTTTTTTAATGAATATTTGTTAGAAGCATAGCTGAATACCATAAGCGAATTCTACTTTTTACCTATATATATTTAGTGTATGACATCCAGGATCTTTAAGCTTCCTTGGTTATACTTTAGCCATTCCTCAACTTCTCTCTTGGGCTTTGTATGGTCAACAAATCCCCCAATATCATTGGGGTATGATGTTTCTCCCTTATTAATGCTTTCTGCATTTTAATTTATTCCCCAAATGCCCTTTTTGGGCATTTTCAAAAGTTCTTTCATTTATAGTGGAAGTATACTGTTTCGCATTATTAATGTTTCGTGTTTTTTGTTATTTATTTATCAGCTGACCCTCTCTTGCTTTTCCTGCAATTTAAATAACATCTTTCAGTGTGGAAAAAAACTGTTTCGCACTCATTTATGATTTCTGGCTAGCCTACAAGTGCAAAACTAGGGGAATGATATCAGACACCAAGTGCAACTTTTAACCCATTACCAAACAATAACAACATTTGGCCAGTTTGTTGCAGACGACTTTAGAAAACATTTTGGGAAAAAGGAGAAATTGCTCGTAACTAGCAATTTCTCTTTTTCCCACAATATTTTCTACCCTATCAGAAAATTACTTTCCAATTTCATCACAAATTTGAAATGTCGTCTGCAAACTCTTTCAATTTGGTACAGTCAAAAATTTTTGTGTTTGGTAAAGAGTTAAGAACAGAAACGTATATGGGCATTATGAAACTATAAACGTTCCACCCACAAATTAAAATTTAAAGATAACAAGATCCATTTCAAACAATAACAGGTCCATTTTTCAGCCTGTATCTCTTTTAGTTAGTCGTAAAATCGGTTTTCTTTATCAAATTGAAAATTGGCGGCTGGCCTGTGATCTAACCTGTTTGCTATTCTGAGCATCTTTCCTAATCAAATTGAGCAGATATTTAAGGTTTTAGAAAGCACAAGACACAAGAATATATATTTTTAGAAAATGATCCAGCACTATAAGGGTTATATGAGGTAATATGCAATAAAGGGTCAAAACCTGTTTTCCTCCTATCGGAACTACTGGGGTATTTTCGTGACCTGTGAAATACACCTCGGATATAAGTGTAGGGTTACAATTTTTCGGGTAAATCGGTATCCGGCAATTAACACATTTTCTAAGCGTGCAAGTTAAGTAGTTCAATGTGTATGGAAGGGTTGGACATCATTTTAAGTAATCTTTTTATCAGTAACTCATACCAAATGGCAAAATTGTTGTTGTGACATGTAAAGTTGTTTCCTCAATCAAATTTAAAGAATTTTTAGATTTCACATTTAAAATCTATTTTTAAACACGAAAGTGAAGTGACGTCATTCCGCTGGGAACCAATATGGCGTCATCCCTATTATTTCAGAGGTGTTTTCATTTGATAAACCCGATGTGTTCAGATTGGTTTTCCTCCTATCGAGAAGAGGCCTTGGCCTGCTGATTTTGGGGAAGAATCATATCATAGAAATTGCTGCAATTGGGAAATCATAAAATGTGATTTGTCTTTGAAATTTTGGGAAAGCTGTAAGATTTTAAAGAAACTTCCATTTGGGAAACTGCCTTTTTGGTTGTCTGTTATATAAGGAGGAAAAGCCCAGAGGGTTAAATCTTGCAAACAGCTTTTGAAGTTACAATGATGTAGCAGTCGGCCAAACCCACTTTGATGTACCAACATCATAGGACTTGGGAACCTTCCCTTACACAATGTTCATTGTGACCAAGCCATTAACTTTTTTACAAGGGGTTTAAAGTCATGTCAACAATTGTTCTGTTATGTTACGGCTTTCCAGTAAAAGGCACTTTCCCATGTTGAAACTTCCTTGGAACGAGCAGTTTTCTCAAAATTTCTAAGTCACCAGCTTTTTGTTTTCCCAATCTAGCTTGATTTGAGCCATACAACTTTCCACAATTTAACAGGCCAAAGAGAGGCCTCTTCAAAATTCAAGGATGAAAAGGCCTAGCTAAAGTCAATGTGCTAAAGTAAATGAACCTGATTGATGGCTTGGGCAACCAATTTATGGAATGACATTTCTCCTTGAGCATGCAATTGATTTTAATCAATAGAATTTCCTTATATTCGCTCCTACTAGTAAATGATCCTTTTTAAAATTTCTGGGAAAAAGTAAAGAAACACCCCTTGAGCCACAGGAAATCCTGCTGAACATATTTATGAAGTTATATGGGGTTTTGTATGGTGTCATCATTGTTTCAGTTGTCTTGGGATACCTAACTCTGAATGATGGAGAAAGACCCCATACTTAACTGCCCATAAAGGCTGATCAAGCAAGGTAGAAACATCGGCATTTGGCCATGTATTTCCAAGTTCTGTGCTCTGACTGCACTAGGCAAAGATGAACCATAGGCATTCCGTAAGTCAGTCGGAAGACTACCTATCATGTAAATTCAACTGCTGTCACCGGGGGCCCGTTTTACTAAACAAATTACGGAAAATATGTGCGTAAGTCATAATTGATAAACATGGATAGTCTCTTCAATGAAAGTACAATGTTGCAATGTGGCACATCATTGGAAGCGTCTGATGTGTCACTTTGCAATATTGCTTCGTCCAATATTGAAATAAGAGGAATTGTTGTTTTAGACTTACGCAAATCTTAAGCGTAAACTGTTTAGTAAAACTGCTGTCACCGGGATTTGAACCCATGCAAAGAGAGGCCATGTGATACCAAGTTCTGTACTGAAACCACTTGGCCACAGAGGGTCCCTAAACATATTGTAGCAAAGGGCTAAGCAAATTAGTTTGTTAGAAGTTTCAGACAAGCTGACGTCAAAACGAATGCAAAACAGATTAAGAAATATAAAGCCTACAATGACATAAAATGACATGTCTTCCTCTGAACAAAACCTTTAAACCCTCCCTGCCTTGTGGGGAATTATGACTGGTCTAAAGATGATGATGATGATGATGATGATGATGATGATGATGATGATGATGATGATGATGATGATGATGATGATGATGATGAAAGCCACAGCAGATGACAAATAGAAATGCATGATCTGATTTTATTTAGTCAATTTAAAGTGCATTGCCTTATTTGCTTGAAAAAAGTTAATGAATGTTTAAAGTGTTGAAGATTAATTTGATTGAAATTGAACTCTGCATGTACATGTATAAAAACATTTCTTGCTGGTTTTGGGAAGAAACCTTAGAGCAATATCTCCTTTTGTCAAAGAGGTTTATCTATAAGTACAGTTTTAAAGGAATTAATTTTCAACTTCCAAATTTGCTGACAACAGTGACCAAGCAGCTTTTAACCCTTTACCAAACAATAACGACATTTGACCACTTTGCTGCAGACGACTTTAGAAAACATTTTGGGAAAAGGAGAAATTGCTCGTGACGAGCAATTTTTCCTTTTCCCACAATGTTTTCTGCCTTATCAGAAGATTACTTTCCAATTTCATCACATTTTATAATGTCGTCTGCACACTCTTTCAATTTGGGACAGTCGAAAATTTGGCGTTTGGTAAAGGGTCCTTTAGCATATTCCAAGGTATCATGCATATAACAAGTTATGACAAGTGTATGGGAAACCATGCTGAGGTTCAGAATTTTTCATTAGGATTTCAAGAGCATTTTATTCGCAATGCTTATCATAGCATTGCTCTTGGATAATGCTTTTTTAACCCATCCCCACTTCTAGAATGTGACTGGTCCAAATTGAAAGCATCAGCATATGACAATTATAAAGAAGGAGAGATAAATTAACTCTTTCACGAAGATATTGGGAACCAACTAGAAACAAACTATTGTGACAAGAGGACAATTTTGCTTTGTTCATTGTTTTGACCAAGTGTTTCTTTTTGTCACAAATATTTTGTAAACTTTCTGCAAGACAGCTTTGTGTGAATACATGAAAGGGGGAAAAGCAATTTAGTTTAATTTTCCTTTTCTTATTACAAAGAGTCGTATCAATGAAATGGTAGCAGAAAACACTTGATACCATTGTGACTTTTATTGTGTACGGGTTTTACATCACATCAACATTATTTCAGTTATGTAGCAATGTCAAAGGTCACAATGATAAAGGAAGAACCTCAAACTTAATTGTTTGTATGGTGTTAAACGCCCTATCAACAATTTTTCAGTTATGTAACGGCTTTTCTGGATCTACCAATACTAGGGGTCTGAAGTGAATTGCAAAAAGGTCACTCCAACAAAACCAGGTGTTTGTGAGGCTCAAACCCCCACGTTAAGTACGGCAACTTAGCCACTGTGCCACACAGGACCCTTGTTACACCCCTAAGAACTACTATGATCCACAAAGGTCTATGATCATTATAAAACACGATAAAATCAGATTCAAAACTATTCTTCAATCATCGTTCATCATTCAATTATTTCTTTATCCCTTTGATAGTGTGTAGAAACAGGCTTTTTTGTGTTATATAACATGTAAAAGGCACCTTCCCAATTGGAAATTTCTTTATAATCATGCAGTTTTCCAAAAAAAAACAAAGTCATACCAGCTTTTAGGCTTCCCAATTCAGCAATTTTAGCGATAAAATTTCCCAAATTCAACAGGCTTGGACCTCTTCCCAATTGAAGGGAAAAAATTCAACAGGCTTGGACCTCTTCCCAATTGAAGGGAAAAACTTCAACAGGCTTGGACCTCTTCTCAATTGAAGGGAAAAACTTCAACAGGCTTGGACCTCTTCTCAATTGAAGGGAAAAACTTCAACAGGCTTGGACCTCTTCTCAATTGAAGGGAAAAAATTCAACAGGCTTGGACCTCTTCCCAATTGAAGGGAAAAAATTCAACAGGCTTGGACCTCTTCCCAATTGAAGGGAAAAAATTCAACAGGCTTGGACCTCTTCCCAATTGAAGGGAAAAAATTCAACAGGCTTGGACCTCTTCCCAATTGAAGGGAAAAAATTCAACAGGCTTGGACCTCTTCCAATTGAAGGGAAAAAATTCAACAGGCTTGGACCTCTTCCCAATTGAAGGGAAAAAATTCAACAGGCTTGGACCTCTTCCCAATTGAAGGGAAAAAATTCAACAGGCTTGGACCTCTTCCCAATTAAAGGGAAAAAATTCAACAGGCTTGGACCTCTTCTCAATTGAAGGGAAAAAATTCAACAGGCTTGGACCTCTTCTCAATTGAAGGGAAAAAATTCAACAGGCTATGACCTCTTCTCAATTGAAGGGAAAAAAGCCCTGAGAGACCATTGTGAACATTGAAAATTTTGCACCGTTGCAATGATGTCATCCCTCATTTTGACCACTAAGGATGTCTGTTTCAAGACTTCAAACTGTAATTTATTGCAACAATGATCTGGATAAAAGCCTACAGTAAACAGTCGGTAGCTGAAAAATTTCTTATCTTTAAGTACACCATTACCCTTTTCAACGTTGAAATTCATTCGACAACCATCACTCATATACCAAAAGCATATATATATTTTCAAAAGGAACAAAAGTCAATCAACAAAATGCATGTTTAATCACTGAACAAATCACTGAAAGCATTGTGCCAAAAGGAGAATTTGCTCATCATGAGCAAATTCTTCTTTTGTCACAATGCTTTCTGACATTGTCCTCTTCGAATGACATTGTAGTCTTCTTTACACTAAAGGAAAGGGCTGTTAAACGAAATACAGGGGCTCATAAACAAAATGGGATATTTGAAGGCAAAGTTTATTGAATTCCCAACCGTTCATTGAATTCCCAAACGCTAAAAGCATTCATCATGCAGCTAGGTGAACCTGAAGCACTGAAAACCAACTGGGCCCACCCTCAACTAAACCAGGGGCCCGTTTTACTAAACAACTTACGGAAAATGTTTGCGTAAGTCATAATTGATAAACATGGATAGTATCTTCAATGAAAGTACAATGTTGCAATGTGGCACTTCATTGGAAGCGTCTCGGAGAGACAATTCCAATGATGTGTCACTTTGCAATATTGCTTTGTCCAATATTGAAATAAGAGGAATTGTTGTTTTAGACTTACGCAAATCTTAGGCGTAAACTGTTTAGTAAAACGGTACCCTGGCCATTACCCCTGGAAAAGACCAAAGAACTGTTTTGATTACTTTCATAAACATAAATGAGCAGAAAATAGCCATCCATGAACACAAAGTTATGCTTGATAATGTTCAAGAACATTTTCAGGACTATCAACGAACATGTTCTTTGTGTTCATGAACATGTTTCTTTAAATTCATGAGAATATTCTAGGACAACTTTTTGTCCATTAATGACCATTTTTAGTTGGTGTCTGTTCACGAAATTTATGAACACAGAATCGTTTGAGGTAACTGCACCTCATAAACCACTGCATCAAAATTATGAATTGCTCCAAATGAGCATTTTATCATCTAGCAGCATTGGTTTGTAATGTCCTCTACATCAAATACACCTATGTGCCACAAAACGAGGGTTCAATGCAAGACTACAGTAAGTGCTTTATAAACATGAAGAACTTACTATAGCATTGCACTGAACCCTCAAATAGCTTTTGATGTATTTCTACTTTGGATATACCTAGCTAGGTAGGTCAAAACCAATCAAAGGCTTACTGACCTCAAAGATCAAGCCTGAAATACCATTACATACTTGAGAAACAACTACACCAAAAGGATGAATTGCTCATAATGAGCTGTTTATCCTTTTGTCACAATGGCCCTAATGATTTCTACTTCAGATGCAACCTAAGTAAATTAATAAGGAACAAGGGGTTAATGCACTTAAAAGATCAAATCTTCGAGGCCCCAATACTTAATGAGGCAGATAAGTGATGATGTTTGGAGCCATAAAGTTCAAACTCGTTGTTAACCCCTTAAGTCTAAAGGTGTGTTAGCATTCATTCATTTATCTCTATGAATTTTACATCATCAAGTAACTACAGTGATATCTTGTTAATCCGAACACATCCATTCCCAACAAAATGTCCGGATTACGGATTCATCCGGACTAATGAAGTAGCGCATGTTCTTATACACATTAAAACATAAACGGTCTGTATGCACGTGTGTACTTATAACACTTTAGCAAACGCCAAATTGTCGACCGTCCCAAAAATAATCTTCTGATATGGCAGAAAACATTGTGGGAAAAGGAGATATTGTTCGTCACGAGCAATTTCTCCTTTTCCCACAATGTTTTCAAAAGCCGTCTGCAACAAACTGGTCAAATAATTCCGTTCCCTTACAATTTTGTTTGGTTTGCGAGACATCCGGATAATCGGGGTCCGGATAAACGAGGCTTCACTGTATTATTATGGGCTACATTGGTGTTAAGCTTTGGCCTCTGGTACATAGGATCCCAGGACTAAAACCCATGTAAGGGACTTACTATAGTCTTGCACTTGACTCTCGAACTGTCCAAGACCAAAATCCAGACATGAATCTATGAGGGTTCAGTGCACAGCTAAAGTAACTGATTCACGGATGTGAAAGACTTACTATAGTCCTGCACAGAACTTTCATACTGTCCCAGACCAAAATCCAGACATAAATCTATGAGGGTTCAGTGCACAGCTAAAGTAACTGATTTACGGATGTGAAAGACTTACTATAGTCCTGCACAGAACTTTCATACTGTCCCAGACCAAAATCCAGACATAAATCTAAAAGGGTTTCAGTGCACAGCTAAAGTAACTGATTTACGGATGTGAAAGACTTACTATAGTCCTGCACAGAACTTTCATACTGTCCCAGACCAAAATCCAGACATAAATCTATGAGGGTTCAGTGCACAGCTAAAGTAACTGCCCAACAGATTGAATGACCTACTATAGTCTTGCACTGAATTCTGGTACTGTCCCAGACCTAACTCAACTATAGTAACTGCTTCACAGCTGTGATTGACTTACTATAGTCTTGCACTGAACTCTCGAACCGTCCTAGACCAAACTCCAGACAGAACTTGATGTGAAAGTGCCCCAATAACAGCTGACATTTAGTTTTGTGTGGGTGGTAGCTCTGACATGGTTTATTTTACATACAGGGGTCAGGCAGGCTACACTGACATAGCCTTGATTCTGATCTGGCATTCAGAGTTCCTTTTTCTTCATGAAATCAATCGGTTTAGCCCTTTCCCAAACAATAACGGCATTTGACCACTTTGTTGCAGTCTACTCTGGAAAACATTGTGGGAAAAGGAGAAATAGCTCGTAACGAGGAATCTTTCCTTTTCCTACAATGATTTCTGCCTATTCATGAGATTGATTTTTCAATTTTATCACATTTTGAAATGTCATCTACACACTCTTTCAATTTGGGACAGTCGAAAATTTGGTGTTTGGGAAAGGAAGGGTTACATTTCTGTATTCTTTTTTTTTTCTTTTTTTTGAAGGGGGTGGGGGAATGGGCGGGGTTCTGTCTCTGACATAGACTTCATTCTTTTTTACCGTCAACTTAACAGCGTTTAGATTTACTTTATGTAAAAGGATTTAATTAAGAATTTTAAAGTGTTGGTGGTTAAAACCTTAAGCTTTGTGTTTATGTTTAATGGGGAAGAGATTACTCAACTATCAAAATTACTCAACTATCTGACATGGCCTATTTTAAAAATAGCGACATTCAGGACTAAACTGTACAACGGCTTCAAAATATCAACACTCGGCATTTATAGTTCCTTTAACAAGATGCTGATCGTTTAAACTTAAGCTTGGTGTATATATTTTTTGGGGAGGGAGTCATCAACAATCTGGCATAGTCTATTTAAAAAATAGAGACATTCTGACTGGCTACAACATACAATGACAAAGCCTTGTTTTTCAAAATATCAACTTTTGGTATTTAGAATTACTTTTGCATCATGGATACAATTGTTTTTATGGAGATTTGATGATAGATTCAAGCATCCAGTGGTCTGTCTAAGGCAATAGGCATGTGGGGGTGGGGGTGGGGTGGGGGTACATGGGGGTTTGGGGGCTGGTGACGATGGTGGAGAGTTGTACTATGTTAGTAAAATAGGGATGCCGGCTAGCTGGCTTCATTGACATATCTGACTGGTTTAGCCCTTACAATGCTAGGTATTTTTCTAAATATATATTTTTGTGTCGTCTGCATTCCAAAATCTTAAATAACTGCTTAATTGAATTTTTGAATTTTGAATAGAGCATTATAATTCTTAAAGGTTCTTAGTAACAGATGTGAAAAAATTTGGAAGTTGATAATTAATTTCTTTAAAACTGCACAACCGCTGTATTGTTATAAGATAGGGACTGTAGAACAGTCATTAGAAGCAGAATTTGGTTATAAGTGTGTATACAGTGAACCCTCGTTTATCCGAACATGTCCGTTCCCAACAAAATGTCCGGTTTACCGAATAAACCGGATAATGAAGCAGAGCATGTTCTTATTCACATTAAGACTTAAACGGTCTGTATGAGCGGTATATACTTATAACCCTTTAGCAAACGCCAAATTGTCGACCGTCCCAAATTGAAAGAGTTTGCAGAAGACATATCAAAACGTAATGAAATTCAAAGATAATCTTCTGATATGGCAGAAAACATTGTGGGAAAAGGAGAAATTGCTCGTCACGAGCAATTTCTCCTTTACCCACAATTTTTTCAAAAGTCGTCTGCAACAAACTGGTCCAATAATTCCATTCCCTTACAATTTCGTTCGGATTGCGAGACATCCGGATAATCGGGGTCCGGTTAAAGGAGGGTTCACTGTACAGTGGATTAACATGTATCTTAATTCAAAAGCTTGACATCGCTTTAAAATCTACCGCATAGGAATTGTACATAATAACATAAATTGATGCTTCCTAAATCAATAAGCTAATCTTAATAGTATATCAAACAGCAATACAAAAACTGCATTGTTTCAATGACATCTTATTTTCATTTTCAAATTATCTCTTCTGTGAACACGCACCTTTCACTATAATCCGCAAACTCTCTCAAACGAAACCTCTGAAAATATTTACTATAGAGTAGTAGGTTAATTGAGAAAAATATAAACAGCAACTAATTAAGCAAAGACTTTTGCCAAGAAGTTCTGATGAAAGAAGCTCTTGAGAATGACATTGCCAATTTGTGTAACCAACACACTACTGCCTTGCAATCCAAATTTTGCACGTTCTGTTTACTAACAACGTAATTGACACAGCTAACAATCATGTGATAGTGCTCTCACAGACCAGAGTCAGTCATTACGTTATTACAGAACATTTATGATGAACGTTTTTTAATCAACCTGTTAACCAAATACACCCAAAAGCAACAATAAACTGTCTAAATTGGTAGAAAATCAAGTAAAAGTTCTCAAAGATAACAAGATTGTGCTATAAGCCTTGCATTAACCCTTTACCAAACACTAGCAGCATTTGACCAATTAGTTGCAGACGACTCTTGAAAGCATTGCAGGAAAAGGAGAAATTGCTCTTAACCAGCAATTTCTCCTTTTCCCACAATGTTTTCTGCCCTATCAGAAAATTACTTTTCAATTTCATCACATTTAAAAATGTCATCTGCAATCTCTTTCAATTTGGAACAGTGAAAAATTTGGCATTTTGGTAAAGGATTAAACTATCTTAATTGGTAGAAAATCAGCCAAAAGTTGTTAAAGATAACAAGACTTATAATGCTTCAAACCTTGCTATCTAACAGTTGGAAAAGAAGCATTGGCACTTAACCCTTAGAATAATGGGTATTTTTCTAGAAATAGATGTGTGTGTCATCTGCTTCCCAAAACCTTAAATAGCTGCTGATTTTCGTGGAGGAATGATACTCAGAGTAGCAAACAGGTTAGATCACAGGCCAGCTGCTAATTTACTTGGTGGCCGGCCTGGATCCAACCTGTTTGCATAAGCATGAAGTCGGTTCCAGCACTATAAAGGTTAACCTGTGATCCATAGTGAACACAGGTTTGTGCCATCAAAGCTAAGGGTCTAACATTCTAGGAAAATACCAGGCTTGCCACATAACTGCATGAAAATGTCATTCTAGATATATCAGTTGTTTCCAGCAGTCCTGATAAAAGGTGTTTTATCGAAGGCCAACTTCTTAATTGCTTTTCTCCAAACTATATTGTAAGTTCTCTGATATCGAGATAGAAGGTGTTTTAGTAAATGTTTTAGTGAAGGCTAACCCCTTTTTGCTTAAATTCTCAACCCTGTACTTTGGGTACTCAGATGTTCTAATAAGAGGTGTTTTATCAATGGCTAACCTCTTTTTTGCTTTTCTCAACTCTATATTGTGAGTATTCTGATCTCGAGAAAGAAGGAGTTTTATTGAAGGCTTCTCCTCAAATGCTTCTCTCAACCCTGTATTTTGCATACTCAATTGTCCTGATAAGAGGGGTTCTATTGAAGGCTAACTTCTTTATTGATTCTTTTAACTCTATATTGTGGGTACCATGTGTCAAGGTAAAAGGTGTTTTACCAAAGGCTAACTTCTTTATTGCTTCTCTAAACCCTGTACTGTTAGTGCAATGGGTCCAAAAACGTGTTTTATCAAAGGCTTACTTCTTTATTGCTTCTCTAAACCATGTATGCTGTTTGTTTGATAAATTATATAGGCCTTTTTGCAACTTTTTCTACTATTTGGATCCCTTTAAAATTTCATATCCAGACCTCTGCTTATTGAGTTGAGAAGGGATAACATGTTAAAGGTTGTCTGCACTTGACCTTTTAGAAAAGTATTTAAACAAAGGTGAAGACCTTTGCTCTTTGTTATTATGTTATGTCTCAAGAAGTGTATTTCAACTTCCCATATTGCTGGGTTTTTGTGCTACGTAGCAGGGGCCTGTAAAACGTACCTACCCAATTGGAAATTTCTTAAAAATCGTACAGTTTTCCGAAAGATTCAAAGTCACACAAGATTTTTGGTTACCATTTTCAGCAATTTCAGCTGTTGATATTCCCAAAATTATTCGCCCTGTATTGAGGGTTGTGACAGATCTCAATTGAAAGGATTAGGGGCCAACCAAAAAAACATCAAGCAAAAAAATACATAATGTGCTGTATGATATTTGGCAGAAATTAAAAATGACAAAAGAATAAATTGCTCATTAAAAGTTCATTAGGAGAAATTATCTTTTAATTACATTGGTGTTTAAAGTCTTCTGAGGCAGATGCTGTAAATGAGGTATAAGTTTTAGTAAGGATTTAGGATTGAGTACGAAACCATCATTTTTTGGGGAAAACGGGCCCTGGCCTTTGTTTGTGGAAGAATAATGAATCAACATTGCGCAACATGGAATGCAAATCACGTCAATAGAACGATGAAGCAGGTTACTTAATCTTTGTAGACTTCATTTCTCTAACTTATGAACAGTTTCAGATGAACAAATGGCATTCATTACTCTTCTACCCAAACCCCCCTCAAAAAAGATGGACTTTTCAATGACTCCTTTGTAGACAACTTTTCGAAACATCCTTTACAACCAAATGTTTGATGAAATAGATAAACGTACAGTTATGTATGCAGTTTTGTGAGGTGTGTTTAACCCTTTACCAAACGCCAAATTTTCGACTTACCCAACTTGAAAGAGTTGTCAGACGACATTTCAAACTATGGTGAAATTGAAAAGCAATCTTCTGATAGGGCAGAAAACATTGTGGGAAAAGGAAAAATTGTTTGTTGAGAGCAATTTCTACTTTTCCCACAATATTTTCCAGAGTCGTCTGCAACAAACTTGTCAAATGTTGTTTTTGTTTGGTATTGGGTTAAAAAGGTTTTGCTACAACAATCTTCACGAGATAAGATGAAATTTTAAAAAAGATCTTACGATAATCTTACATGTATACATAGACATAAAGTTACACTTCTTTGTAAGACAGGACACTTGAACACAAAGCCTCGATGGTGAATATCACTTCCTTGATACTAAACCTTTCCCTGTTGTGACCTAAAAAATGTTACCTAACCCTTATAGTGCTGGAACTGACTTCATGTTTAATATGCAAACATGTTAGATCACAGGACAGCCGTAAATTAAATTGGCGGCTGGTCTGTGATCTAACCTGCATGCTACTCTGAGTATCTTCCCCCATCAAAATTAAGAAGATATTTAAGGTTTTGGAAAGCAGACAACACAAAAGTCTATTTTAAGAGCACTCTAAGAGTAAATCATCAAGTTCACTTGACTTATTTGTTTCCTTGGACTTTTACATTGCTTCAAAAATATTTGGGCCGCGTCACGCGAAAAGGGGCACTCGGACACATAAAAAAAGCGCTGACTCAGCTCTATCTTAGCGCTATTATTCCAGCATCTAGTCACGAAAGTTATCATTTGTATTTATTTAAAGGTATAACTGGATGTCCTCTTAGATGGCAAACAGTGTAGCCCCAGACCAGCCGCCAAGTCAGTGACGTGGCGGCTGGTCTGGGGCTACACTGTTTGCTATGTCTGAGTGCCCCTTTTCGCTTGATGTGGCCCATTTCAGCTATACCAAGTTGCTCGGCTCTTAATTGATAGTCGAAGACCAAAGGCCTTCCTTCCTTGATTTGGGATAAGGCCTTGGCCTTTTAATTTAGGATGTTAAGGGGGGAAAAGTGTATGATTTTAAAGATGCTTATTCACAGATGTGAGGAAATTTAGAAGCTGAAAAATATTTTTTTTAAATATGCACAAAAGCTATACTGTTTGTTGATATATGCAATTAATGATAGAGTCATTCTAAGCCAAATTAGATCGTTTTTATTTTACAAAGTATAATATACAGTGAATTAATATGTATTTCAATTCAAAAGCATGACTTAAGATCAACTGCATATTTCAAAACTGTTCTTTCTCAAAAAAAATTACGATTACTGAACTAACCATGCTTTCAATAGCTACTTATAATTGTTTATCAAACAATCAGACAGAAACTGTATTGTTTCATTGACACATATTCTATTATGACTTTCAAATTTTCTCGTCTGTGAACATGCACCTTTAACTGCCCACGCAGGCTGATCAAACAGGGAAGAACCACCAGCATTTCATAGGTCAGACAGGAGACCTTTCTCTGTTGAAGCAGACGACATTTCATCAAATCAATCAAGGCCATTTGAAATATCGCTGCAAAAAAAAAACATTCTGATTTCAGATGGCATTGAATCAATAATCAATAAACATATTGCAATACCAGTAACACAAAAGAGAATTTGCTCATGAAGAGCAAGTGCTCCTTTTCGTCACAATTATTTGAATGAAGTCTGCTGCAATATGCTTCATCTTTGCTGTCTGCATAAGGATAAGAGTTGAAAACAGCAAAAATAAACACGCAAACTGTGTCTTTTAATAGACTAACACTGTAAGGAATTGCATGTTTGCATGCAGCACTGCAAACAATTTGGATTGTTCAACCGTTACCACACACCAAGGGTCAACAGGCAGTGCTCTATGTTCACAGACCGAAAGGTCGTGATGAGATAAATATTTCCTAGTCTTCCTTCATCAAACCCTATATTGTGGCCACTCATAACAATCATCTAAAAGCATTAAACAAGATATCATCTTCATTCACAGAACAAGCGTCAACAGGCAGTGCTCTACAATTTTAAAGAAATTTCTAATTGGGAAGGTGCCTTTTATGGGGCCCCTATTGTATAATGTAAAGCAATTCCTGGAGTGATTGATGCATGAAGCATTTAACTAATCTGTAAAGTCTTGCGCTGAACCCTTGAAATATTATTTACCAATTCAGCCAGCCACAAAATTCTCTTATAGGATATGGATTAAGTCATTTATATAACCTCTGAATAACAAACGGATTGGAAAAAAAAAACGTTTTATCCTGTCACTAGTGTCATTTTGGGACCGATAACTAGGTGCCGTATAACATTTGTGATATCCGGCACTAACCATATAACACATGCATATGACGAATCATGACATCATAAGAACTAAATGACGTCATATTTACATCATTCTCTACTTATTTTTCCTTTTTTATCAAGTATTATTTACATCTTGTTTGTTTGAAAGAATATATAAAGGTAACAGGATAAATAGAATAGAAAGTTGGTGTCTTTGAATGGGAAAAGTTATCGGGCTCGGCTTCGGATTATTATCCGTTTCGCCTTTGGCTCACCGGATAATATTCCTAAGCCTTGCCGATAACATTTCCGATTCACGACACCAACCATCTATTCTCTATTTCTCCCACAAGGGCTTGTATGAAATGTGCGTACATCGAATATTGTACATCATCTGTTGTAAACCAAACAAAGTGCCCATTTCCTCTAACCTTCCTGAATGCATGATATCAAACCTCCGGATATTTGGGAGAAAGCTAATGGTCTAGAAAGAAGGGTGGCTATGGATTTTTCCCCCACGGTATTTCAAAAGGAGAAATACAAATTCCTCTTTGTTGTTGGCACTCATTAGAACCTACGAGACACTTCTTATGAGTACCACAGACTTCCCGATACTCTGAGTAGGACCAAAATGAACACTTTCTTATTTGACTAGGTAAAAATCTGTTAGACTTCCCGATAATCTGTGAGCCCCAGTAGGACCAAAATGAACACTTTCTTCTTTGTCTATGTAAAAATCTGATAGACCAAAGAGGGTCTCTGTCAGACCTCAGGGATTTCAGTCAGTCAAGGCCCTAGGGCCTACAAAGTTTCATGAAGTCTGGTACCAACAAGATAGGGCTAAGCCAAAGCATAAAGATGTTAGCTAGTGGGAAACACCCTTTACCTGGTCATCCAATGATGGGATTTCTTCCATTGATTGCACACTTTTATAACATTGTTCTAAGCCTATGTTGCAAAAATTTGCTCTTGAAATGAAATGACCTTCTTAATAGGAGACTATTCGAGTGGTTACTAACAGCATAGGCTTAACATAAAAGAGGAAGAAACTTGCTAGAAGTACATTTCTTTTGTTGAGATGAAATTCTACAAATTCCGGAAAGGAAAATGTTGCTGCATTTGACATTTATGTCTGTTCATAAACACAGCAGCTCTTGAACCCTTCACAGGGGGAGCAAGGTCAAGGACGTTCAAACCAAGAACTAAGTTGCAGGAGGTAAATTGACAAGGAAGTGCAGAGCAGAAATAACTGTCACAAAACGAGATGAAAATGAAAAACTTGCAAAATAAGTTTATTTTGTATAACTTGATGATTGCCGCTTGACATTGTTTACAAATTGCACCTGTAACATTAACTTAAATGTTAGAAAGTGTTTGGAGATCTACAATCAATAAATTGGCTGTAGCATTTCTTATCTTTGCATCAAATCTTTAGAAAAAGATGTCTGCAGTTGATTAGGCATTTGCAAATTGCAGCAAAAGACAATATCGAATGGCCAACTTTGCATAAGTGGTTATATGCAAGAGAAATAACATGTTTACAGCTTGAGAAAAACCATTTGTGCCTGCGCAACACCAGTAATTCTTCTTCTTCATGTTAATGTACAGCACTCATTTTTGAGTATTATGATACATGTTTACTGGTTTCCTACCAGTTCTTGGCTAGGAAATGAGTCTAACCCAAGGACACTCCACAGTGAAACAATTGGCTGCCTTCGGGGATCGAACCCGGGGTGACCGGTCTCTGGTCCTCAACGCTAACTACTTGACCACCTCAAAACCTCTAGTTTATAATGAACAAAGTAAAAGGGAAGAAGGCTTACTTTGCTTGAAAGATTCTTTATTTCTTCCCGAAACCATATATTGTAGGTACTCATTTGAATTGTCTTGATAAGATGACTGATAAGTACCCACAATATAGTTATCGAAACATTATATTGGAATTCAAACCATAACCCTTTCCCAAACGCCAAATTTTCGACTGTCCCAAATTGAAAGAGTTTGCTGACGACATTCCAAAATGTGATGAAATTAAAAAATAGTCTTCTGATCGGGCAGAAAGCATTGTGGGAAAAGGAGAAATTGCTCGTTAGGAGAAATTTCTCCTTTTTCCCACAATGTTTTCAAGAGTCCTCTGCAACAAACTGGTCAAATATCGTTATTGTTTGGTAAAGGGTTATTAGGCCTGCCCTCTTTGTCTTAAAATGTACTGGGCCATATAACTCTTGAGCAAATGCTTACTCATCAGTAGATTTAGGAGGATATTTTTTTTGTTTGATTTTGTTTGATTAATAGTTTTTTTTATCGCATCATCTCTTTTCAATTCATATTGCGATTGCCGTGCACATCATGAATGCGATTTTAAGTTCAGCTCTCTAATTACTATTTACTGGGTCATCAAAGTCCAAAACAGTTATTTGGCCTGTTCAGATTTTGTTTTGGCCTTTTCAACCAGTTCTTTTTCTTCTAATAGAGAACTCTGACTACGTTGTGTGATAAATCTTCTGTGATGAATCCTACATTGTGGGTGTTTCAGAAATAGATCTATTTGTATTACTGCTCTTTCAGTACTTTGATTAAGTAAGCAATGATTGTAACGTCATAGATCCTTATTTAATGTCACATGACTATAAGCGCCACCTGATCCCTATTGGTGGTAATTAGTTATATTTGTCGGCCAATCATTTAGTGAGTTTTAAGCGGGATTTCTGTTACGTCATTACTTTTTGTGTAGTTGTGTATCCGCCATTAAACAGTGGGCACTAATAAGAAATATTTCGTTGATAGGATATATTAAAACCCCTTACCCCAAGAGACATCAATTAGATACTTCAAGTCGGATTAAGTAGCAAAGAAACCATACACTCACAAAGACTAATAGTTTAGTCTATGACAAACACAAGTAAATTCTGAATGTGTAAACTGTACATGAAAGACAGATAAACAGATAAATCTACACTATATTTGAAACAAGACGGAAAACATCCTTGAAGAAATAAAATTTATCTAAAATGCAACAACTTTCGCCATCAATTTTTCATGATCATTGGGTCATATCAATGTCCAGAATAATTACTTAAAAATATATAACCTTATAATGCATTGTAAACTATAATCAAATGTAGCTAGAAATTAATTGAAAAGATTAAAATTGTAATAAGATAAATATCACAAAAAGTGGACTTTGATCTAAATACATGATAATTCAATTGGAGGCCTTTTTGAGAGTTGTTTATGTAATTCATTACAATTTGTATCCTGAAACCAACTTAAGGGATGTCTTGCATCCATAGGATTCCATTTATAAATGTGTGTCAAAGTTATATAAAATTAAAACAGAAATATAAAAATAACAAAATCAGCAGAGGTAAGATGTAAATGCATCCCATTTAGCATCTAAACCATGTCAAAATTGAAATAAAATCGGGAAGAAATGTACGCTAATGGGCCTCTTAATTGGTCCAATATTTACCTAATTATGAATTTCCTAGAGACCAAACACACGAGGTACAATTTACTATGACACTTACCTATATGCTGATTAAATATTTTGTCAAACGTCACTTCGCCTGTATGCACGAGATGCTTGTGCATAACACTTCGTACACTGAAACAAAACAAAAACAACTTTATAAGAAGCTATCTTAAACACAATAACGGGTTTTGACGTTTCCCAACCGGTGAATACATAAATAATCTACTCGTTCAATTTCACAACATACACAAATGAATACATTAGAGGAAAATACGACCATAAACGTCATCGATCGCACGAATAAACGAAAACTAGCAAACCTGGGATCTGGAAGAACTATTTTCTTGCTAGCCCTGGCCGCTGGAGTCGATTTGCTCTTCTCCATAGCCATTAGGTAGCTTACATCGGCCAAAACTGCTTCAAGATCCGCCATTTTAGCGAATTTTGGTCGACTCTGCCTGGTTTATATTACTCCGCCCGTTGGGGCTCAAATATTGCTAAAAGCAGAGGAAAACACTGATTAATCACTGGCCAGGGTCATGCTGATTCAACTATATCCTTATTTATTCAACAATCCACAACGAATTAAACACATTTACGATAGTAAAATCCAAAACAATTCTCGGTTCCCGTGTTTAATCGATGCAAATATATTAATTATGTGGTGGGGGCGCCTGGGTGAAATACTGCACGTTCATTGGTCGAGCAAGGGATGTTGGCAGAACGAAAAGTTCGATCAATTCTGCAGCCGTATCCTCTGGCTCTTTTTTTCAAAAGCGCCAATATTCCGCATTTTTTTTCACGGGGAAAATTTCACATATACGAAAACCTTAAGAAGACATGCATTGGTCCACAAACTTCGTAAAATACCACACGATTGTATGACCTAATTAAAACGCCCTTTAAGATGTTCGCGCGGCCCAAAATGAAAGCACTTAAAAGGATACATTTTTTGTCAAGTTTGACGTAACAAATTGTTGCAGACGTGACTCGGGGATCATTTTCCCGTGACCGACTGGCCTATTGACATGATTGCAACAAACGACGTTAAGAAAACAATGTTATAAACGGGACATTTTCTCAAATTGTCAATTCTTATTCAAGAAATGCAAATTTATTCATAGAACATTTCGTCATTTTGCCTGGAGTTAGTTTTCAAAACGTCGTCTGCTACCAGTTTTGATAACTTTCTTTTTTATTCAGACGACATGGTTTAGATGGTCCTAAATTGAAAGAAATTTCTGATGACTTTTGACAATGGCAACAATATTATAGACATCACCGAGTCAAAATTGGTGGAATAAGAAGTCAAACAATAAAAGAAAAAGAAAAAGGAGAAATGGTCCAATATGAAAGAGCTTTTCCTTTTCTGACAATACATTGCTGATGTCTTCTGCATCCGAACTGAACCTTTGAACTTCCAAGAAAGAGCTGTTTGGTAAAGGATCATCACAATCAACCTTATATAACATAGAATGGCTGTGCGCATGTACAATGTTTGCTGTTGTTGAAACCCGATTACTTAATGGGGTTTTCTCCCTTTTTCATCCCGGGTCTTTCACTCGATTGATCATAAAATCATAGAAACACACATTAAGTTTCTTAAAATCAGAGACTGTTAGTGGAGAAACACAGGAGCCAATGTAGATAACATTTCAACAATTCGATGTCATATCTTCTCTTTACATAAAGGCCCATTGCAAAGGATTTTAAAGGGACTTACTCAGCGAGTTGCGCTTTGGGAGTCGAAAACGTTAAAAAGTTGATACGCATTCTCATTGTCACCCAACCAAGTATCATTTTCAATTTCTTAATTCCTAAGTTGTTGAAATCCCGTGTTTTCGTTAAATAATGTGAAGTGAACCTTTGCGTCTGACATCGCTTCTATGGGAATTTGGGAAAGCCGGTTTATTAATAGACGCAGGAATTCTTTATCGCACACCCAATCTGAGCACATCGGGTTTATCCAATAGAAAACACCTCTGAAATAATAGGGATGACGCCAATCGTATCTACTCGGCAATCCCCGTAACAAGTCGGTAGATATACCTCGTAGGCAGTACATGAATACACCAGAAATCCTGGGGTAATTCGCCTTATTTCCGGCTGATAACGCAAAATGCACACAGGCACTAAATATGTATTTAGATACACGCAAATTGGTTATATATCACAATTGAATGGTATTTTTACCCTTTTCATTAAAGATGATCATATGAACACATCTTTGTTTCATATTTTGGCAATCAGCTCTTTCCGGCAATCCCCGGCTTGTGACGGGGATTGCCGAGTTGATACGATTGGCCCTTCGTTGCTGACCTACTTTCAAAAATGGCTCCCCATTACCTCCGAGGTTATTTTAAGAAATGGCCGAGGTGTTCCGAATGGGATGACGCCATATTGTTTCCCGCGAGAATGACGTCACTTTCTTTCGTTTCTAAAAATAGATCTTGACTGTAAAATCCAAAAAGTCGTTAAATTTGATAAGGGAAACAAGTATACATGTCACAACAACAAGTTCGCCATTTGGTATGAGTTACTGATCAAAAGTGATTAAAAAGGATGTCCAACATTCCATACACATTGAACTACTTAACATGCACGCTTAGAAAAGGTGTTCATCGGCGGATGCCGATTTACACGAAAAATTGTAACCCTACACTTATATCCGAGCAATCGGAACTACTCGGGTATTTCCGTGAGCTGTGAAATACACCTCGGATATAAGTGTAGGGTTACAATTTTCGGGTAAATCGGCATCCGGCAATTAACACATTTTCTAAGCGTGCAAGTTAAGTAGTTCAATGTGTATGGAAGTGTTGGACATCCTTTTAATCAATTTTGATCAGTAACTCATACCAAATGGCAAACTAGTTGGTTGTGACATGTATACTTCGTTTCCTCAATCAAATTTAACGACTTTTGGATTTTACATTCAAGATCTATTTTAGAAACGAAAGAATCGACGTCACCTTCATGGGGAAAAAACATTATATGGCGTCATCCCTATTATTTCCCAGAGGTGTGTTTTCTATTGGATAAACCCGATGTGTTCAGATTGATATCCGAGGTGTATTTCACAGCTCACGGAAATACCCGAAGAGTTCCGATTGTCGCACACCTTGCTGTCGTAACGTGACGATGGTGAAGACCCACGTGACAATTATTCCAAAAATACCACGTCTTATTCTTAGTTTAGATTGTTTGTTTATGACTAAAACCTGGTGAAACAGGTTACAAGTATTTAGTTACTTTTAAAATCTATTTTGTCAATTCATCAGTAGAAGACTTTCAAGTTTTAAAACTTAAAATCGCAATATGTAAGGTAGTCCTTTTAAAGAAAACAATATTTAAAAAAACGCTTGATTTCACTACGATGAGCAGAAGTTCACACTCACTTATTCAGAGGATATAAGCCATTGTTATCGCTTCAGAAATTGCACATGAGTAATGGCTGTCTTGGGTCCAAGCCCCTCCGTATACCCCTAATGCGGTGTACACGCACGGGCCACTTCCCCCAGGCTAGGGTAATGGTTGCCTTCTTTAACCCTAAGATTGCTGGGTACTTTTATAAAACAAATTTCGTGTGTCGTCTGCTTTCCAAAACCTTAAATACCTGCTTAATTTTGATGTGGAAAGATACTCAGAGTGACAAACTGGTAAGATTACAGACCAGCCGCCAATTTACTTGGCGGCTGGTCTGGAACTAACATGTTTGTATAACTATGAAGTCACTTTGGTCGGAGCAGACGGATGGACGCAGCACTTGGCCTTTGGATTGGTGTCCACCTGGAGCTCTCGACACGTTACCATGCCAACAAGGAGGTAAGTACGTGCGTGCGCTCGCACGTCGCCTAGACGACTTAATCGGATAGCGGAAGTAGGATGTCATTAATCCACTGCCCATTAATGCTCATTAAAGCGCATTATGAGGAAGTAAAACATATGAAAACGTTTGAGGTAAAAGACGAAAACGCTGTTCTTGGGAAATCTTTATTAAATATTTGTTACAGTGAGATATGAATTATAAAAATTAATAATGTAATGAATAGAAAAATAGGAGAAGATACACAACCATGTACAACAAAAGCATGTGCATTTTACTCCCTACATCTCTTATTTGCCCTTCGGATCTATTTACTAGATTACACAGCGGATTCAAAAGTAAGTATGTACAGAGAAAATGGATTTACAGCCTTTTCACCATAAACGGTAACACATAGCCTTGTACTTTTGGGACCTCTGTTCATGCATTAATGAGGTCCAAAAGGAGAAACGGGAATTCAAAGTTCGGAGTTAATCCTTTACCAAACGCCAGATGTTCGACAGTACCTAATTGATAGAGTTTGCAGACGTCATTTCAAAATTTGATGACATTGAAAAATAATCTTCTGATAGGACAGTAAACCTTGTTGGAATAGGAGAAATTGCTCGTTACGGGCAATTTCTCCTTTTCCAACAATGTTTTCCAGAGTCGTCTGCAACAAACTGGTCAAATGTCGTTATTGTTTGGTAATGGGTTAAACGGCGATTGAGCAAACTCAAGAAAATTGAGATTTGCACAGTTTGGGAAATCAACAAGTTTTTTTTTCCAAGCCTGAAAGTGACATTTAGTTATTCATGTAAAGGCGTCACCAACTGTTTTTAGAAGTCGTTTGGTTTTGTAAAGACCTTTCAGCTGACGAGTCTATGCTTTTCGGCAACACCAACACTCTAATACCCTTATACCTAATAGATCTGACAAATGAATACAATTCCACGAAATCTTCACCTTAATGCATTTCGCTTGCGTTTAGTTGACTTGATATTGACATATAGGGAAATAAAATGTCACCGGCGAAGCTAATCCTCGTAGTGTTTCGGGTGTGCTTCTTTTAAGCGTTCCCCCATACGCGAATTTGCAACTGGTCCAAATTGAAAGTAACTTCAGACGAAAAGTTTTTTGTTTTTTTTTTTTAAATATTTTAAGTTAGTTCCATCGTGACGAAATGATAAATTGCTCCATGTAATCAATCAATCCTTTCCCACGTGGTTTCTAATTGAGGAATTGTGGGGTACGGGGTAATCGAGAGCCAATCTAGGAGCAGAATGGTGATTATGGGCATAGGGTCTTCGAACAAAATTATCCTGTAGCCTCCAATTGCATCCTGTTCAGGGGTATACGTCATCAGTAACGACAGTTAGTGCAAAGCGCACCTTTCGAACACAATGCTTCAATTGTGGATGAAACTGCCTGCTTTGTTAGACGCGAGACCACCCATTTAACTCGAATAATTAACCCTTATTGTGCTTCATGCTTATGCAAACAGGTTAGATTCAGGCCAGCCGCCAAATAAATTGGCGGCTGGCCTGTGATCTAACCTGCTTGCTACTCTGAGTATCCTTCCTCATCAGAATATTTAAGGGTTTGGAAAGCAGACGAAACAAAACTCTTTTTTTAGAAAATTACCCGGCAATCCACGGGTTAAAAGATGTCTATAACAGGAAGAAACAAAAGGTATGCTGTTTAAGCGGAGTCATCCTCTCTCCCGATGGGGTTGGGGGTCTTTGGCGTCATGCTGCCCATGATTCAATATACATGTACTTCTAAAGCTGGTCTCTGATACAATGATAGTGTCCAAATTAGAGAGCCTGTTACAAGTTCAAAACTAACTAATACGTGTACATGTAAAAGTTTGAGTCGAAAGACAGTTATTGTTGAATCCAGAGCAACTGCCTTTTGGTCATGTGAACAAAGTTATTGTTACCATGGGCAAAATCAATTAAACATACATGTGGGTTTGTCTTTAATTGTAAACGGCTTAACTGTAGTCATGCATTGAACCGTCGAGTCATGCTTTTTACATATGCTGTAAACGGCTTTCTTGCAGATTAATGAATTGAACTATCATTTGATGTTTGATGTTTTTGTCTTTTGATGTACGTACATGGTTTGCTGAAGTCTGAGAATTGAACCTCTGAAATGGGTAGGCTTTCCCCGCAAATTGTAATATCGATACGCATCCATAACATCTGTTATTTTCCTGTATTTATACTCTTTCTGGTATTATAGAAAATAAGATGTTGAAACTTGAAACTTGTATATTTTGCTGTAAATGACTCACCGTAGCCTATAACTGAACCTATAAGTTGTGCTTTTGTTTATTGATTTTGAAAATTAATTATAGTCTTGCACCGAATCATCGAGTCATGATTTTGTCTATTGTTGTCAAGCACTTAACCCTTTCCCAAACAACACATTTTCAACTGTCCCAAATTGAAAGATTGTTGGAAAAGGAAAAATTGCTCGTCACGAGCAATTTCTCCTTTTCCCTCAATGTTTTCTAAAGTCGTCTCCAACAAAGTGGTCAAATGTCGTTACAGTTTGGGAAAGGGTTAAAGCAGTCTTGTATTGAACCACTGAGTCGAGGTTTTGTCTTTTGTTGTTGTTGGAGAAACATTTCGTGACTGTTAAGAAGTGCCACTACAGCACATTCAACTTAACACTTTTCCCCGAATACAGATGAAATGAAACTCATTTTTGTAGAAGACATTTTCTTTGAAATAAAGAATAGATAAATAATGCGATCAATTTAGAATCATACTCACCATGAGCAATTGTTCTTATCCGTAACAATTAATCAATAGATACTTTCTTTTTTTTTCTTTATCCTTTTCTTGCAGTTATTTGAGAGATCGCATGAATCAAATTATTATGGCTAAGGATTATGGTTTAGCCTCTTATTCTCTCCAAACTGTCTCACTGTGATGAACTTGCGTCAGAAATCTTTAGAAAATACTGTGACGATGGATTTATGGCTCCTGGTGAGCTATTTATCCCGTTTGTCACAGAGGTTCCAACACAAAATCAAAGGAAAGATGTTGTTTAATGTGATTAATGTCAAAAATGTCCCTTAGGGAACGAATATAAAACTAAATAATTCCAGCTCAATCTATTCAAATTTTCGGCCTGATAAGGCCTTCATCAGGAGAATCTTTATTTCCAACTACATTTTTGTTTATAGGCTTAAACTGTATACATAAAGTATCTATGAACGCCATTGTTTATATTCACGTCGAAAGATGACGTCATCGTATACAATGACGTTAAATGATGTTGTTTATTTCATTCTTTTTTTATCGTCTGCTGTTGCTTTAAATTTGAAGCCTTCGCAAAATACCATATGAGGAAATTGGTTAACCCTTTAACAAACAATAACGACATTTGATCAGTTTGTGGCAGACGACTCTTGAAAACATTGCGTTAATGAGCAATTTCTCCTTTTCCCACAACGTTTTCTGCCCTTTCGGAAGAGTATTTTTCAATTTCATCACATTTTGAAATGTCCTCTGCAAACTCTTTCAATTTGGGACATTCGAAAAATTTGCGATTGGTAAAGGGTTAAGAGTATTGACCTTTATAGAAGTACATTTTGAACCGAAAGCTCCAATACTGTTGGATATTGTGTTAAATGTAGTGCCAAGACAATTGTCCCAGTATTGCAGACAGGATGATAAATAATGATGGTAAAACAAAAGCCTTGTAAATAACAATGATAATAATGATGATTATTATAGCAAAAAATAATGATGATGATGATGATGATGATGATGATGATGATGATGATGATGATGATGATGATGATGATGATGATGATGATGATGATGATGATGATGATGACGATGATGATGATGATGATGATGATGATGATGATGATGATGATGATGATGATGATGATGATGATGATGATGATGATGATGGTAATAGAGATGATGATGATGATGATGATGGTGATGATGATGATGATGATGATGATGATGATGATGATGATGATGATGGTGGTGATGATGATGATGATGATGATGATGATGATGATGATGATGATGATGGTGGTGGTGGTGGTGGTGGTGGTTGTGGTGATGATGATGATGATGATGATGATGATGATGATGATGATGATGATGATGATGATGGTGGTGGTGGTGGTTGTGGTGATGATGATGATGATGATGATGATGATGATGATGATGATGATGATGATGATGACAACAGCAGACGACATTTTAAAAACCGTTTGGAAATCTTATGATCGTGTTTTTTTACTACTTTTTAGTTGTTATTTGGTTGTTATTTCTGTAGAATTAGCTAAACTGTTAAGAGATTTTGACGATTCTGCAGTCCCAAAAATCAAAGATTTTTTTATTACTATCGTTTTATAATATTTTTCTTTAAAATATAACACGGGTATCAAGACCTTTTGATGGTTCTGCGAACTCGATATTCAACGATCTTCTCTTATTACTGTTTTCTTTTGTTCTCTTACAACAAAAAAACACCCACACACACCCACAACGTTTTGGTGGTTCTGTGATTCGAAAATTCAAAGATCATTTCTTGTTACTGCTTTGTCGTATTTTTCTTTACCATGAAACATAAAAGCAAGACATTTCGAATGATCTTCGAATTTTGGAATGGCCGAATCTGCAAAATGTCACAAGATTTTTCCTTAATAATCTGCCAGTCACATTTCCATAAACCATATTCATTTTACATTAGAATTGCCAGTAGAAATGTCAAAAAGCTTTATCAAATACTCCATGCGCATTGTTAGTATGGTACAGAAGGCCTTTGAAATTATTTTTGGAATTGGACAAACTGTATGATGGGTATCTTTGTTCCATTTGTTGTCTGTGTTCAAGTTTTTCTCTTTTATTTCTGGAACGATTAAAAATCGACATTTGGTAAAGAGTCTATACTGTATAATGTAGTAATTCCATTTCGGAATTATAGCAATTTGGCATCAGAAAAAGTAAATAACAGACAAACGTCCGTTAACCCTTTACCAAACGCCAAATGTTCGACTGTCCCAAATTGAAAGAGTTTGCAGACGACATGTCAAAATATGATGAAAGTGAAAAATAATCTTCTGATCGTGCAGAAAACATTGTGGGAAAAGGAGAAATTGCTTGTTGAGAGCAATTTCTCCTTTTCCCACAATGTTTGTCATAGTCGTCTGCAACAAACTGGTCATATGTCGTTATTGTTTGGTAATTGGCTATGAGAAAATGGGTTTTATAGAAGATTTATGTAAACTTTTCCAACAACAGTTGTCGATATCCACTCAGATAACTGTCAAATGTTGGTGCCCACAGGTCTGGGAAATCTTGAATTTGGAAAGGGAGGTAATCAAATGTTTGACAACGGCCACAACAAACTTTAAAGTTACCTCCCTTGTTTAAACATATTTTTTTTCCTAAATGAACTACCACACTGTCGTGTTGGCGGGTCGAGCAAGAAAAACGCAAGGTCCGATTTATAAGGCCAGTTGGATATATGACCATTTTACCTAATGCCATGCCGACAGTATCTCAGTCTTATTACGAAGATTGGTCACATACTTATTTAGAAAATGACATTATATAAGTATCTCTATAATTCTATGCATAGTATTGAACGAGGTGTCAACACTTTTCCCGTTATTTTACAAAATTTTAATAGTCCGACAAAGGTTTCGACCTAGATAATCCAGTGGAATATCACGGGCAATTTTTATAAGTTAAATCATAAAGCTTTTGTAGAACCACAGTAAGAGTAAGCTCTTTTTAGAGGAGAAAAAAAGTGTTACGACTCTTTGCCTTCGTTGATACGATGTCGTAACGTCGTGTTGCTGATATTTGGTTGTATCTGCGAGCAACACAGACCCAATGTATTGATAATACTTTTAGTGCGTTCGTTGCTCAGCTAACCACATATCAGCCACAATTTGTTACGACGGCGTATCCATGCTTGGAGCTCAAAAATACAAATAGGACAAGCTCAAAATGTCACCGCATGAGCAAAAATGTCACCACATGAGCGTGACTCAGAACGAAATCAACATGTTTCGGTTATACAAATATGTATTAGAAAAGTTTCGTCCTATCTTTGTTCGACAGAAAAGGAACCTCGTAATACAATTGCACAATTGTTATCTGAGATAGTCCGACCCATTTTGTCAACTCAATATAATCTGGTAAAATGATTTGGGGCAGCATGGAACTTAAAGTGGTTATTTGGAGTTTACTGTTTGTTTTTGGTACGTATCAAGTGTTTTATTGTGGCATTTCTTTCTGATTTCTGGTGCATATAAAGTGTTAAATGTGGTTTTACTGCTTAATTCTGGTACGTATCAAGTGTTAGTTGTGGTTTTACTTCTGGTTTTTGGTGTCAAGCGTTAATTTAGGTTTTAATGCTTATTTTTGGTACGTATCAAGTGTTAAAATTGTGGCTTTGACTTCTTATTTTTGGCACGTATCAATTGCAATTTGTGGTTCTACTGCTGGGTTTTGGTACGTATCAAGCGCTTTTTTGTGGCATTTGCTCCTTATTTCTGGTGCATTTCAAGTGTTTAATTCTTTTTTTCTTACTTCTTATACAAATCAAGCTTTTTTGTAGATTTTATTGCTTGATTCCGTCACATATCAATTGTGTATTGGCCTTTATAAAATAATGGGTTATCATGTACCAACAGAACCGGAAAGTTGATGATCAACGCATGCAGGGTTTTCGATGCGACTATCATTGGCATAAATAGGTGAAAAAAGCAAATTTACCTGGGCATAAGATCGTAATCATTGGTTACGGGATTCTCCGCCTGATAATTGAGCACAAATGATTGAAATTGAGCACAAATGATTGAAATTGAGCACACCTGATTGAAACACCATTTTGTGTTTGTTTAGATATGGGTAGCAATATATCTGAATTTTCACGAGAGGTTGTCTGCTCTTGGGGCAGAATGCTGATGTTTTTTTCTGTATTTTTCTGGTATAACTTTTCAAACTTCTTCCAAAATATTGCGCATGTTATGCTTTTGAAACGGTCAAGAAGAATATCTCTTGTTGCTATGGCAAGAATATCTCTTGTTGCTATGGCAACTGTCACAGAACGTTAGAAATACATTAATTCCGTCAAATATAGTTTGGTCATAGGAGATATACATCTGGCTAAAAGCCTTTGTATTATGTTACCATGGATAAACACCATTTTGCATGGTCCTGAGAATACGTTGTAATTAGTTTCAATTATGAAGACAATTTCATCACTTTGATTTCGTTATGTTCAGTTTCAGGGAAATGTCCGACAAATTGGGTACAGCACAACGAGTCTTGTTATTACTTCAGTCATGATACAGAAACTTGGGTGGATGCAAAGGTAACTAAAACTTCATTAAAGATGCTTGTTCATGTATGAGAAAACTTGAAACGGAAAAATAAAATGTCGTCCAGTTTGTATTGTCGTATGGTATACAAACAAATAAATTATTGAAAGCATACTTAATTCATTAAGCGTAATTATACATTAAGCATAAACATACCAAGAACATGCAAAGTTTATATCCGGTAGACCTAAAAATCGTTTGAACACTTTTAAATTTAAACACATGTTAATTCACTTCATACAAGCTTTAAAAACTTGAATACAATCTAATTTTACCTCGAATGGCTATTCTCCGGTGCGATCATACAAGGGTTTAGCTGTTAAACAGTTTGCTTCTTACATTATTTGATGCATTTGATTTGGTTTAAAAACAGTATTTCTGGTTAAAAACAGTCTATTTAGTTTTTTAATTCAAATTATTACCTAGAATCTTACCTTTTTGGGATGCATATTTAAAAAGAAATTGATATGGGAAGGAAGTATCCGCTACAATGGTGAACAGCCCTTCCCCAGCATCAAGCACAGTTATAAAGATATCAAGTATTAATGTCCAAGTTTCCTCACATATATGAAAAAGCAGATTTAAGCCTTTAAAGGTCATATGTTCGCTAACCCGTCCCTCCGTAATAAGACTTTTTATCCCACATGTAGCAGAAAGCTGGAGAAACAGTCATCACAATACCATCCACAAAAGATAATATTTGTTACAATTGACAATTAGCATCTGGAGCTGCTATCGATCTGGTAGGGTCACAAAATGCTTCACGTTGAAGTAATAAGCTACAAGGTACAATGCTGAGCGCACATTGTAGCTAATTTCTACAGAAACTATTATTACAAAAGGAATGATTACTCATTTGAAAAAAGACATACTTGTAGTCAACATTGTTTGAAATACATTTTTCAATACGAAATTGCATAGATGTAGTCAACATTATATGTAATACATATTTTAGGATTTTTATTGTAAAACTACATAGATGTAGTCAACATTGTAAATAATACATATTCAATATGAGCGCACCTTGTAGCTAATTACCAGAGAAACTGAAATTAAAAAGGCATGATTACTCATCAATGTAAAACGACATACTTATAGTCAACATTGTTTGAAATACATATTCCAATACGAAATGACATAGAAGAAGTCAACATTATATGTAATACATATTTTAAGATCTTTAATTGTAAATAATACATATTCTATTATGAAACAACAAACATGTAGTCAACATTGTTTGTAATACTTACTTCAATGTAAAAAGATATACATGTTGTCAACATTGAACGTAATACATACTTCAATATTATACGATATATATGTTGTCAGTATTGTTTGTAATACATATTTCAAAGGAAAACGACAAAGATGTAGTCAACATTG